>OY998263.1:35431179-35863679 GCA_963922045.1 Persicaria maculosa
GCAAGACCCCAGTACTTGGATTCGGTTGACGAACGAGAAAAGGTTGCTTGCTTCTTTGAGGACCAGAGATTAATGAGGAGCCTAAGAAGACACAGTAGGCTCCCGTGGAGCGCCTGTCCGCTGTATCCGTGGCCCAGTCAAAATCGGAGAAGCCTGACAATGTCATCGGTGAGGATGAAGCCAGGTGTAAAGAGAGTGATTGAGTGCCCTGCAAGTAGCGGAGAAGGCGCTTTGTTGCTTGCCAATGACTGACGGTGGGGCAATGCATAAATTGGCACAATTTAGAGCAAGAGAGGTGGAGATAGGTTTACTGGACTGCATATGGAGCCTGAGGAGAAGTGCTCGGATATACATTGATTAGGAAAGAGAGAAGCCAAAGGCATCTCGATGAACTTCAATGTCAAGGAAGTAGTGTAGTGGACCAAGGTCTTTAATTAGGAAGGACTAAGAAAGAGAAGTAACAAAGTCGTCACTGAGTGTGGGTTAAGATGCCATGACAAGTTTGTCATCGACATACACTAGAACAAATACCAAATGAGGGCCATTTCGAAATATGAATAATGAAGAATCTGCTCGAGAGGCTATAAAGCCAAGATGAATGAGGACCGAACTGAGCTTGGCAAACCAAGCTCTTGGGGCTTGCTTAAGGCCGTATAGTGATTTGAGAAGAAGATAAACATGATTAGGAAAATGCGGATGGGAAAAACCAGGAGGTTGCTTGACAAATACCTCTTCCTCAAGATCACCATGGAGAAAGGCATTTTGGACATCCAATTTCCGCACCGACCAATTTGATCTTGCCGCCATGGTTAGGAGGAGCCGGATGGTGAAGGGCTTGATGACTGGGCTGAAGGTGTCGTTGAAGTCAAGCCCTTGCATTTGACGGTATCCTTTGGCCATAAGTTGGGCTTTGTGTCTTTTGATCTGACCATTCGCAAAGCGCTTCGTTTTGTACACTTATTTCACTGCGAGGATATTGGCTGCGGGTGGAGAAGGGACGAGGTCCCAAGTGTGGATTGCAAGGAGAACTCAAAATTCAGTGTTCATGGCGAGTCGCCAATCTTGGTATTTGTTTGTCTTTGTAAACGAAGAGGGCTCATCAAGGATAGGAGTAATGGTTGTGGAATTTGTTTGGGGTGGGGGCCATAGGACAGTGCCATCGGTTCGCTGGATTGGTTTGAAAACATTGTCTTTGGCTCGGGTGATCATGTTATGGGATGGAGGTGGAGTCGGTGGCGACGGCGAGGGTGAATATGGCTCTGTTATGGAGGGGTTTGAAGAAGAGACGCTTTGTTCTATGGAAAAGGAGGCTGAGTTTTGTTGAGGTGGGCTCGGGCTAGATTGAGAGGGGGAAGGGGTTGGGCTTGGGCTTGGTCATGATTAGAATAATAAAGGTAGGCCTAGTGTGGACAAACCTGGCGTTGGCAAAAGTGGGGGTAAGCATGAGGGATTTGGAGTTTTAGGTGAGTGGAGCACAACAAATGGGAAGAGGTTTTCATGAAATAGAACGTCCCTGGACACATAAATTCTTTGAGAATCTAATGCTTTGCAAATATATCCTTTGTGTTGGGTGCTATATCCCAAGAAAAGACAAGGAGTGGAACGAAAGGAGAGTTTGTGGGAAGATTGGGAAAGCATAAACACCCAAACACTTTGATATTCCGGGTGGCTTTTGCATAAGAGTATCATAAGGTGTGTTGTAAGAGAGAATAGAAGCGGGAAGATGGTTAATGAGATAGGTAGTGGTTTCAAAGGCATAATCCCAATAGATGAATGGTAGAGAAGTGATGCCGTGCAATTATCGATGACTCCTGGTGACATTGAGGACAACATGAAGGTTCCATTTGATGGCCCTGTCACTCATGCAAGGGCCAAGAAGATTCAAAATGAAACTAAGGCCTTTCTTGTCCGTCACCATGGAACTTTAGAGCAAGGGTTCAGGCCACCCTGGATCACTTGGCTCAAGGTTACACCACCAGCACAGGAAGTGAGCTTACGTCCACACACGGAGCTCATGAAGACTCGTCAGCACCCACCATGAACCAAGCCATACTCGACATGCTCTTGGGTCACTCGACCGAGTGGACCAAACACCTTGTCGAGAGAAGTGGGCCGAGTGTCCTATGCTTGGGCCGAAATTAGCTAGTTATTAATTATGTTATTATTTTATGCAATTTAGATAAATAAGGTGGAAATTAATTATATCTCTTCTAGATATAATACTTGGCCACCAAGTTATTATATTTCTATCTTCTTAGGATTTATTTATCTTTAAGTTATTTCATTTATCTTAGATAGAATTAATCTATCAAAACCCCTTTCCTTTGCAAGGAAGGATTGGTTAGATCTCTCATAGTTTTCCTATAAATTCATGTTATGCACTTTGAATTTAATCAGATTGAAATAGAATTGAAGAAACCCTTTATGGATTAAAGGTTCTTCGATTGTCAATCCCAAAGTTCTTGTGTTCTAAGACTTTAGGCCTTCACAAAATCATCACCATCACCTTGATCTAAATCGGCAAACCCTAAACCACACACAAACCAAAAATCAGAAACTGTCGCCAAGAGAGAAGCACTGCCTTGGCGTCACTCGCTACCACAGCCGCTCCCAGCGAGCGAGGCCATCCCTGGCGCCTCGCCCTCGCTCCGCGTCTCCAGCGCCCAAGCCCCCAGGCGCTCTCGCTCCCGCTCTCAGTCGCTGACCCGCTCGCTCCCAGCGAGAGATCCCGCGCGCTCCCACCCGCTCGCACACCCTGAGGCCTAAGCGCCTGTGTGCCCAGCGACGTCCGCGCATCAGCCATCGTTTCCCTCGCTGTTCTTCGTTCTCTCTTTCTGTCTCTATTTCTCTGTTCTAAAGTTGCTGAATTTCCTAAGTATAGAATCTATCGCTAAATCAGAATTCTAATCACTTGTCTAAATTGTTCCAAATCAGGAGATATCAAAGAGCATTGCAAGATCGAAGCAAATATACGGCGTGGTTCTTGATCTGAAGCCCACAGGCGAAGGATCGGGTATCCCAAACATATCAAGTGGTATCGGATTTCAGGTTAATGCAAGTTCTTTACTCTCTTGATTTCTTATTTGAGTGATTTATTTTTCGTGCCTATTTTTCACCATAGCCGCTGCATAAAAGTTGAATCTTTATTATTCACCCATCAAAATTGGCACTTTATTTTTGTTATTCCTTTTTTGGATCTATAATTTGGACGATATTGAGTTCTTGACTGCAAGTTGTGATCTTTTATTCCTAGTTGCTACATATCATGTCTATGACTGATTCTTGGATTAAAAGCATTATATAAACTTGCACCACTAAAGAACCCTAATTTTTCCAGTTTCTAGCCTATTTTCCCTATTTTCTTTATTTTTGCTTACTTTTAGATCATCGTAGCTTGTTAATTTTTTTTCTTTTGCTCTTTAATTTCGGCACTTCCAGCCTATACAGTAGCTATTTCTTAGCCAAAAAAAAAGAAAAGAGAACATTCTTTCATTACATTGTTGAGTTAGTAACTCTTCCTTGTTAGTTCTTTGATTGCTACATGTTAGATGATCTAAACGGTTTAAAGCATTACAAAAGAACCCTACTTGTGTGATTTTGTGCTGTGCCGACACTGGAGCCTTGGTCACACCCCTTTTTCTCTGAACCATGTTGCAACCGTCAGATAATAGTTGACGGAGTGTGTGCACTTGATTGCCCTTGTGATTGCTATTTTCGATATTTACACATTCATCTTATTCAAAGCATCACATTGTAGTTCTTTTTCTATACACATTCAGCCGCTTGTTTATACTTGCTATCCTTGATATCCGACTTTGTGGCTGATTTAAATTGCAATTTGGATTATTACTTGCTGTCTTCAATATTGCAAAATTCTGTGTCCAGGGGAATTGCTTGAATATTGTGCCTTGTTTTCTCGCTCTTGGATTTCTAAAACTTGAATCACTCTTAGGAATCACTAGAGCTTGCATTACTTGGTTTCTGGTCTTTGCTTCGTTTACTTGTTGCTCTTCTGATATTGTAGGAACATGACGAACGATAGCGACCCCAACCCTTCCCCTACCCCACCTGCTGGCATTTCTGCCGATAATATGCGGTTCATTATTGACTCTGCTGTCAAAGAATCTACTTTGGTTTTCCGTAAGGAAATGGCAGAGGCTGAAAATCGTCGGGCTATTGAACGCCAGGAGGACCGCGTATACTGGTCTAACCTCATCAGACAGGCAGTTACACGACAATTGGATGAGGCCAAATAGGCGGAGGCTTCTGGATCTACACCTCCCTCTGGAGGTAGACCGCCCCCACCACCAACGGCTCCTACACCGCAAGTCAACCCCTCTCCACAGTCAGGTAACGTACCCCCTACAGGTAATACTTCTTATGCTGTTAAACCCCCTCCTTCTAGTCAATTATATATACCACTTAAGTCTGCTACTCCTAATCCTTTCACTGGAGAAAACGACAACGACCATCTCGATGGCTTCAATGGCAACCAAGATCGTCGTGAGAATACACCGCCACAGCATCACCAGCAAGGGAGGTTCTATCAGCGTCAGCAGCAACCGCCGCATGGCCGTGCTAACTGGGATGACAGCCGCAGTAACAATGATCTATATGAGCATCCACATTTGGAGGATGCTTACCATGAGGTAAATCCTAACTTTGATGATTTACCACCTCCTAATTTTGGTCATCCTAGATTTGATAATGCTCAAGCTATCCAGAGACGAGATGTTAAGCTTAAATTAGACACTTTAAATGGTAATACTGATCCTGAAGCTTATCTTGTTTGGGAAAATCATACTGACTATATGCTTGAACATTTACGCTATGAGGAAACGGAGAAGTTGGAAGTTGTTATATTACATTTAGTAGGTAAAGCTCGCACCTGGTGGTTCCGCACTCGTGAGATGCGCCGTCGTCAGGACAAGCAACCTATTGAAACTTGGCAACAACTTCGCTATCTCCTGAAGAAGAGACATGTGCCTGAGGAATACACGGAGTCAATGAGGATGCAATTGGCGTCCTGCCGCCAAGGAACTCGCTCTCCTAATGACTACAGGGATGAGCTGGAACGACTCTCCCATCAGGCTAATGTTTATCTTACTGAACGTGCTTTGTGTACTCAATTTCTTGCTGGTCTTAATATTTCTATTAAAAATCCTTTATCTATCCATTCCATTAGAGATATTAACACTTTGACTCATAAAGCACAGCTTCTGTATGAACAACAGCAACAGCAGCTATGGCAGCAGAGGAGCCGATTTGACCAGACCTCTTAAGGTCGCAGGTTTGTTCCCTTTAACCCTTCTAGTCAATCTAAACCTTCTACTTCTAACCCTTCTATGCAGCAAAAGGGAGTTTCCAACTCACCTCAACAGGGTTATCAGGTTGAAACTAGAAGAGTTGCTGCACCTTCTACAGATCGCAACAAAGACATCCGCTGCTTCACTTGTGGTGGTTCTGGGCATGTCTCTCGCAATTGCCCTCAGAAAAAGAAGGTTCTTCTCAATGATTTGGGAGACCACTACTATGAGGAGGAGACTGCGGAGGACCATGTAATTTCGAGTGAAGTGGAGGAGGACCAGCCGTCTGAAATTATTGAGGAGATCGACACATCAGAATATGACAACGTCCTCTGTCTTGTCAACCGGCGGGTCCTACACATTCAGGAGTCTCCCATGGCTGATCAAAGGGAGAACATCTTCCACACTAGATGTGTGGTTCGCGAGGCTACCTTAAACCTCATCATCGATGGTGGGAGTTGCTGCAATCTCATCAATGAAAAGGTAGTAGATTTCCTCCATTTACCTACTACTCCTCGTGCTACTCACTATGGATTGAATGGTATCACTGATGATGGATCTGATATAATGGTCACCAAACAATGCTTAGTTTCTCTTTCTATTGTATCATATCATGATAAAATATTATGTGATGTTGCACGCATGGATTGTAGTCATATATTGTTAGGGCGTCCTTGGTTATATGATCGTAATGTCCTTCATGATGGTCGTGCAAATACATATGCCTTCACCTATGACGGGAGGAGAGTTACTCTCCTACCCCTTTCGCCACAAACTATTCTGAAGGATCAGGTTCGCAAACAGCAACAAAGGAACGCCGACAGAGAAGCTGAAAGGTTGGAGAAGCTCAAGGAGAGCTCGGCTGCACAAGCCGCACCCGCGGCCCAGCATGCCGCGCTCGCGGCCCCAGCAGCAGCGCCCGCAGCCGCACCTGCAGCCCCATTGCCGCCTTCTCCTTCCCATTCGACACCAACTCAGGCCCCTTCTGCTTCACTAAAGGGCTCTGTGGAACGTCAATCGTTGGTCTCTCACCCTCAGCAAGGGACCATCACCTGGAATGCTCATCGACCTCACATTCTTCTGGTCATGAAACAGGTATTACTTAATGTTGAATTGAGTCATATTCCTGGACCTATTGCTGCTCTTCTGCAGGATTACTTGGATGTGCTTCCAGCTGAACTTCCCCAAGGCTTGCCTCCTATTAGAGGTATTGAGCACCAGATTGACTTTGTGCCTGGAGCAGCCTTGCCTAATCGCGCCGCTTATAGAGCTAGTCCTGAGGAGACAAACGAGCTGCAACGCCAAGTCACGGAGTTGATGGATAAAGGCTTTGTTCGTGAGAGCCTGTCTCCCTGTGCCGTGCCAGTCATATTGGTTCCAAAGAAGGATGGCTCCTGGCGTATGTGTGTTGATTGTCGCGCAATCAACCAAATAACGGTTAAGTATCGCCACCCTATTCCTCGTTTAGATGATATGCTTGATGAACTTCATGGTGCTGCTATTTTCTCTAAAATTGACCTTAGAAGTGGATATCATCAAATTGGGATGAAACAGGGTGATGAATGGAAAACGGCTTTTAAAACTAAGTATGGTTTATATGAATGGTTAGTAATGCCTTTTGGATTGACTAATGCACCTTCTACATTTATGAGGCTTATGAACCATGTGCTTAGAAGACACTTAGGAAAATTTGTCGTTGTCTATTTTGACGATATCTTAATCTACAGTAAGAATATGCATGATCACTTAAGTCACTTAAAATTGGTTTTTGATTGTCTAAGAAAAGAGAAATTATATGCCAATTTAAAGAAGTGTTCTTTTGCATCCGAGTCTACCATTTTTCTTGGTTTTGTAGTGACTGCATCTGGATTGAAGGTGGATGAGGAGAAGATTCGTGCTATTCAGGAGTGGGCCAGGCTGACTACACCCACCCATGTCCGCTCATTCTTGGGCCTTGCTGGCTTCTATCGACGTTTTGTCAAGGATTTCAGCCTGATTGCCGCCCCCCTACATGAGCTGACAAAGAAAGATGTGACATTTCGCTGGTCTGACTCACATCAAAATGCTTTCGACGCTCTCAAGGACCGCCTAACACACGCCCCAGTGCTGCAATTACCTGACTTTGCTCAACCTTTTGAGCTCGAGTGTGATGCTTCTAGCACTGGTATTGGAGGGGTCCTGCTGCAGAACAAGCGTCCCATCGCCTACTTCAGCGAAAAGTTGGGCACCGCTGAGCTCAACTATTCTACCTGCAACAAGGAGCTATTTGCACTGGTTCGTTGCTTACAGACTTGGCAACATTATCTCTGGCCTAAGGAGTTTGTGATTCATTCGGATCATGAAGCTCTCAAGTACCTCAAAGGACAAGCAGTGCTCAGCAGGCGACTTGCTCGTTGGGTGGAGTTTATAGAGACCTTTTCCTATGTGGTTCACCACAAGAAGGGAAAGGATAATGTGGTAGATGACGCGCTATCACGCAGGTATCTCCTCTTAAACCATATGGATGCACATGTTTTGGGTTTTGCTTTAATAAAGGAACTGTATGCTTCTGATAGTTTCTTTCAATCTATATATGCTCAATGTGTGTCCAAAGGTGAAGTTGATTCATTTTTTGTTGATAATGGGTATTTGTTTAAGATGGGCAAGCTTTGTATCCCATCTTCTTCTATTCGCCGATTGTTAACCCAAGAAATTCATGAATCTAGGGGACATGGAGGTTTCGAAAAAACTCTAGTTGGACTAAAGGAACATTACTTTTGGCCTAAAATGTCTAATTATGTGCTGAGATTTGTCAAAAGTTGTGTTACTTGTGCTAAAGCCAAATCGAAATCTAATGCTAATGGTCTATACCAACCTTTACCTATTGCTAATGCACCCTGGGAAGATGTTTCTATGGATTTTATTGTAGGATTGCCTAGAACTTCTAAGGGTCATGATTCCATATTTGTTGTTGTAGACAGATTTTCGAAAATGGCTCATTTTATCCCCTGTCATAAAACTGATGATGCTATTCATGTTGCTTATTTATTCTTTAAAGATGTTGTTCGCTTACATGGATTGCCATTGTCTATAGTTTCTGACCGTGATCCTAAATTCTTAAGCTCTTTTTGGAAAACTCTATGGTCTAAATTGGGTACAAAATTGCTATTTTCTACTTCTTGTCACCCACAAACTGATGGCCAAACTGAGGTCACAAATAGAACTCTTGGGGCTCTCCTTAGAGTCATGCTACGAACTAACCTGCGGAGATGGGAAGACTGTCTACCATTTGTAGAGTTTGCATATAACAGGTCTAGGCACTCTGCAACAAAGATGACCCCCTTCGAGGTAGTATATGGCCGAAACCCCTTAACTCCAGTGGACATGATGCCTCGGCCATATAAGGACAAGGAGAGCGTGGATGCAGCTAAGCAAGTGGACTTCATCCAAAGCTTGCATGAGCGTACCAAAGCGCAGCTGGAGAGGAAGACTGCGCAATACAAGGCCGCGAAGGACAAGCATCGCAAGGATGTGCAGTTCAACGTTGGTGATCTGGTCTGGCTGCATCTCAGGAAGGAAAGGTTTCCGCAATAACGGAAATCTAAGCTGGACCCCAGGGGAGATGGACCATTCAGAGTGGTTCAGAAGATGGGTCCTAATGCATACAAGCTGGATCTCTCTGCCGATAAGTACAGCGTCCATTCTACATTCAACGTCGCCGATCTATCCCTGTTCGTGCCTGACGATGACTCTGACGACGATTTGAGGACAAATCGAAGTCAAGTGGAGGAGAATGATGCCGTGCAATTATCGATGACTCCTGGTGACATTGAGGACAACATGAAGGTTCCATTTGATGGCCCTGTCACTCGTGCAAAGGCTAAGAAGATTCAAAATGCAACTAAGGCCTTTCTTGTCCGTCACCATGAAACTTTAGAGCAAGGGTTCAGGCCACCCTGGATCACTTGGCTCAAGGTTACACCACCAGCACAGGAAGTGAGCTTACGTCCACACACGGAGCTCATGAAGACTCGTCAGCACCCACCATGAACCAAGCCATACTCGACATGCTCTTGGGTCACTCGGCCGAGTGGACCAAACACCTTGTCGAGAGAAGTGGGCCGAGTGTCCTATGCTTGGGCCGAAATTAGCTAGTTATTAATTATGTTATTATTTTATGCAATTTAGATAAATAAGGTGGAAATTAATTATATCTCTTCTAGATATAATACTTGGCCACCAAGTTATTATATTTCTATCTTCTTAGGATTTATTTATCCTTAAGTTATTTCATTTATCTTAGATAGAATTAATCTATCCAAACCCCTTTCCTTTGCAAGGAAGGATTGGTTAGATCTCTCATAGTTTTCCTATAAATTCATGTTATGCACTTTGAATTTAATCAGATTGAAATAGAATTGAAGAAACCCTTTATGGATTAAGGGTTCTTCGATTGTCAATCCCAAAGTTCTTGTGTTCTAAGACTTTAGGCCTTCACAAAATCATCACCATCACCTTGATCTAAATCGGCAAACCCTAAACCACACACAAACCAAAAATCAGAAACTGTCGCCAAGAGAGAAGCACTGCCTTGGCGTCACTAGCTACCACAACCGCTCCCAGCGAGCGAGGCCATCCCTGGCGCCTCGCCCTCGCTCCGCGTCTCCAGCGCCCAAGCTCCCAGGCGCTCTCGCTCCCGCTCTCAGTCGCTGACCCGCTCGCTCCCAGCGAGAGATCCCGCGCGCTCCCACCCGCTCGCACACCCTGAGGCCTAAGCGCCTGTGTGCCCAGCGACGTCCGCACATCAGCCATCGTTTCCCTCGTTGTTCTTCGTTCTCTCTTTCTGTCGCTATTTCTCTGTTCTAAAGTTGCTGAATTTTCTAAGTATATCGCTAAATCAGAATTCTAATCACTTGTTTAAATTGTTCCAAATCAGGAGATATCAAAGAGCATTGCAAGATCGAAGCAAATATACGGCGTGGTTCTTGATCTGAAGCCCACAGGCGAAGGATCGGGTATCCCAAACGTATCAAGAAGAGTGGGCGAGAAGAGCTAAACCGGTATTCACAATGTGGAGATGACGGTTTTCAATGCTCCCATTTTGCTCATGGGAATAAGGCCATATTAGGCGATGAGAAATGCCCAATTTAGCAAATAGAGGTATTAGAGGCTTGAATTCGGAACCTCCATCGATTTGGATTGATTTTATTTTTGTCGAAAAGAAATTTGACACAAAAGTAATGAAATTAGTAAGAATAGGGGTAACCTGATTTTTTGTGGATAAAGGAAATAACCATAGGAATTTGGAGAAATCATCCAAAATAGAAACATAATATTTATATCCCCTAGTAGCAATATAATGGGCTGGCCCCCAAACATCAACAAATAAAAGCTCAAAAGGCCCCATGGATCGGGAAGGAGAGGTTGGGTGAGGTAAGTTGTGGCACTTGGCCCGTTCACATGAGATGCAAGTGAAGCGGCTAGGGTAGGAGGCAGGAACAGGGAGTTGAAGTCGGTGTAGCAGTTTGCGGGTGGTGACGGCGGCTGGATGACCAAACCGATGATGCAAAAGGGAGACAAAAATGGCGAATGTAGCGAGAGCTTGTGGTGGTGACTGCGATGGCGGAGCCTTATTGGTCAGTGCATAGTGACCTTTCTCAACGGGTGTTTGAAGAATGGTCCCATCACCGAGCATTACTTCCTCTGTGCCTCGGTATGGCAGGGCATCGGTGGAGAAATTAGATGCATATGGAGTGAAATGATGTGTAGCAGCTGTATCAAAGTACCATGGAGATGCAGTGAAGTTCGCTTGGAAGGAGGGTGGTGGCGCCTGCTGAAATGCCTGGTTAAACCTGTTCCAACAAGCAGGTGCCTCATGACCACGTTTGGAGCATATTTGGCAAATGGGGCGAGTGTCAGCCTCGCCGGAAAACAACTGATGACCACCACGACCACGTCCTCGATTGCAAAATCCGCCTCGGAAGGAGCCGCGAAAGGAGCCCCTACCACCATAATAGCCTCCTCTTGAGTCAAAGGTACTTCGATTGTCATATTGACTCTTGATGTTTGAATATGTGGTGGAATTGCCTCTCTGACTTTGGGGGTTATTTCGTGTGGAGATAATATCAGTAGATGGGGTTGGAGAAGTGGAGGACTAGGGTGTGAGATTTGTGTTTTGGAGAAAGGATTGGGTCTGAAAAGAAAGGCAAGATTCGTGGTTTAGGAGATGGGAAAGAAGAAGACGAGGTGTGGGTAGGGTGGGTTGGGTGGAGAGAGATGTCACCACGGACTCGTAGTCCTGTCCAAGACCGGCCAAAACATACACAATAAACTCTTGATCCGAGATTGAGTGACCAACGACTGTGAGAGAGGAGACCAAAGCTTTTGTCTTGTTAAAGTAAATAGTAATGGGGTCAGATCCCTTTTTCAAGGAAGCCAGCTGAAGCCGGGTTTGAACCACATTAGCTACGGAGGTGGCTGAAAAGGTTTCATTGAGATGGTTCCATATCTCATGGGAGGAGACACAATCAATAACTTGAACGAGGATAGGAGGTGTAAGGGAGGCAATAAGAATGGCCATGGCAGTTTGATCTTTCTTGAGCCAGGAGGGGTAAGAATCAGCAGTAGGAACAAGGGGTGGAACAGAGCCATCAACATGACCATAAAGCTCCTAGGATCGGAGGAAGGAAATAAGCTGAGCCTTCCAAAGTGGGTAGTTGTCTGAAGAAAGCTTGAGAATGCTAGAGAAAGTGGGTAGGTGAGAGGAGGATGATATCTGTAGAGTGGAAAGGTCCATTTTTGTGGAAGATGAGAATTTTTTTTTTTTGTTTTAAAAAAAAAAGAGGGATAAAGGATGATCTTTGAGGACGGTTATTCAATTTGCTCCGATACCATACTGTGAAATAATATTCTAAATGAAAGATAGACATGGCTGTTGTGCAGCTGGTGTTTTGTACAACTCCTCTCATCAATCACATCATAACATGTACACATGTATTTATACTACTTTAGCCCTAGATCCAAGAAATCCTATAAAGCCAGGTGTCTTAATCTAAGGCTAGGAGTGGTGCTACTGGAATGGCATACGAAAACAATTAGAAAGTGAAATTGGGCTGGCTGATGTTGTAGCTTTGGTAGGCCAATTGGGTCTTGCTCTAATAATCTGATTTAAGGGGCTCGTCCCCCTGTCGACACCGACCATGTCGCTGGAGGAGACAGTTCAGAATTTAATGTGACGCCGGCTCGTGCATCGACGGTGACCTTCTTCTCCGTATCGTCGGCGCCTCTTTCTTTTACAAAATCATGGATTTGCATATTTGCTTTTTATGTTTTGGTGAACTATAGATTCGCTTTTCTGTTAATTAAAATGATTTTTTGGGGGAAACTAACGGATCTGTTAACTTTAACAAACAAGGCACAAGGCGAAAAAGAAAATAACTTAAGGGGTATCAGGTGAAATACGTCAAACAGTTGTACACCTCGTGAATTAACATTTACTGCCTCATGAAATTTCCGATAAATAAATAATCAAAAGACTATCAATATATATCTATATTACTAAAATTACCATGGAAGATGTCATGATATCCTCTTCTTACACCAAAGCTCATGTGATCGATAGTCTTTATTGGAAGTAATGTTCTAAAAGGTGCTAGACGGCCGCTAGGCGGTAGGTGACCGCCTAGCGTCTAGGCGGTGGGTGGCCGCCTAGTGCCTAGGCAGCGAGGTGGGTGCCTAGGTGGCACCTAGGCGGATTTAGAACAGACTTGATTATTTCCTTGTATTTTAATGCATACCATATGTCAATAACTCATACAATGTAATAAGAATTCAAAATATCACTCATAAACCCAAATTTTTGGTGTTTAACTAACACTAAATTAAATAAACGTAAAAAGTATGCATTCGACGGGTGACTCTAAACCTCCTAAAATCTAAAATAATAGGTTCGACTCAAAGGCAAATCGATCTCGGCTTGGGGGATAAAAAAATCCCTAAGTTGATTAATCATATGCCTAGAAGCTAAAATTGAATAATCGTTGGGCTAGGCGGGCCTAGGCGGCGCTTAGACGAGACTAGGTGGGGCTAGGTGGTGCATAGGCGGATTTCCGCCTAGAGGGCCGCCTAGGCTTAAAAATGTCTAGGTGCCCTCTCGCCTAGCGCCTAGGCGGCGCCTAGGTGGTGCCTAGGCACGATTTTTAGAACACTGATTGGAAGAGAGGAGTATCACAATTTGTCCTGTATTCAATTGATCTTATAAACCCTAATTATTATTTATAGGCTACAATTAAAACCTAAAAGAAACTACTCCTGAAACTGACAGCAGTTACAAGCCCGCTAATTTATCCCACTAACTTTTCTAATTAACCAAACCCTAGTCGGCAAACACGCGTTCAATTTCATCCAGTCACTAATTGATCTTGAAGGTTCGATAATATAAAAACAATGTAATAAGAAATACTCTAGAAGGGGGGTTGAATAGAGTATGCCCGTTTTTCGCAGAAAGTCTCAAGACTTTTGGAGCTTGTACCAAAACCTTTGAGATTAAACCTGAATCAGAAAGTTAGACAATCGAACCAAGTGCGGAAATAAGGTAAAGCAAATAAGTAAAGAACACGAGTAATTGTTTACGAGGTTCAGCACAACTTGGCCTACGTCCCCGCCTAGGGTTCTTCCACAACCCTAGGATTCAAAGGCTTTATTGATTGCTTAGCTTAGGATCCTAATAGCTCACCGAGAAGCCTCTCTCCTATACAATTGCAATCTAGTCAACTCACGTTCCCTTGGAGTCCTATACCAATCTAGAAGAGCCCCACCTCTCTCAGCTATCTAGTACAATCCTCTAACTCTCGCAAATCAATAGCCTAGTGCAACTTCCCGAGTTATAAACTCTCGAGTAACACTTGAAATGAATATATCCTATAAGCTCACAGTGACTCTCAAAGGCTTTGAAATAAACAACAAACTCTTTGAGCGCTTAGCAGAGAGACACTTGGAAGACAGATCGCTTGAATGAATGAAACTCGTGTAGCACGTCTATATTCTGTCTTCTCCTTCCTTTCCTTTATAAAAGAGCATGGAGCGTGAGGATCTTCACCACCAGATCTCCAACGGCTCCTTCGAATCAGTTTGATCTTCAATCTTCTATATATGGACACTTCGAACGCCATGATCTATTTTGAACTGATCTCCTCAATATGTATTAAGGAAGGATATAATCTCGAATATACTTCCTGAAATGGTTAGGCATACATATATATATATATATATATATATATATATATATATATATATATATATATATATATATATATATATATAATGGAAGTATATAATAAGATAAAATAATATACGAATAATTAAGATAGGTTTTGTATTTCATCAACTGTTAATGCTCCAAGGCCTTTGGCACAAATATCCTGTCAAAGCCTTTGAAACATCTATTCCGATTTTCATCAAGGGAGGGAGTTATCAATCTCCCCCTTGATGAAAGACAAAACCTGTGCATCCCTGCAACTTAGTCAAAAATAGATAATACAATGGAATTCGGACTAAGTACCTGCAAGGGTTAGACAAATGTTGGATCAAAAATTTTAAATTAACAAAACATCCAACCGAAAACCATAAATCAGAAACCAAGGCCTTCCAAGACCTTCAAGCAGAGGTTTTCAAAGTCTAAGCACCACAGATCATCTCCCCCTTTTTGTCTTTCAACAAAGGGCGGAGGTAAAAACAGTCACCAAAAAGTCACCAAAAGTTTTGAAAACGTTTCCAACAAACCAGCAATGTATCAAATTTCAGGGGTGGGATAGGGTGGGTTAAGGTTTAGGCTTAGTCATCCGGAGCATCATCAGTGAGCCTCGTCCACAGTCCTTCTAGCATCTTGGAAATCCCGCTCATCTCCGTCATAATCTCCTTCTGCAGCTCCTTAATATCTAGGCGAACTTCCTCCAAGCCCAACTCTAGGTTGTCCATGCGTTCATCGAAAGATGGAGCAGTGGAAAAGGCTTTTGAAGGAGTGGCAAGACTCAAGGTCCCTTGGGGAGACCGAGTGATGCCAATCTTTTCAAGGCCTTTAGAGTCGAACTTACCCGTATGACGCAGCTGTTCTTCATTTTTGACATCAATTCCAGAAGCTTTGAAGATGGGTGTCAAAAGGGTAGCAAAGGGGAGGGGAGAGCCTTTTCTAGCTTTTCTGGCATGAGCCATGGTTCCAAGGATAGTGTTGGCCAGATCAAGATCAAGGCCATTTAGGATGCGGTAAAGCAGGACCATAGCATTGTCAGTAAGGAGTGAGCCAGAGTTAAGACGGGGTAAGAGGCATCGAACAATGATGTTAAAAATTATTTTTGCCTCAAGGGTTAGGGATGAGTGGGTGAGTTGCTTTGAGGTGTTGTTGGATGCTTCGGGTAGGAGATATTTGGCTCGGGCAAGGATGATGCAATTCTCTTTTGAGGGGTGTATATCAGCGGGTGGAACTGGGGTAGGTAGGCCAAGGAAGTCTGCAAAATCATTGGAGTTGAGAGAGATTCTAACCCCTTTGACAACAGACTCCAAAGACCAACCATCGGTATCGTTTTTGGCTTTTAGGTTAATGTAGAAGAGTCGGGTAAGTTGGGGGTAGTAGACAGTCTCAAGGTTAAGAAGGGTCCAGGCTGGGGATTTTTTGAGGAGCTCAATGCAGGGTAACTTCAAAGCTTCAAAGAACCCAAAATCTAAAAAATCTGAACAGCTAACCTTACGAGTTCTGAACTCGTCTACCCACTTACCAGCAGTCTCAGCATCTTGAAACCAAGAGGAGGGCAAGGATTGATTTACTTGGATATAGGCCGGGGGGTCTGCGTTCTTTCTGCGCACAACTGTTGGAGCAGCTCTCTTGACAGGCGCTACAAGACTCTTGACAGTGCCCTTCCTGGTACGCTTGGGGGATGGAGGCTTGATAGCAGCAGGGGCTTTCCGCTTCTTCGGAGACGGGGGAGGAGGAGGAGAAGGAGAGGGAGATTCTTCCTCCTCTTCCTCAGACCCCGAGTCCTCACCGGACCCCGCTTCATCTCCTTCAGGTTCCTCGTCCTCTCCAGATCCCTCTTGCTCTTCTTCTTCTTCTTCCTCAGGCTCCTCCTCGGATTGAACCTCCTCGGCTTCGGCTTCCTTCCGAATCCGCTCAGCTTCTTCCTCGGCCAGTTTCTTAGCAAGTTCGGCCTCCTCATCGGCCTTTTTCTTCCTTAAGGCCTCCTCCTCGGCTTCCTTGGCAGCATCTCTTTCTAAGAGGGCGTCGAGATCTTCTTCCTCCTCTTCCTCGTCCACTTCCTCAGCCAAAATCTTCCTCTTTCCTTTCTGCTTAGCACTGATCGGCTTCTTCGCAGAGCGCTTTTGAGAGCCTTTGGGAACAATGGCCGAGCTCTCAGCAATGGTGCTCTGGACGACAGTTGGGATGATAGCTTGAGGAGCGGGCTCAGGTGTGGGAGAGGTAGCAGTGGCCTGACGTCCCTTGGGGGTGGCGCCAAGTCTTTTGGGTGTGACAGCTTTCTTGGTTTTGGGTGCCATGGAGAAAGTCGGTTAGGGTTTCTTGAGAGGCGATTGAGAGGTTGAAGATGAAGAAGTGGAGAGGGTTTGGATAAAGTCTGAGTGTGGGTTGTAATCGGGTATAGTATTGGGTTTAAGTAGAGGGAGTGATGGGACGGGTTTGGAGTTCCAAGGAAAGAAATCATTACATTGCCGATTTGAAAGGTTTTCAAATTCAAATTCAAATATTCCCTTAAAAATCGGACTGAAAATCTGAGAGGTTTAGTTCCAAAAATCTTAACGGTTAAGGAAATCATATAAAATAGGCAATTTTCAAATTCAGTAAAAATATAGTTGATTAAATATCTAAAAAGATATTAACCAAAAATATATGATCCGTTATATGTACTCCACCATTTAGTTCACACACCTTGACATGGTTCTCAAGGGTTTTGACACTAAGTAGAATTTATCTTTCGTAAAGGGAAAGCTCCCCCTATGAAAGTGCATCCTTGTTAAGCATCCCAATCTCTCGTCTTATGAAGGTGAACTTGTCCTCTGCCAAAGGCTTAGTAAAAATGTCAGCCCATTGATAATCAGTGGAAATAAAAGATATGGACACATCACCTTTTTCAACATGATCTCTAATGAAATGATGCCTTACATCAATATGTTTGGTCCTTGAATGCTGAACAGGATTCTTAGTGATGGAGATGGCACTTGTATTGTCAAACTTAATTGGAATACCTTTGAGGTTAATGCCAAGATCTCGCATTTGTTGAGCTATCCAAAGGATTTGGGAGCAACAGGCTCCAGCTGCAATGTATTCGGCTTCTGCAGTGGATAGAGCAACTGAGTTTTGTTTCTTTGAGTGCCAACTGATCAAAGATGCTCCTAAGAATTGGCAACATCCTGATGTACTCTTCCTATCCACCTTATAGCCTGCAAAATCTGCATCAGAATATCCAATTAAAGTGAAATCCTTTTGCTTTGGATACCATAGTCCAAGTTCCTTAGTGCCATTGAGATATCGAAAGATCCTCTTCACAGCCACGAGGTGAGATTTTTTAGGATCAGCTTGAAACCTAGCACACATGCAAACACTAAACATGATGTCAGGTCTACTAGCCGTGAGATATAATAACGATCCAATCATTCCTCGATACTCCTTTTGATTGACACTTATTCCAGTCTTGTCTTGATCTAGAGACAATGTTGAGCTCATGGGAGTCTTGGCTGCCTTGGATTGATCCATCTTGAACTTCTTCAAGAGATCCTTAGTGTACTTGCTTTGGTTGACAAAGATCCCTTTCTTGGATTGATGAACTTGTAATCCCAAAAAGAAGTTGAGTTCACCCATCAAGCTCATCTCAAATTCACTGCACATGATGTCAGAAAATTCCTTGCACAAAGATGTGTTAGTAGCACCAAATAATATATCATCAACATAAATTTGAATAACCAAAATGTCCTTTCCTTTGGTTTTGATAAAAAGAGTCTTGTCGATCAACCCCCTTTTAAAATCATTTTCTAAAAGATATTTTGACAAGCGCTCATACCAAGCTCTTGGGGCTTGTTTCAAACCATAAAGCGCTTTGTCAAGTTTATAAACAAGATTGGGAAATTCTGAGCTTTCAAAACCTGGGGGTTGAGCCACATAAACTTCTTCCTCTAAGAAACCATTGAGAAAAGCACACTTGACATCCATTTGATATAACTTTATGCTCATAAAAGATGCAAATGCTAATAAAATGCGAATGGCTTCAAGCCTGGCTACGGGAGCAAAGGTCTCCTTGTAGTCAATACCTTCCTCTTGATTGTAGCCTTGAGCAACAAGCCTTGCCTTGTTCCTCACAAACTTACCATTCTCATCTAGCTTGTTTCGAAATACCCATCGAGTGCCAATGACTGATTGATGCTTTGGCCTAGGCTTCAAGGTCCAGACTTTGTTCCTTTCAAATTCGTTAAGCTCACTTTGCATAGCAATGATCCAGTCTGACTCCTGAAGTGCCTCATCTACCTTCTTTGGCTCAATAAGAGAAACAAACGCGTGAAAAGCATAAAGATCTTTAAGTTTAGAACGAGTTTGAACACTAGAAGTAGGGTCAGAGATGATATCCTTTAATGAGTGTGATGAGGAGTATTTGAATTTCCTTTTGCTAGTCTCAGCTCCTTGATTCGTCACACTGGTAGGATTGACTTGTAGTGCATCTAACTCCGTGGTCCTGTTAAGTTCAGTTACAGCAGTTTCTGAAGTCTCAACACTGTTGGATTGGACACCAAGGGCTTTGGATGAATCTTCAACACCTTGGGCCAATTCTTCAGTGTTAAGAATCGGTTCTTGCATGTTCCTCTTCTCTGTGTTCTTGGTAGTAGCAACATCACCTTCCTCGTTCTCTTCATGGATGTTAAGATCTATATCTGCAACACTTTCACTCAAAGCACCGTCATTGCATTCATCAAAAATAACATGTATACTTTCTTCAACTACCTGGGTCCTTTTATTGAAGATTCTATAAGCTTTGCTACTCGTGGAATAGCCAAGAAATATACCTTCATCACTACGCGCATCAAATTTCCCAAAGTTATCTTTTCCATTGTTATGAACAAAACAAGTACAGCCAAAGGGTTTAAAATAAGATATAAGTGGTTTGCGGCCTTTGAAAAGTTCATAAGGAGTTTTCTTTAAGATAGAACGAATAAGACAACGATTCAAAATATAGTTAGCTGTGTTAACAGCTTCAGCCCAATAGGTTTTAGGTAATGCATTTTCTAAAAGCATAGTCCTGGCCATATCCTCTAAGGTGCGGTTCTTGCGTTCCACAACCCCATTTTGTTGAGGTGTCCTAGGAGCAGAAAAGTTATGGGAGATGCCATATTTAGCACAAAACAAATCAAATTGAAGTTGATCAAACTCCCTACCATGATCACTCCGAATAGACACTATGGGCTCATTTCTTAAAGTTTGCAACTCCTTACAAAGTTTTGAAAACTAAAATAAGGCCTCTGATTTTTCTTTCAAAAATGCAACCCAAGTATATCTTGAAAAATCATCGACAACAACTAGCATGTACTTTTTACCATTGGGAGATTTGACTCGCATAGGACCACATAAATCCATATGTAAAAGTTCAAGGGGTCTAGAAGAACTTACAACCTTTTTGGGTTTGAAAAAGCTACGTGTTTGTTTACCTCGTGTGCATGCATTGCACATGTCAATACCTTTGAAGTCCATCTCAGGTAGCCCTCTTACAAGCCCTTTGGACACAAGCTTCTGTAGTGTATGTGGACTCACATGACCGAGTCTCCTGTGCCAAAGCTTTGGATCGTCCGTCAAAGCCTTTAGACAAGTTAAGCTTCCTTGTGCCACTTGATCAGCATTTACGGCGTATATATTGTTGTAACGGTATGCAGTCAATATAACTTCACCTGTATCATCTCTGCACACTATACATCTTTTCTTGTTAAATCTGACATTGTTACCACTATCACATAATTGAGAGACACTAAGCAGATTATACTTCAAACCATTAACAAGATAGACATTTTTAATACTATGGCTGAAATCACTTCCAACACTACCAATACCAACGATGTCGCATTTTCCTTTGTCACCAAGAGTGATTGTTCCCGTGGATTGCTCCTTTAGATCATGAAAGAGAGAACTCTTCCCACTCATATGCCTCGAGCATCCACTATCAATAATCCATTTGTGTTCTTTCACCTTGGTGATCTCCTGCAAAACAAACATCAACCTTTGTGGCTAGACCAATAAGCAAATTTGGATACATTGTTGGGGTAAACCATATTTGGTAAAATAGTGCCTTTTGGGACCCAAACTTGTGTTATCCGTTCTTTTCTCAAATGAACAGGAAATGTATTATGAATAATGTATGGATCCTTTCTCCTATAAGGGCAGGTCTCTTTTACATGTCCCTTTCTAGCACAATGGTGACATATAGGAGAGGTTCTGCTTCCTTTTGCCTTTACAAAAGTGGTAATGTGTTGCTTCTTTAAAAACTTTGGATTGTAACCAATACCACTTTTGTTTAGAGAGCTTTGTTGCTCACTCAACATCTTATCAAGAGTGCCTTTGGATTTGGTAAAACTTATAAGGGCTGTCTGTTGGTCTAAAATCTTATTATTCAGGGAGATCTTCTCGTTCTCTAAGTCATGATGCTCATTTCTTAGAGAGGAGAGATCTTGCTTGAGTTCAGATTTCTCCGAGTCAAGCGTCTTGACTTTAATGTCAAGACCTGAATAAGAAGCTTCAAGACCTTTGACCCTCATAGACAGATCCTCAATAGTTCTTTCCTGGTCCACAGTTCTCTTAATAAGAATGTTAGTTTGGGCAATAAGCTTTTCTTCATTGGCAATCATATTGGAAAGGAATTCCGATAATACCTCTTTTGGACTTTCCATAAGTTCTCTTACAGTAGCTTCAAGCTTTTCATCGTGGGATTCATCTTCTGAGGCCATAAGACAAATGTTGGCCTTCTCATCGTCGGAGTCAGAGTCAGAATCACTCCAAGTAGCCACCATGGCTTTCTTTTTCCATTTGTCACCTTTCTTGGGCTGGCTCCTTGTCTTTTGAGGGCGGTCCTTCACAAGATGATCTGTTTCACCAAATTCAAAACAAGACAACGGTTTAGTCTTCTTTTCATACTTGTTGTATTGAGGCTTACCTCGAAATTTTGAAGACTCTGATCCATCCTTGTTGTTGAATTGCTTCTTCATTTTGAGAATTCTAGCAAGGCCTCTTGTGATAAGAGCAAAAGGATCATCCTCATCGTCATCCTCATCTTCGGAATCAGATCCATCCTTGGGCTCATCCTTCTTAGACTTGAGTGCCAAGTTCTTAGTGCTAGCTGGAAGTTCTCCATCGTCTTCATTAAGGATCATCTCATGCGTGATCATCTCATGCGTGAGGTCCTGGGCTTCCTCTATAGCTGTTACTTTAGGACCCCATTTCTCCTTTGGAAGGCACCTCAGTATCTTCCTTACTTTTTCAACGTTGGTAAAGCTCTTGCCGAGAGAGTCAAGGTTGTTGGTGATTTCTGTGAATCGTGTGAACATGGCCTTGATTTACTCATCAGACTTCATCTTAAAGAGCTCATACTTTCGAAGGAAGATGCTGATCTTGGTGTCTTTCACTTGGCTCGTTCCTTCATAGGTGACGACCAACTTGTCCCAAATCTCTTTAGCTGACCTACAAGAAGAAATACGGTTAAACTCATCAGTGCTAAGACCACAATAAAGTAAGTTAATAGCCCTGTAGTTTTTGGAGATGGTTTCAAGATCTGCTTGGTTGTATTCAGACTCCTTCTTTGACACTTTGGTGTCATTTGGTCCATCCTTTTCTGGAATCTTCGGACCATTCTCTATAATGTTCCAAAGCTCTAGATCTTGGTCTATGATGAACATCTTCATCAAAGATCTCCAGTGGACAAAGTTGTTTCCTACAAAGAGTGACGGTCTGCTTGTGGACCTTCCCTGTGCAAATCCTCCGCTTGCTTCACCAGACATGATCGAAAACTCACAAGATTGTTAGATCAAAAACAGTGAGTAAAGCTCTGATACCAATTGAAGGTTCGATAATATAAAAACAATGTAATAAGAAATACTCTAGAAGGGGGGTTGAATAGAGTATGCCCGTTTTTCGCAGAAAGTCTCAAGACTTTTGGAGCTTGTACCAAAACCTTTGAGATTAAACCTGAATCAGAAAGTTAGACAATCGAACCAAGTGCGGAAATAAGGTAAAGCAAATAAGTAAAGAACACGAGTAATTGTTTACGAGGTTCAGCACAACTTGGCCTACGTCCCCGCCTAGGGTTCTTCCACAACCCTAGGATTCAAAGGCTTTATTGATTGCTTAGCTTAGGATCCTAATAGCTCACCGAGAAGCCTCTCTCCTATACAATTGCAATCTAGTCAACTCACGTTCCCTTGGAGTCCTATACCAATCTAGAAGAGCCCCACCTCTCTCAGCTATCTAGTACAATCCTCTAACTCTCGCAAATCAATAGCCTAGTGCAACTTCCCGAGTTATAAACTCTCGAGTAACACTTGAAATGAATATATCCTATAAGCTCACAGTGACTCTCAAAGGCTTTGAAATAAACAACAAACTCTTTGAGCGCTTAGCAGAGAGACACTTGGAAGACAGATCGCTTGAATGAATGAAACTCGTGTAGCACGTCTATATTCTGTCTTCTCCTTCCTTTCCTTTATAAAAGAGCATGGAGCGTGAGGATCTTCACCACCAGATCTCCAACGGCTCCTTCGAATCAGTTTGATCTTCAATCTTCTATATATGGACACTTCGAACGCCATGATCTATTTTGAACTGATCTCCTCAATATGTATTAAGGAAGGATATAATCTCGAATATACTTCCTGAAATGGTTAGGCATACATATATATATAATATAATGGAAGTATATAATAAGATAAAATATTATACGAATAATTAAGATAGGTTTTGTATTTCATCAACTGTTAATGCTCCAAGGCCTTTGACACAAATATCCTGTCAAAGCCTTTGAAACATCTATTCCAATTTTCATCAAGGGAGGGAGTTATCAGATCTAATTGACTAATTTTGAATCACTAATCTAACATCTCCCCTTGATTCAAAATTACACAATTTTTTTTAATTTCCCTCAAATATCGCGAGATGCATCATCTTCTTATTCGATTAACTTCTTCTAGACGCACTTCATCGTCTTCTTCATATCCTGATCGATCTTTATGCACTTCTCACCATATTCGAATCATGATGCACTTTCTCACCCCGTCTTCAATCTTCCCGACGCTAGACGCAATTCTCGTCGTCGTCTTCAAATTCTTCGACCGGACTCACATCGCGGAACCCTTCTTAGACCGGACTCTTCATCGGAGCCCTTTTCTTCAACTGCCTTCTCTAAATACAATTAAAACCTAAAAGAAACTACCCCTCAAACTGACAGGTAGTTACAAGCCCACTAATTTAGTCCTCTAATGAACCCATCAACTTCTCTAAATAACCAAAGAGAGAATTTGTGTATTAGGCACTTTTTTGGCTCAATTGGTGAAATGTCCTACTTTTGGGACAAATTGTGAAACTATCCACCCATATTAATCTATCTTGCTTGAGTTACTTCTGGCTTCCCTCGTCTCTGGCTTCCCTCGTCTCTGGTCATCGTCGCCTGGCTTCCCTCGTCGCTGGTCATTGCCGGAGATAGTGATTCGGCGCTCGTCCTCCGTCCGGCTCCTCCGCCGCCGCAGCTCCACCTCCGTCCAGATCTGAATCCAATTGAATCCACCAGATCTCCTCCGTCCGGATCTGAATTCAATTCGACTAATTGATTCGGCAAATCAATTGATTTGGAATCAATTAATTCGATGCTGATGGAGACGGCGGAGATCTAGTGGATCTGAAACCGATCTGAAGCCCATCTTAGGTCTCATCTGGCTGCGATGGAGTTGCAGAGGTCGAGCGAGGCGGCGCGAGCGAGCGAGGGACTAGGGGTTTCAGATCCGGCTGGAGCGAGGTCGAGCGGCCGGAGATCTGGCGAGAAACGTTCTCCTTCTTCTGCTGCAGTTTCCAACGAGGGCAGCTTTTCTCCCCAGCAAATTGAACAGATGAGCCCGAACGGAAGGAAGAAGGAATTTTTTATTAAATTACAAAAATCACCCTAGGAATACGAGGAATTAAAAAAAACTATCTATATTTTATTATGTGATCCATAATCTATATTTTTATTTTTGCACAACAAAATGTTATATTTGCACAACATATGGCTATATTTGCAGAAGTGTAAAGGCTCTGATTTTCAATCTTAATTTTTGGGAAAAGAAAATTCAAAAATGAATTTAAAACGGATTTAATTTGGATTTTTCAAGGAAAACTCATCCTAAATTTAATAAATCTAACTTGAAATTCTTAGAGCGAATTCCGGTCCAATTTTTATCAGATGTAGATCAGTTCCATCCTGTTTCATCTATTCTTATCCTATTCGGGTGCTAAAATATAATCGATCAAGAGAGCGAAATTCAAAAGACCAATCGTCGGAAATTCGAATTTTTCCGACTTGGAACCACAATTCCGTCATATTCTCTCATCCTTATCCATTCCAAGTCATCACCCCTTAATTGGGTAAAATTCTATCTATAAATCCCCCTTCTCTAATTGATTTACTTAATTTGGCAAACAAACAACCTAATCTGACAATTTTGACCAAAGGACCAATTGATTCAACCTTTAGATCTGACATTTGTAGCCCATTTTCCACACTCACCTTTCAATTTCAAAGAAACCAAAGCCAGCCTCCCCTTTCTCCCAATTGTTGTCGAGAGCTACAGCTCCTCCTATTGATATGTTGCCGGCCTCCAGCGCCACCAGCAGCTCCGCCACCAACCTAGCCTGCCCTTGTCTCGATGAGGCCAAGCCGACGCCCCCACCAGCAGCAACAATCCCTGCCAGCACCACCGAGCACCCTGTCCTCTTCGAAATCCCAGACAGCTCCCAAGCTTCCACCACCACACCTCCGCCAGCTCCTCGTCACCATCTCCGTCGTCATTCCGTCCATCATTGGAGCCCCGAGCATCTGCCTGGGCGCCTTCGAGCGCCGCCCGAGCACCACCGCAGCCCCAGCTTCCCCTATTTCCGCGAGCCAGATCTGAGCGCGCCCAGGAACCGCCTCCGAGCCTCCTCCTCCTTCTCCGTATTCGAACAGCAGCAGCACCACTTCCACCTCCCTCGACGTCGGCAAGAACCTAGATCTGCCAGGAGAAGCCGAGCCAGGCAATAATCTAGCAGTCCGAGCCACGAGCCCCTCTCCGTCATTGCCCCATTTCGATTTCAAACCTGGGTAAGGTTCCTCCTTCCTTTCAACCCGAAACTGCATAACGCTTCCCCTTTTGACCTCCTTCCTCCGTCCCATACCATGTCCAGGGAGGATTCGATCCCGTTGAACCAAACCGAGCACCGTAGAAGCCTAATCGACCTCCGGCGGATGTTTCGAGCCCTCGGTGAGATTCTTCCCCTTTCTCAGTAGGTCGGTTTGGGGTCCGGGATGAGCGAGGGTGGCTGGGGCCGAGTGCGGGTGGCCGGAGGTGGGGAGACCTTCGCCGGTGGCCTGCGCTTCCTCTTCTCCTCCTTTCTCCGTCGCCGCGGGGACAGAGCTCTGTTTTGGCGCGTTGGTGAAGAAGGGTTGAGACCCGGTTTCCCTGACCCGTTTCCATCTTTCCTTATCCGGGTTGGGCTTGTTTATCCGGGTTAAAAAAAAACCATTGGGCCTGATCTTGTTTCTCCCTTGGGTTATTTGTGTTGATGTTGTTATCTTATGAAGTTTTGTGACATGTTATTTACACCTTTATATTATGTGGTTTATATTATTATTCTAACCTGATTTTATAAAACAATATACTTCTGAAATAACATATCTTATAAACTGGTCTAAAAGTAGTACTATTTGGGAATGTGTTATTATGTAATGTTTTATAATATGTTTTAGAAGAGAATTAGTGAACTTTGGTTAAAATTGTGATTTTGGAATGATTTATCGGCTTTGAGTTATTAATATGAATTGTAAAGAGGATTTAATTTTGGTACTTTATTTTAAGCTAAGTATGGGTTGGTAAAATGATTTAAAAAGGGTTTTCAAGTTTTCGGAAATATCTTTTAAGGAGTTGTTGTTTGGAATATCAAAATGCCGGAATTAATTATATAATATGATTTTGAGGTATTGGTTTTAAGGTTTAAATGTTAATGTCGGGATTCCTTGTCTTGGTTTGATGATGTTGGTTTTGAGAAGGAAGTTTGGAAATATGGTTGGTATGTTATCAATGATTTGATTTGAAAGAATGCTTTTGGTTGATGTTGATCAATCGGAAAGGTTTCGAAAATGGTTTTACTATCAGTTGGTTTTGATCATGTTAAGAACGTGGAGTTCGTGTGTATGAATGATGGACCGGTAGCTTATGGAAATGGCTTGATTATAGGTGTGTATTGCTCTTGGATTGCTTTGGACTTGCATTTGGGCCATTGTTTGTGTTATCTTGCTGTTCTGCATCTTCAGGTAAGTTCCCTAGGGGCTTACTCAGGTTGGACATTCATGCCTGTTGTTGCATTTTATGTTAGGTGTTGCATATGCATAAAAGCATGCCATGTAGTATCCTATTTAGGTTGAACTAATTGAATGAGCATCTGCTTACTTTATGCGTTTGAAACAGAACGGCCGTTATCTGTGATAGTCCCAGCCTCATCGGGTACCCTGAGTCAATCGAGTCATGAACTTCCTTATATTATGAGATGCCTGCGGGCTTTATTGTGGAGCGGGTTGGGCATGCGTGCCTCCCGATTATAATGGAATGCATTCACGAGCTGGCCAGTCTCCGCCCTATCGGAAGGGGGTGGAGGTAGGAGAGGGATATGCCATTTGGCATTGTCTTGGGCCCTTTACAGTATTTCTGCACATTATTATAACTAGGAGCATGCTAGTGTGTTTGACTTTCGTACTGCATTAGAGCATCTTTATTAGGTATAGCACATACTATGTGGCCTCAGCGAGGACTGCCGGTCCCGCATGAGTGGCTCGATCTGACTCCTTTCCCCGTTCTTTTTTTTTAAGGTATCTTCTGCAGATTTTGAGTGCTCAATGTCTATATGACGGGGTTTCCTTTTGGCGAATCAAAGAACCTGGCTAATTCTCTAACTTGGTGTAAATGGTAATAATCCGCTTATGTTTTGGTTTTGACCCGGCCCTGCCGTGATACTTTGTATCTTAACTTTGCTTCCGCTTTACCTTCATTTGAATTAAATTTTGCGACATAGTCTTAAGATAGATTAAGGGTATCCAACGGCCCTCCGAGGTTTTAGGGTTCGAAATCCCTCTTTCTACTAATCTTAAAATGAGTTGAAACCTCGACCCGTACCTGGATTGCAAGATCCGAACAAGGGGTTTTATCCCTTGAAACGTAACCCGGAAATCATAATTCCGGGCCGTTACAAAGATGGTATCAGAGCTGAGGTTGTGCGATTCGGGTACACAAGGGTCGAGTGTACGTTTTGAAAATCGCCCACAAATTTTAAGGACTTTTGAAAAGGATTTAAAGGGGCAAAATGAACTTAAGATGCCTAACCCAAATCGGAAAAAGTAACGAACTTGGCTTGTTATAAATGAGGAAAACCGATCAAACGGGGAACGAGAGGGTAGTAAAGGTGTTAGACCACCCCATTGGGTGTAGTCGGGAATGGGTAGGCAAAATACTAGCTTGCTCTTTACAGATGGGTTTGGAAGTTTCCAAGGAGATGATTATGAGTGTCATTAACTGATTCTATGCTGAGTGCTTGCTATGCTAGAGATTTGATTTGGATGCCCTAACAATGAAATGTGTACTGACTTGTCTGTGCAAACGGGATAGCAGGAGTACCTTTATTTCTATATTGTCAAACTCAGCTTGTGTGAAACATCCCCTTCCACTATGTTAACCCCTTGACAGTTCTATCTAGCCTTTTTCTGGATGTCAGTGTCTTCCATGGGGAACTGGGTTGGTAACCACATTGCGTCGGGAGTCATGTATGGATATGGAGGTTGTCCGAGTGAGTATTGGAAGGTAGTTCTTGATGTCATTTTGAGTCAAGAGTAAGGTGTTTCTGAGGCTGTCTTTCTCAATCCTTATGATGACCAACCAGTGTTTTCTTGCCATGAAGAGTCGTACCGGAGTCCCACGGGAAAGAGGGGTGATGAGTCGGTTGGGAGAAGTCAATGGTTGCCCTTAGGGATCTCTGTCCGGTTGTAATGGTGACTCTCTCTGAATTGCATGACATGATTTTATAATCCCCCGTATGTACCTTGCCAATGATCATTAGTAAGAAGCTTCTCATGTTATGCCTTGCCTTTTGTCATGGTTTTATTGTTTAAGTTTATGTTGTGGGTAGTTACCTTGCTCAAGTCTCGTGTTGTGTCTTGCCTTATATCATGACTGTTTGTTGTTATAGCATGCTCACCTAGCCTTTTGACCGTATGATCGATTGGAAGCATGAACCAAATGATATGAAACTACATGATTGTTATCTCCTCTTGAATTAGGTTCATGATAGTGTGATCAATTCCTCTTTGTATGAATGTTGATAGATGATCATCTTAGCATGTTGGATGATGTCGTGTCAATGTCTATTATCCCTTTTGTGACAAGAATCAATAGCATGCCCGTTTGTTATGTATACATCAGGTTAATTATTGTTGTTTACTCTGCAATTTATACTGTTATGTGATACTTGCACTGAATTGGGATTATGTTGGTGCAAATGAATCTTGATACATGCATGTTTTATCCCAGTATGTGTTGGTTTGAACTCATGTTCCCGTGTTCCAGCTATATTTCCATGTTGCTTGAACTCGTAGTATACATCGTAAAACCTTCCTCATGCTTCTATATTGTTGGAATGTGATTGAATTGATTTCTTACGTGACGTAATGATTAGTTGCTTGCATGTATCGTATGTTATGTTGCACCTTTAGTATCATGTAGGATCCTTGGTGGTGACTCGTGTGAATTGTATATTGCCTGCATTATTGCTGATTCTCTCTTGAGCTAGGTTCCTGATAGTGTGGTTCTTCCCTCTTTCTATTACCATAACATGTCTTACTCATGCAAGTTAATTGATGTTGAATTCGATAATTGATTTGCTTTCCGTTATGGTTAATCGTAGCATGCTTACATGTTGTCGCTCGGTAGTGTTCCTCTATTGCTCCATGATATCCTCTCGTGCTTGCATACATGTATGACTTGGCACCTCGCATGATCACACACCACGCTATATCATGTCTTCACATACGTAGGACGCATGAATGTTAGAATGAATCTAGTCGAATTACCTTGACTGTATTCATGCTCGATATGTGTTACTAGTATCATGTAGGCCTATGATTTCCAAAATGACTCACTAAATGGCGACTTGCCATACTTATTCTATTACATGAACATGCTTGTCCTATAATGTGATCGTTGTTATACCATTTTATATGCACTATGACAGTTTGTTCCTAGCATGCTTATAATCTGTCGCTGGTGATGTCGTCCTTGTTACTCTCTGTAATGATATCTCATGCTCTACGAATATTATGTTGAATTCTTTTAGATGACTCTTGTCTATGCCCATGTCTTATCATGTACCACTAGCATCATGTAGGACCTATGTTTCTAAATGTATCTCGTCGTATGATTACATGTCATTCTTAACCTACTATGTGATCACTGTTGTTAGATGTGACAGTTACTATGCCGCTCTTATATATTCTCGTATGACACTTAGTTTAGTTGTTATGATATACCTCGCCATGCTATATTTGACCTCACTTGTTCATGGTTGTACATTTTTTCATATGCATGATACTTATTATCTTTATTAAATATTGCATGACTTCGAATCATACATGGTTATTACTGGTTCCGCATAGCTTGCTTGAAGTTGCTAGGCATATCTGTTTGTGGAATGATAGACTACTAGCTTGTCTCTCATGCACCAGTGTAGGACTCGATTATGTCTTTTAGAATGAATACATATGTCATGCCCCCTTGAGATAGGTACATGCTAGTGTGGATTAATGTGCTTGATATGCCCAATGATAAATCCTTGTTTGCTTGTCACGATTGAAACCTAATAGACTTCCATAAGGACATCGTTGCTATTCCCGGGTCAAAGTCTTGTCGTCCTTTAACCTTGGTCTGTATTTGTTTCCGAAGTGAACATTGGGTTGCCTGTCCTTGTCACTCCCCCATCTCTGCTAACTTAGACTCCTCTGCGATACTTGGATGAGCGACCGCATGAGAAAAGAGAATGAGGAGTTGGATAGCGATAAAACAGCGCAACGAAAGTATGGGCCCATAACCCACGGGCCTCAGGATCAATGATGTCGGCGGAACGGGCACGCATCAAGAATTACGGTCACTGAGTAAGATATGACTTGCAAGTGAGAGTGTTCTCCGTTCGAATTGTTAACCTTTTTGAACTTGTTGACAATGATATTGCACTAACTTGGCGATGAGATTTACGTGTTGATGTGCTGACTTGATGATAACTGTTGCCTGATTGCCTGTCGTCTATGATGATATGATGTGATGCCTTATAGATCTCAGGTACCATGATGTCCTGACGTGTTGCTACTCTAAGTTTCTAAGCATGATTTGAATTCCTTTGCTTGTAAAATGTGAACTACATATGCTAAGAGACCTGAATTGTATCTGATAAGGTTATAATGCAACATGCTAGCTTGACTTGATTACGTTCATATATGATGTTTGCAATGATTATTGAGCATGATGGTAAATTGAGACTTGTTGAACCCATGCTGTTATGGTTATAAATGCTAGTTGATATGATGTAGACCTTATGTTTGATGATTTTTATAATTGCTTCTTCCTTAAACCTGTGGGTGAGGTCATTTGGTAGCGTGGTTGGAGAGTGGTGAAAGAATTTTGGGGCGGTGATTGAGAAATTTTCTAGAGAGTGTGTGACTAACGGGGCATGATACTTGTGATACCTTGAGAAGTGGGGAAAGTGTAAGAAATGACCTTAAGAGAATCGAGGATATAGTATGAGAGGGTGCTCGAGTGTGATGTTAGAGGTAGGAGTTGGATTCTTAGAGGTGGATGGTGTGTGTGAGTGTTTGGTGGAATGAGGGCGAGATTGAGCATTGGGATGAATTGGGATTTCTTTAGGGAATTTTGTCTAAGTTGATGTTGGTGAGTCTAGAAGAGGATTGGTCTTGGCTTGAGAGTGGAGATGGGCGAGTAGGGATTGTGTTTTATTTTGACTGGTATGATGTGCAGATTTTCTTGATTATGTGATTTATTAAAATGTACTGACATGATGTTATATAGCAACCATGGTGAACCTGATATAGACTGATATTCCATGTTTTTATGCAAATACTGAAATCTAATTGGTAATGACTAGTGTTACCATGATATGCATTACTACCCTGTTATGCGTTTTAGAAGCATGTTACGATGTGTTATATGAATCATGAGATAATGACATGTTGCTATGTGAAAACATGATATTATATTATGGGGTGATAAAGCATGATGTTATGTTATATGATCGTTAAGCATGATTGTGGGTATGTTAAATAATGAATATGACTTGAAGTATGGACATGACTTGTATATATGAGATAATGATACTAGATTTCTAAATGATCGTTATATGACATTGTGATGAGTTAAAATGATGTTTGGTGAATATGTTGACATTCGACGACTGATATACTGTTTGACCTCCCCTTTTGCGGAATCTTAATAACCTGACTTGTTGTGTTGATGCGTTGACAATGAGTTTGATTCGTTGACTTTATGATGAGGATGTACCTGTTATGACCTTGGTGTGATATCGAGATGTGTGTTATGATTTTGACATAGATGCAGATTATGACCTTTAGTATGATGTGGAGACGTTGATGTGATCTTGTGGCAGTGTGCTGGCATATATTTGAGACTTGTCATATGATGTACTCGTTGAGGATCGATTGGTTATGTGGTTATGCATTGATTATGGCTTGTGAATCTTGCTTGAATTGAGACTGATAGATTGATTTAATTTTGGAAACTAGGAAGAGAATATGGGATTAGCCCTTAGAGGTGGATGATTCCACCTCCTAGGTTCTGAATTTGATTGTTTGGTATGCGAGAAACTGATCTGGTGGTTGGAAGATTTTGACGAAATCTTGATTTGAAAGGATTTGACTTGTTTTAGTGTAATGTTTCTTGATTAAACGTTAGATTTGAAGATTTGAACGATTTTGAAAAGGATTAGCTTAGATTGTAAGGAATGAACGTTACTTAGAATTTCAAGGATTTTGTGGCCAATCTTTTTCAATTTCGGAATCCCCTTTGAAACTTTTTAAACCCGGACAACTCTATGATACTTCACGAAGTGGATACAAGCGTTTTATGGGGGCGCTTGTAGGGTGCTTGCTAAGGCCTAGTGATGATATTGTAGAACTTTTAGAGTTGTGGTACTTCGGAAAAGTCGAAGCGAGGATGTGATAGGGGCGCTTATTGCATACTTGTCAAGGCCAATTGGAGATGTCACGACCGTGACTAGGATGTTGTGAAAATCTCGGAAGACGCAACCGAGATGATTACAAGATCCTTGGACATGGTCCTTGGACTCATCAATTTCAAACTCCATCCCCTACTTTGTTTTAGTTTTAGTCTCGGGGACGAAACTTGTTTTTAGCGGTGGATGATGTAAAGGCTCTGATTTTCAATCTTAATTTTTGGGAAAAGAAAATTCAAAAATGAATTTAAAACGGATTTAATTTGGATTTTTCAAGGAAAACTCGTCCTAAATTTAATAAATCTAACTTGAAATTCTTAGAGCGAATTCCGGTCCAATTTTTATCAGATGTAGATCAGTTCCGTCCTCTTTCACCTATTCTTATCCTATTCGGGTGCTAAAATATAATCGATCGAGAGAGCGAAATTCAAAAGACCAATCGTCGGAAATTCGAATTTTTCCGACTCGGAACCATAATTCCGTCATATTCTCTCATCCTTATCCATTCCAAGTCATCACCCCTTAATTGGGTAAAATTCTATCTATAAATCCCCCTTCTCTAATTGATTTACTTAATTTGGCAAACAAACAACCTAATCTGACAATTTTGACCAAAGGACCAATTGATCCAACCTTTAGATTTGACATTTGTAGCCCATTTTCCACACTCACCTTTCAATTTCAAAGAAACCAAAGCCAGCCTCCCCTTTCTCCCAATTGTTGTCGAGAGCTACAGCTCCTCCTATTGATATGTTGTCGGCCTCCAGCGCCACCAGCAGCTCCGCCACCAACCTAGCCTGCCCTTGTCTCGATGAGGCCAAGCCGACGCCCCCACCAGCAGCAACAACCTCTGCCAGCACCACCGAGCACCTTGTCCTCTTCGAAATCCCAGACAGCTCCCAAGCTTCCACCACCACACCTCCGCCAGCTCCTCGTCACCATCTCCGTCGTCATTCCGTCCATCATTGGAGCCCCGAGCACCTCCCTGGGCGCCTTCGAGCGCTGCCCGAGCACCACCGCAGCCCCGGCTTCCCCTGTTTCCGCGAGCCAGATCTGAGCGCGCCCAGGAACCGCCACCGCCTCCGAGCCTCCTCCTCCTTCTCCGTGTTCGAACAGCAGCAGCACCACTTCTACCTCCCTCGACGTCGGCAAGAACCCAGATCTGCCAGGAGAAGCCGAGCCAGGCAACAATCTAGCAGTCCGAGCCGCGAGCCCCTCTCCGTCGTTGCCCCATTCCGATTTCAAACCTGGGTAAGGTTCCTCCTTCCTTTCAACCCGAAACTGCATAACGCTTCCCCTTTTGACCTCCTTCCTCCGTCCCATACCATGTCCAGGGAGGATTCGATCCCGTCGAACCAAACCGAGCACCGTAGAAGCCTAATCGACCTCCGGCAGATGTTTCGAGCCCTCGGTGAGATTCTTCCCCTTTCTCAGTAGGTCGGTTTGGGGTCCGGGATGAGCGAGGGTGGCTGGGGCCGAGTGCGGGTGGCCGGAGGTGGGGAGACCTTCGCCGGTGGCCTGCGCTTCCTCTTCTCCTCCTTTCTCCGTCGCCGCGGGGACAGAGCTCTGTTCTGGCGCGTTGGTGAAGAAGGGTTGAGACCCGGTTTCCCTGACCCGTTTCCATCTTTCCTTATCCGGGTTGGGCTTGTTTATTCGGGTTAAAAAAAAAACCATTGGGCCTGATCTTGTTTCTCCCTTGGGTTATTGGTGTTGATGTTGTTATCTTATGAAGTTTTGTGACATGTTATTTACACCTTTATATTATGTGGTTTATATTATTATTCTAACCTGATTTTATAAAACAATATACTTCTGAAATAACATATCTTATAAACTGGTCTAAAAGTAGTACTATTTGGGAATGTGTTATTATGTAATGTTTTATAATATGTTTTAGAAGAGAATTAGTGAACTTTGGTTAAAATTATGATTTTGGAATGATTTATCGGCTTTGAGTTATTAATATGAATTGTAAAGAGGATTTAATTTTGGTACTTTATTTTAAGCTAAGTATGGGTTGGTAAAATGATTTAAAAAGGGTTTTCAAGTTTTCGGAAATATCTTTTAAGGATTTGTTGTTTGGAATATCAAAATGCCGGAATTAATTATATAATATGATTTTGAGGTATTGGTTTTAAGGTTTAAATGTTAATGTCAGGATTCCTTGTCTTGGTTTGATTATGTTGGTTTTGAGAAGGAAGTTTGGAAATATGGTTTGTATGTTATCAATGATTTGATTTGAAAGAATGCTTTTGGTTGATGTTTATCAATCGGAAAGGTTTCGAAAATGGTTTTACTATCAGTTGGTTTTGATCATGTTAAGAACGTGGAGTTCGTGTGTATGAATGATGGACCGTTAGCTTATGGAAATGGCTTGATTATATGTGTGTATTGCTCTTGGATTGCTTTGGACTTGCATTTGGGCCATTGTTTCTGTTATCTTGATGTTCTGCATCTTCAGGTAAGTTCCCTAGGGGCTTACTCAGGTTGGACATTCATGCCTGTTGTTGCATTTTATGTTAGGTGTTGCATATGCATAAAAGCATGCCATGTAGTATCCTGTTTAGGTTGCACTAATTGAATGAGCATCTGCTTACTTTATGCGTTTGAAACAGAACGGCCGTTATCTGTGATAGTCCTAGAGTCTTTGCTAGGGTCATAGGGTAGCCCAACCTCATCGGGTACCCTGAGTCAATCGAGTCATGAACTTCCTTATATTATGAGATGCCTGTGGGCTTTATTGTGGAGCGGGTTGGGCATGCGTGCCGCCCGATTATAATGGAATGCATTCACGAGCTGGTTAGTCTCCGCCCTATCGGAAGGGGGTGGAGGTAGGAGAGGGATATGCCATTTGGCATTGTCTTGGGCCCTTTACAGTATTTCTGCACATTATTATAACTAGGAGAATGCTAGTGTGTTTGACTTTCGTACTGCATTAGAGCATCTTTATTAGGTATAGCACATACTATGTGGCCTCAGCGAGAACTGCCGGTCCCGCATGAGTGGCTCGATCTGACTCCTTTCCCCGTTCTTTTTTTTTAAGGTATCTTCTGCAGATTTTGAGTGCTCAATGTCTATATGACGGGGTTTCCTTTTGGCGAATCAAAGAACCTGGCTAATTCTCTAACTTGGTGTAAATGGTAATAATCCGCTTATGTTTTGGTTTTGACCCGGCCCTGCCGTGATACTTTGTATCTTAACTTTGCTTCCGCTTTACCTTCATTTGAATTAAATTTTGCGACATAGTCTTAAGATAGATTAAGGGTATCCAACGGCCCTCCGAGGTTTTAGGGTTCGAAATCCCTCTTTCTACTAATCTTAAAATGAGTTGAAACCTCGACCCGTACCTGGATTGCAAGATCCGAACAAGGGGTTTTATCCCTTGAAACGTAACCCGGAAATCATAATTTCGGGCCGTTACAAGAAGAGCAACATACGGTTATATTTCCACGCCAAAATGTATTGACACGAAAAAAAAAACTAGACTTTGGTTATATTTGCACTACATGTGGTTATATTTGCACAACATACAGTTATATTTGCACAAGCACAACATACGGTTATATTTGCACGCCAAAATGTATCAACGTGGGACAAAAAACTAGACTTAGTTCATATTTGCACAACTTACGATTATATTTGCACATGCACAACGTACTCTTATATTTGCACGACAAAATGTAAAGAAAAAAAAAAGAAAAAAAAAACTAGACTTAGGTCATATTTGCACAACTTACAGTTATATTTGCACATGCACAACATACTCTTATATTTGCACGACAAAATGTTAAAAATAATAAGTGAGAATATAGGCAAAATGATAAAATGGCTATTAACAAGATGGGAAAGGGATGGACATTTCACCACATTTCACCAATTTGTCCCAAAGTGTGGATATTTCACCAATTGAGACAACTTTTTTGAACATGTGGAAACTCCCCCGTAACCAAACCCTAATCAGTAAACACACGTCCAATTTCATCCGGTCACTAATTGAACTAATTGACTAATTTTGAATCACTAATCTAACAATTTTTTATTGTGTGACACCCCATTATAAATAAGTAATTCAATTTAATCAATTAATAATTTAATCAGATTTATATTAATCTAATTTATTTTCTTTAATTTCTATTTTAAGTTTTTTATAAAAAGGATATATTAATTAATCTCTTTGTTTATACTTATATCGATCTGTTTCAAAATATTAATCAGTCTAATCTAAGCGGATATATATTCACATAAGTCGAGTTTTTTTTTACAGTAAGCAAACGGTGGGAGCTGTTACTAATACAGTAACCTAACTCCCGGATCATCCTGAAGGATGATGTTACAAAGACCCCTATGGTAGGGGATAGATTGTAAATTACAAATTACTCCTCGTCTAGCAATGTAGTCTGCAGAATTATTTGCTTCTCTGAAAATGGGTCTGATCTCTGCAGATGTGAATTCAGATGTAAGTCTGCCAATTTCTTCTACTTGTCTCAGAACCTCCCATTTGGGCGCTTGTATTCCTTTGGTCGCTTTAACCAAGACTTAATTATCACATTCTACGATGATCTTCCTCAAGCCTTTCATCTTCGCATGTTGGAGTCCTAGAATCATTGTCGAAGCCTCTGTTTGGATGATAGATCGAGCATTGACTTCTTGAAAGAAAATATCAATGATCTGTCCTTCGGAATCATGAATGATTCCTCCCACCTGACTTTTGCTAGATTGGGAAAAAGAACCATCTACATTAATTTTGTAGATAGTCCTTGGGGGTCTTGTCCATTTGGCTTTTGCCCTCCTATTTCCTTTCTTCTTGCTATCCTTTCCTTCATTTCCTTCCATGTCCCAGTCCTTAATATATTGCTTGATTTTCTGGAAAATGGTGGCTATTCCTGTCGGTTTCTTAGACCTGAAAATTTGATCATTTCTAGTTTCCCATATAGCTTGCCAAATAAAGATTAGATCTTCAAATCTACGGTTAGAATCCTTGATTTTCTCTAGATTTGTATGCAGAGGTTCTAGAGAATTAAGGCCCTGAAAATACATACCTGAAGCTTGTTCAAACTGTGGAATGAGTTCTCTGGTGAAGGTGCAACTAGTAAATAGGTGAGTTGCATCCTCATTCGCTTGGCTACACAGAGAACATTGGCTTGAAACTCTATTTACATATCTATTTAGTCTATTTGTCGTAGGTATACCGTCAATCTTGATTTTCCATACGAGATTCTTGATTCTAAGAGGGAGTTTCAGTTTCCAAATCCGATTTTGAGATTGGATGTTTTGAGGTGTAGGAGTTAGGATTTTCTTTACTGACATGGTAGTGAAGTTTCCTTCCGGATCGGGTCTCCAAATCAGCTTATCTTCCGTATGCCATTGGGGAATTTTCATTTGTAGAATCCTACCAGTAATATATTGTGGGAATATTTGTCTGATTTCATCTTCTTTCCACTGTTTCCTGTCATTCATGAGTGAGTCTACAGTCTTGTTAGGATCAAGCGGTCCCATATACTGCTTAAGACTGATAGATGGGATCCAGTGATCCTCCCATACATTAATGGTGGAAGCATTACCAACTAACCAAAGTAGACCTTCTTCCGATTTGCCAGGAGGTTTCTTCCTTGCAATACTTCCTGATGCTATCTTGTTTGAGATATTTTCTGTTATAATTCTTACCCATATACTCTCTTCATTTTTGTAGATTTTCCATAGAAGTTTCATTTGAAGAGAGATATTGAGATTCTCAACCTTATGAATGCCAAGGCCTCCCAAGGATTTGCTTTTACAAATTGAGTCCCGGCTAATAAGGGGTATATAGGAGTCTGAAGCGGATTCGTTCCAGAAAAAATTTCTATTAACTTGATACATCTGATTGAGAATTCCTTTGGGATAAGAAAGTTTTGCATTAAATAATTGGTTTTAGAGCTAAGGTTAGATTGAATGAGAATCATCCTACCTCCTTGCGATAAATTGGAAGTTTTCCATTAATCCTACCATTGACTAGGGGAATTCTTAAATATTTTTCAAGGGTTTTAGACACCGGGATGCCCATATGGGTAGCCAAATCCTTGGTGAGATTTGGATTAACATTTTTAGAGCATTGTAGAGAGCTTTTGTTGTAGTTAATAGTGAGGCCAGATCAATTGGAGAAGTTGTTTATAATTTTCTGAATTGTGTTTAGACTGGTATGGGCTGCTTTGGCGAAGATGATAGTGTCATCTGCAAATGTTAAGAAAGGAATTGGAGTACCATTTTTTGCTAGTTTTATGCCAATTAAGGCGTCGTCTAGGAGGGCTTCTTTATGCAATTCTCTAGAAAGACCTTCCATAACTAGGACAAAAAGGTAAGGGGCAAGGGGATCACCTTGTCTAATACCCCTATTAGGTTTAAACTGAGGACCAGGAATGTGATTAACTAGAACAGAGAATGAAGTGGAAGAGATACATTTCATTACCCATTTGATCCAAGTGTGACGAAAACCAAATTTTTCAAGGATCGCATGAATATAACTCCAGTTTAGTTTATCATAGGCCTTCTCCATGTCTAATTTTAAGGCCATCCAATCTTTCTTGCCTTTTTGTTTATGGAAGGCGTGGAAGATTTTATGAGCTATTAATGTGTTATCTTGAATCGATCTACCTTCAACGAAGGCACCTTGGAAAGGATTAATGAGTTTAGGGAGGATGGGTTTAAGACGATTAGCAAGAATTTTTGAGATTATCTTGTAGATCGTATTACATAGGCTTATAGGTCTGTAATGATTTATAGACGTTGGGCTATCAGTTTTCGGAATGAGGGCTATAAACGTTTGATTGATCTCAGATAACATTTGGCCAGAGTGGAAGAAGGCCTTCACATCTTTACAGCATGATTGGCCTATGATATCCCAGTATCGTTTATAAAATTCTGGGGGGTATCTATCTGGCCCTGAGGATTTATCTTTTGCATGCTAAAGAGAGTATTTTTTATTTCCAAATTAGAGGGATGAGAAATTAGCTTACTATTTTCCTCTGGAGTTATCTGAGCTTGAATATTCCATACCTCTTCCAAGGAGATTCTGGATTGATTCTTACCTATAAATCTTTCTGACATTTCACTTGTGATGTGTTTCGACATTAGATCTTGACCAATTAGTGAAATATTCTGTTTTGTAGTAAAGGATCTAGTCGATCTTCTAGAGGTTTTAATTCTAGCTGTAACTTGATAATACTTAGTGTTTTTGTCTCCCAAGTGGAGGTGTCTAATCTTAGCTTTTTGTTTCCAAAATTTATGATTAAATTCAAGAAGTCGAAACTTCTTGTGTTCTAGCCTTGCAAGCTTCTCTTCTTCTATTGAAGATATGTTTCCCCATGGAATTTTGTCTTGAAGAGCCTTAATTTGAAGATCCACTTGGGCAAGTTGCTTTGTTATATTGTTAGGATTAGATTTGCACCATTTTTTGATATTTCGTTTTAGAAGCTTTTATTTTTGAATGAGCTTAAATCCATGGGAACCATTCATCTTATTACTCCATACTCTTTTAATCATCACTTCAAGAGCATCATTAGTAGTCCATGCCATTTCAAATCTAAATGGAGTTCCATTTCTTTTAGCATGGGAACCGATTTGGAGAGAGATAGGAGTATGATCCGAATTGGAGAAAGGGTGATGTTTGATGCAGGGATTGGTAGGGCTGGGCAAAATATGGATCGGACCGGAATTGGACCGGGATCAGACCGGAATTTACGGTCTTTGAATCGAACCGGGACATTACGGTATGGTCCACGGTCCAAGATATTTGAGATTCCGGGTTCCGGTCCAAACCTGGGACCAAACCGGAATTTTCGGGTCGGACCGGATTTAGACCGGATTTTGTTTAAAAAAAAATGTACAGCGGGTTGTGTGACTTGTGTCCTATTTTGTTTTTAAAAATATCTCCGTAGCTGCCTACTCTTTTGTCCTTTCAAGTTTCAATTCAGCCTTTTCACTTTTGCAGGCCTCTCTCTTCACGTGCCTCGCGTAGTCCCGTCTCTTCATCTTCACTTTTCATCTCTGCACCTCTCTTCATCTTCGCACCTCCTTTCAATCCACCATTTTCAGGCCTATCTCTTCGCACCTTTCTTCATTTCACTCCTGACCAGCACAGTCGTACTCTCGCGTCTCGCCCTCTTGTCTCTCGCAGCCGACCCCAGTCTCGCGCTTCGCCACCGCCGACGCCCAAGTTTATCGTCCTCGCCAGTTGCAGTGGTGTCCATCCCCTTCCAGATCCTTGCCCTCCTCTTGGCCGGAATCAACGCCGGTAGCCCGAAGCTTGTATAATGGTTCGAAACCGTATTCAGCACCGAGTATATGTCCTTGAAAGACGCCCTCCCGAGCAGACGCCCTCAGCTCCGACACCGCCGCCGCCACAGGTCGTTCTTGTCCATCGTGAGCCAGTTGCACCGGCCACTGCCAGATCCCATCGCTCACTATAGGCCTCTCTTTTAGATCTTGGGAGAAAGAAATCTTAATTTTAGCCTAGATTTTTTTCCCGATTTCAGATCTTAGAACTTTCAATTTGGAGTTTAACATTTTAGGGGATGTTGAAAAAAACCCGGTCCAAACGGTCTAAGCGGTCTACGGACCGGAAAACCCGGGACCATAAATCCCGGTCCCGGTCCGATCCATGGTCCATGCCCTCGGAGTTTCCAGTCCGCCGGTCTTGGACCGGACCGGAATTTCCGATCCGGTCCGATCCGATCCAGACCGGATGCCCAGCCCTAGGGATTGGGGAACCAGTTTAGAACATGTTGATGACCTAGAATTTTGTCTAGTCTTTCATAAGTGTTGTTACTTGAGGATTTGTTTTTCCTTCATGTGAAGGGCGAGTCCGAGAACGGTAAGGTTTGTAATCCAAGTTCATCTTTGATAGATCTTATTCTTCTAAATCTATTGGTGTTAGGGAGAGATCCTCCTACTTTTTCTGTATCAAATTCTATATCACTAAGATCACCTATGATGAATATGGGGAGCTTGTATTTATTGACAATATCATAGATATCGTGCCAGAAATTATCCTTCTCATTTTCAACCAATGGAGCATAGACAAAGATTAGGATAATTTCGTGTTTTTCTATTGTGGCTTTTATTAATATAGCTCTTTGCTTCAGCTCAAGGATGCTACTTATCTCTTCAAATTTAGTTTTGAACAGCAACCAGATTCCACCCTTGCGTCCATTAGATGGGACACTAAAGGCTTTGTGGAATCCAGAGCTCTTCAATTGGATATCAGATAGGATTGTGTTTGAATATTCTAACATTTTATTTTAACTAATTAATTTTTGCCATGTTCAAAAGTTAACTAGTATAATCTCCGCGCCATGACGCGTTTATATAAAAAATAATAAAAATCATTATATATAGTAGGTAAGTTATACTTTTAATGCTGGATTCCTGATGTTCCTAATATCGGGAGTGTGAAAAAAATATTAATGTTTCGTAATAAATTAAAAATGAGTCAATTATTAAAAATTAATTTTTCCCCTATATCTTATCATATTTAAAGATAAAACCGATTTTTTTTATAAAATAATGTGTAATTATAACACTAGATAAGATGTTTTTTTTTATTATCTACAAAAGAAAAAAATTTATATATATCTCTACACTAATAGTATCTAAATTTTAATTTTAAGTTAGATTAATCTTCTCATGTCATAGGGGAAAAATAAATAAAAATGATAAAACCAGATAAAAAGATAAGATATGATAAGACATAAAAAAATTTAAAATTTAAAGTTTAAAATTTAAAATCAAATTTTATAGATCTTGCAATCTTTCCCGTCGTCACCGTGGGTCTTTTGTAGATAATAAATAAAACCTTATTTTATACATCTCTAAAATAATTTTAATTACCAAATAAAAAGATAGGACATAATAAGATTTAAGAAAAAAATAAAAATTAAAAATCGGTTAGGAAAGATTGCAAGATCTTTAAAAGGTGAGATCTTTATTCTATAATTTATGTCTTTAGTTAAAAATAACAATAAATCCAAGATTTACGTGTAATAGAATGAATTTGAAAAAAAATGCTTGGAGAAATCACATATCAAAATTTTTATTCATATGAACAAATATATTGGAAGAAATTAAAGCAAGAAAGAAAAAAGCGAAATAAAAGGATTAGGATTGAAAAGAAAAAAAAAAGAAGTGGGATAAAAACAAGAATGGTTGAATTTTCTAAAGGGAAGGAGAATGCGACACATCAGCAAAGTCTTCTAAATTAAAGTATTATATAGATATAGATTTTTTTTGGCACAAATAAAAATAAAATAAAATCACTTTTGCTTCAGCTAAATTGATAAATATCAACTGACGGAGGAAAACTCGTTGATTTCCCTTATCAAAATAATTCCCAAACAAACAAACTAGTATAAGATGCAAGTAAGGGGTCGATCCCACAGAGAAACGAGTATTTCCGAGAATTGTGTATTTATCAATTGAAAGGCAAACTATGAGAAATTTATTAATTGAAAGGCAAACTATGAGAATAAGTGAATAAAAGAACTAATCTAAACTAATGCATTTGATAGATAAAAGAGATGTTTCCATCCACAAATCTCGACATTGGTTGGCATTATTGGTCGTTGAATCCAATTAAAGTGTTCTCTACGAATTCCTCCCATCTTAGTTTGAATAGATTAAAGCACAAAGAGCACAATTAATCCCTTACGCCTTTATGTAACCTAAGCATGGACAAAGATTTAAAATAAAGATAGCACAAGTTCCTAAGAATCTAGGCATATGAATAACACCAAGTATACAAGGTAACTGATGTTTAAGACATATTTCAAAATCCCTATATAGTCATGATTAAACGAAGGTTCTTACAATCCTAAGCATGCTACTACAGAATCCATTCAATGACGAGAGAACAAAGACCTAGCAAGATACTATCATGGTAGCTAATCACAATAATATCAACAATAGTCGCAAGGGAGATCGAAAGATATTAAAGAGAGAACCAATACTTTATTAGAAACTCACAAACAACCAACAAAGTGTCGAAAGTGTAGATGAAAACACCGGAGAAATTAGCCAAGCATAGCTTACCTAAACTCCTTCTCAAACCTCAATGTTATTCTGTTATATGATTAGATGATTGTTCAAACGGCAGAGGAAAACCTATTATAAAGCCTAGAAGTGTCAGCCAAACCCTAGATTAGAGTTTCAATAAAGATAGTAATTGGACCACTTGCGCAGTTCCGGCTGTGAAGGGACGGCGGGCGCCGCTTTAACAGCTTCGCAGACTGAACTTGTAATGCACTTTCTGGAGTCGTCATTCGTCCGATTGACGCATATGAATATGCGTTGGAAAGCTATTTTCAAGGACTACAACTCTCATGATGAACTCAGAAGCTGAATCCAAATTCTTAGAACCTTAAAGAGATGATTTCTCCATGTGCTCCATTTTCGCTCATGTTCTTGTGCTCCTTAGCTTCCCAAATCGCCTTCTAATCCTTCCTTAACTTGTTCCATGCTCTTTTGAAATCCTCTTCAGTCTCTCTCAAGCTCCTCACCATGTCGGTACTACGAATCTGCGTAAAACCAATAAAATAGCGTAGTTTCCGAACTTTACCACTAAAAAAGCATAATACGCAATTAACTCTAAAACATAACCAAACAACCATAAAACTCAAACTACTCTATAATGCCTATCTAAATATGCCTTATCAAACTCTCCCACACTTAAGCTTCGCTAGTCCTCGAGCAAATCAATAAAAAGCAACCTATACCTACGAGTTCATCCTTCATGCAATAACCTTAATCAAAATCAACATCAATATGAAATGGAGCACATGATCAAGTGAATTAACATCCTAGCATGTATTTAGAGACAAAAGCATAGAAGTAGAAATCATCGAACCTCACTAGGAATATGTGTTTCACCCATGCTCTCATGTGCTTAGGTTTTTAAGTTCAACTTTCAATTCAATCCAAAATGCACTAAGCTCATAGACATTGACAACAATAGAATCAAATCTCTACCGAAATGTCATCACTTGCGGAAAACAATAAAAACTTGGCTCTAGATTATTCACTTTTTTTTTGTTCATTTTCGAGGTTTTCCGTTTTTTTTTCTTTCTCTTTCTATGATTTCTTTCGGATTTGGTGTATTCCTTACGCGAGTCGCAAACATGGGTATTATGAATGGCCCCGGTCTATCGACACCTCAACTTATTTGAATAAAGTCCACTTGAACATCTTTTTACACGAATTGCAAACATGGGTGACATTAATGAATCCAGTTACTCAATGATCAAGCTTCCTTTTCTTAGTGGAGAGTTTCAACACCGTTTTGCGCGAATCATACCCATGGGTGTCATGCGTTGACCCGGTTACTAAGTGTATCAACCATTGCCATCTTATTACACTCAAAAATCACAAGCAACTAGAGCCAACTATAACATAAAAGCACAAATATCCGCAAGCAACAAACATGTGAGTCGGCTTTGACAATAGCTAATGAAGTCAATATCAAGAGGTAGAAACATAGGAGAGTAAATCACAAAATCAAGCAAAAGGACGATAAATGAATCCCATAAAGCTAAAACAATCTCACAAGTTCATGTTTTGTAGGATTTCAATCATATTTTAGCTTAATCACACATGCTCAATTACATCACCAATCATGCTCCATATGAAAACATTTAAGAACAATAAGTCTAACCAATTCAAACTAATAGTAGGATTTACAAGTTCATGCCATAAAAAAAATATAGAGTTTCACTACTGAAATTCTATATATGCAATGCATGATATTTTTGGGATTTTGACTTTTTTTTTTCTTTTTCTAAAACAAAAATGAAGACACAACTGAAATTGAAACATGACCTAACTAGACTCACTAAATCCCTCCTCCACACTTAAATCTTTCATTGTCCTAAATGAAAGATAAAAGACAACAAAAATAACCAAATAAAACTCGAGGTAAGGGAAGAGGAAACTTACTATTGTGGCGGTGGTTATAATCCCTAGAACTGATGAACTCGCGGTCGTGGAATATAGGCTCGCGGTGGTGAGACAAGTGCTATCGCTGGGGCTCGGGTGTGGGAGTTGTCGTGGCCGCGAGAGGTGAAGTCGCGGCGGCGAGGAAAGGGGGTCCGCTGTGGCGTGGGCATGGGAACTCATAGCGGCGAGAGTAGGATGTCGCGGCCGGGAGAGGTAGTCTCATGGCGGTGAGATGAGGGCAGTCGTCAAGGCTTGGTCAGTGACGGCATTGGAGCGACATAGGATGAGTCGCGGCCGCGACATGGTGTCTCGCGGCGGCGACTTGAGTGAAGAAACTTTCGACTCGGCACTTCCAAGTACCGAGTCGGTATCTGGCCTCTGCATAACCGGCGCCCGTCGTGCCAAAATACGGCGGACAGAACTAGACAAGCTCGCGGCCGCGACCTATGAGATTCGCGGCGGCGACTTACCTGGGCGAGCCTTGGTTGCTTCTTTTCCGTCCATTCCACCTACCTTACCATTAGATCGTTCCAAAACTCCAAAAAGACTTTCAAAATCCCATTAACTATCAAATAGGAACTCTAAAGTTTATTGAAATTAAAATATTGAAAAACTAACTAGGAATTCAAAAGGATGAAAATAGAGACTTACCTTGGGTTGCCTTCCAAGAAGCGTCCTTGCTTATCGTCTAAGAATCGACGGTTTATTATTTTTACCTTCTTTAAGACTCATGCAGACATTGTCAACACTCTCAAAAGCAAATCAAACTCTTGTGCCCACCCAAAATTTGGATGAACACGAAACATAAAAAAAAATGAAAACTAAAGATATGAAATTAAAGAATGCATTCAACTTATCATGTGTTTGAGCTTGACTCTCCACTGAGGGTATGTAGTACCACCAACACAGTTCCGTTGGTGGCTTGTAGAAGTAATGCTTCCAAGGATCAACATACTCACCGAAATCAACAAAAGTGTAAGAAGCATCGCTACGTTGCTCAGGAGCCATAGAGATCGGCTCTAGACTTGCTTCCTCGATGGATGTGGTTGATATGAGCTCGTCGGATGAATCAAAGTCAATACAAATAGATCCTCATGAGTGCACTCATGAGATTCCACTTCAAGAAATGCCAGCTCTTCTTCTTCATCACAGTCCTCGTCAGAGACCATTCTTATGGATAACTTCCTCCTCAGGTGGCATGATGCAATTTGTGAAGTAGGAAGGAAGGAATGAGTTCAACCAAACATGGAGAAAAGACTCTTCCACGCTTGTATCCATAGGGCTTCCATCTTTCTTTTCAATTTGACATGCATCCGTAAGTGGGTTGGGAATGGGTTCTTCGGGTGGGGTAGGGGCTAAAACACATGGTTCCTCATGTCGCGACTCATGAGATGCCACGTCAGTGGGCATCATCCTCTGCCGCTAGGTCACCCATATAGCAGAACAGATCCCATAACTCAGACCAACCCAACCAATCAAGGCTTCCATTATTGACGGATTCGGCAAATATTTTGGAGCTAAGAGTCATGCCCTCAAGCACACAATGAACCTTTTCTTCCCAACTATATTGAAAACCCCATGAATAAAGCAAGGCCACCTCATCTTCCACTCTCTTGAGATATCGGTTAAAGTATTTTCCTTCATGCTGCAATACCTTAAACATCTTGAAAGATTAGTAGTAGGGTGTCGTGAACCGTAAGATAGGTCCACGACGGGGTTAGATGTATATACAAATCAATAAACACACAAAACAAAGAAATAAACTTGAATTCCCTGGCAATGGCGCCAATTTGACGGATGAAAAGTCGTTGATTTCTCTTATCAAAATAACTCTCAAACAAACAAACTAGTATAAGATGCAAGTAAGGGGTCGTTTCCACCGAGAAACAAGTATTTCCAAGAACTGTGTATTTATCAATTGAAAGGCAAACTATGGGAATAAGTGAATAAAAGAACTAATCTAAACTAATGCAATTGATAGATAAAAGAGATGTTTCCATCCACAAATTCTCGACATTGGTTGGCATTATTGGTCTCTGAATCCAATTAAAGTGTTCTCTACGAATTCCTCCCATGTTAATTAGTTTGAATAGATTAAAGCACAAAGAGTACAATTAATCCCTTACACCTTTATCCAACCTAAGCACGGATAAAGATTTAACATAATAATAGCACAAGTTCCTAAGAATCTAGGCATATGAATAACACCAAGTATACAAGATAACCGATGTTTAAAACATATCTCAAAATCCCTACATATTTTATGGATATATAAATAATATATTCATAATATGTAAATTTTTAAAAAATTAAAATTATTTATTATTCAATAAATAGATATAGATTATTCAATAAATAGATATAGGTTATTGTTTAACCTATATTTCTAATATATAAAGTTATAAAAATTTAAATGAAGATGGTTTTTAAATAGATAATTAATCGCCTATAATATTTGGGTTGTTTTCATATAATTAATGAATGTAGAAAATACGTATTACATTAAATATGAAAATTTGGATTGTTTTCGTGAGGATTTTAAATTTGAACTATTAAAAATTATTTGAGCATTTGAGATATTTTTACGACTCTACTATAACTTGACCGTTCCAAAAGTTTTTTGTTACACGCACCATTAATTAAGGGAAATATAATAGTTGAAATACACATAAAATATTTAATAATCTTAAATTTAATTTATTATTACTTAGATCACAATATAATAAATATTTAATTTATTATTATTATGCCCATATTGTCTTTAATTTTCACAACTCGAGTTAACTTGATTACCGATAAAAGATTTTACCCACGCCAACTTTTCAAATAATATGAATTTATGTCATAATTATTCAACTTAAAGAGGATGTTTGAAAACAAACTAATAAATATAACCTTATAATTATTCGACCATCCAATTATAGGATAAATAGGTCATGTCTCATGTAGGGAGAATATGCTAATATAATATTATAAATAATCTATATAGATTCCAACCAATAAAAAATAATAATATAAATATAAACAATTTTTAGAAAAATTTGATGAAATATCCATTTAGAATTGTTAATTAAGTAATTGTCCACATTGAGATGGATATTAAGTAAATGTCCATAAATTTTACATAAATCCAACACTACCCCTATGTATAAAGTAATTGTTAATTAATTAATTAATTAATTGTCCTCCTCCTCCTTCCTTTTTAATTGCTGCTTTAATTGTGCTCTAATTTCATCAATTTAGTTCTCTTGATTTCGGAAATATTTGTCGTGGATGCCACCCTGTAAGAGCCTAAGAGGCCATTACTATCGATAATACCAACACTATTTTTGAAACAAGCCATGTACTGCACACTAATCATTTTTTTGTAGGCAATTTGATTTTGCTAGATCGTTCTAATTGATTGATTTGCTTAATTTTTCGTTTTGAGTGTACCGTGTTGTGTATAAATATATGGATGGATGAACGAGATATTGGTCCCTCTAGGATTCTATGCTTCCCTCGTTTCAGGGTTTCAGTTTGGTGACAAAAGTGAGTTAATATTAGGTGATAAAGGTGATGACTTTAGTACTATAAACATATTTTAGTTTGGTGACAGTGTTTGTAGTTGGTGAAAATAGGTTGGTGATACTATTTTGGTGATAATGTCAGGTGAGAGAAACTAGTCAAACTTTTAAAATTTTATTTGGTGACAATATTTGAAGATATATAATGTAGTGGTGACATTTATTACTATTTGCTTAGTTTTTATCACTCTAGGGTATAATGTTTTGTCATGGGTGATAATAGATTATTATCTTGGTGATATTTAGTATGGTGATGACAATTTGTTTGTGATTACATGGTTTTGGTGACAAATATTTGTTGAAATAATATTTTGATGACAATAGGTTGATGACAGTATTTTATTGGTGGTGACAACAGATTACTAAAGTAGGTTGGTGACAATAGGGGGTGGTGATAATGTTCTCTGTTTAGAGATAATAGATTGGTGTCAATGTTTTTTAGTTGGTGACAATGTTCAGTGATAGTGTTCACTTGTCGGTGAAAATAATTTGATGACAGTATTTCGTAGTTTTTGACAATAGGTTAGTGACAATATTTTGTAGTTGGTGATAATATGTAGTTAGTAAAAATTGGCGGTGACAATATTTTACAGTAGGGGACAAAAAGTTGGTAACAATGTTTTATAGTTGATGACAATGTTCTGTAATTGATGACATTAGGTTGGTGACAGTGTTCACTAGTACCAGAAAAACATTACGTTAAATGTCACTAGAAAAAAATAAAATGTCACAAAAAAAGTCAACTGTCACCAAAATAATTACCACAAATAACTATCACCGGAAAAATTATACAAAACTGTCACCAAAAAAATGTTACCAAATACAGACACTAACCAAAATGGTCAATGTTATCTAGTCAATGTTAAAATTAAAAATGGTCAAAGGGGAGAGGATGAAGGGTTAGTGATAGGGAAGGATGGGTATTTTTGGAAAAAAAATGGACATTTACTTAATTATGTAAAAAAATGGACATTTACTTAATTTTCACATCTAAAATGGATATTCACCAAATTTAACCATAATTTTTTCACCAAACAGTAATATAAATATAAATAAAATTAGTATGATAGATTATGTATAATCTAAATATCTTTTATTCAGATTCTCTTAAAATATAAATAAAATTCACGTTTATAAAGTAATTTTTTAATAATATATTGTTAATTAAATTTATATATAATTTAATAAATAGCTAATTTTTAAAAATATGTTAATATTTTTTATTAAATATGTAGTATATATTTATTATGTTATTTTACTAAAATATCTATGCACAGATGGACTATGGCTACATAATATTTTAATAATTTATTTTTGCCTAAAAATAATATAGACATAAATAAAATAACAATAAACCTCATCTCCTGGGATATAAATAATTTTTCCACCAAAAAAATCTAGGCATAAAAAATTGCACCCATCAAATATTACATATTTATCAATTAATATTTTTTTATAAGTATGACGGATTTTTTTTTCAATACATTCACCCAAAAATAAATATTTATCGAAAAATTCACGTTTTCAAACTATTTACAAAAATCTATTTACAAAAATATTCATTTTTGTCAGATGTATCATAAAAACGCGGCTTGAGGCCGCGTGTTATTCCCAAAATCCTAAAGTGCAAACTTAGGGAAATATCAACGAATGAAACGCGGTTTGAAACCGCGTTTCTTTCCTTTTTTATTTTACTCAATTAACAAAATTTAAAACAAAACATATATCTTTCACTTTTGATCACCATTCTCCATGGCATGGGCCGGTCGACATTCATATTGGGTTCGATGTCGGAGGTGAATGGTTGGGTAGGACGTGGGGCCGAGCTTGGGCAGGGCGGAGGTGAGCAATTGCGGGTTGGGGAGGAAGAGGAGGCTGGGACAAAGGCCTGATGTCCAAATTTTGTGCCATGTTTTATACCTACTTTTATATCGATTTCTGTATGCATTTCATACATTTGGGTTAGAATAGTACAAAATCTATGTAGTTTATACTTATTTTCCAAATTATGGAGTCTACACTAGTTTCTGTTTAATTTCGCAGAAATCGGACGCACTTTGAAGCTTAAAGGAAACTCACATGGAGAAGCTAAGAATGGTACAGTTGGAGAAAAGGCCATATTTCGCCATTCATAATTCTGAATCAAGCTTTGACGTCTTCATGAAAGTTGTAGCCCTCGAAAAGAGCTTTCCAACGCATGCTAAGATGCGTCAATCGGACGAATGAGGACTCGGGAAAGTGCGTTCCAAGAACAGAGCAAAATGCTGAGAGCTGACATATTTACTCGACATCGACCAAATTGGTCGAAGTCGACCAAACCAGAAACTCAACTCGAGTCCGACGAGGAGAAGAGAACTCGAGGAGCCAAGAAGCGAAGCCGAAATAGAGCAACCAACTCGACGTCGACCAAACTGGTCGATGTCGACCAAAACTTTCCTGGGCCGCGAGTCCGTTGGGCTAATCCGAGTACGTGGTGAAGACTTGGACACGAAGCAAGGTCGGATCTATCCTATTTTATCAAGATCTATCCATGGAGAGAAGGATTTATCTACCACAAGAAGATATTTAGATATTTTAGTTATTTTCCTTTTTAGATAAATGTTCCTTTTATTTAAAGTTTTATCTTTAGATAATAGATAGATATTTCCTTCCTTGATTAGCAAGGATTGGAAGCCTAAAAATAAAGCCTATAGGGCTGATTTTTATTCATTCCAATTTCAGAAGGAGAAGTAGTAGGAGATAGAGAGAGAGAGAGAGAGAGAGAGAGAGAGAGAGAGAGAGAGAGAGAGAGAGAGTGGAGGCCGAAAGGAGTGAAGGAGCGAGAGCAAGTTGGCTTCGATCGGTTGTAAGCTCTGTTTAGTTTATTAATGCAAGTTTCTTTTCAACCAATGATGTCTGCAATTGCGATGAAGAGCGAGTAGTCCACCCGCTTCTAGGGTTAGGGCAAGCCCGACGATAGCCATGCGTGTTTGAGGTAAATATCCGACCTTTATTATGTTTTGAGCATTTACTGCCTTTTATATGTTTATTACCTATTCAATAGAGATCCATGCTAACAACTTGGATTATAAACATAAAATCGGTAGATACAATTAGGGTTTCTTGAAAGAGTTGTCTAATTGTTGGAAAAGGCGAAAGCTTGATCCTTCGATGCGATTGTATGATTATTTCTTTATCTTGCCTTATGCATGTTTGGTTATCGTTGTTGCAAACCCCGATCTGGGAAGTTCTTTTCATATATTGTTTAAAGTTTCAAAATTTGCATTCGTTAGTTTATGTTTTACTCGATTTCGACCAAGCTTGGTCGACGTCGACTACTGATCCTCGATCCAGCAAAGATCGCTGTTGTTTGTGTCTCTGCAGGCTTCCTCGACATCGACTAGCCAAATCGACTAAGACCAGAATTTCCTCGACATCGAGTTGCTTACTCGTAGTCGACCAACATCAGTGACTTCTGCTTGCTCGGATTCGACTATGCTTGACCCCTGTCGACTAACCCTTAGTCAAGGTCGAGTACTCCTGAAGTCGAAATCGACGTGAGGTTCTTGCTACTGCCTGAGATCCGCTGACACGCTTCCTCGAGGATCGATCCTGACTTCCCACTGCTGCATCGGGAGGGAGTCTTGTAATTATTTGCACGGGATGGAATCTGGTTTGCTTTGCTTTATTTATATTTTAATTTCAAGTCTCGATTTCCTCCTACAACAAATTGGCGCCGTTGCCAGGGAAGCTATCATTCGCGCCTTAGGTAGTTAGATCTCACGTTTTCCTTGAGTTTTCTTCTACAGGCGGATGCCGGACACCTTCGAGTTTTTGGGAACATGGGCCAAAAGGGAAAGAGAGAGACGATATGCAAAAGAATTGGAATATTTGAAATGGCTATACATGGTTGATGAGGAGGCATGGCTTGAAGGAGTACGCGCAATTAGGAAGCTACAAGAATCATCAAAATCTCTGCCAGAAGCCCCGATCCCGCTAGAAGAAGGATCCGAACCTGAGGTCGACCTCGACCAACACCTAGTCGATGTCAACCCATCTCCAGTCGATATCGACCTATCTCTAGTCGATACCCAGGTATGTCCCTCCGCGATCTCAATTCCAACTTTGCTACCTGTCTTTGAAAATCCATTTGAAGGATCCCAAGAAGAAGAAGAGCTAGAAAAGAAGAAGTCGGACATCGTTGCCCATGTTGTTTCAAAGTCACTTTTACCTTATAAGGTAAAGGCCATCCCCGACGATTTTGAGCAACCGATGTTCATGTTCAAGTATGGGGTCCTCGCAAAGTGGCATGAATCTCTACAGGATGAGGAGGAAATATCTCTTCCCACTCCACCGCTCTGCTATGGTGGAGACGCCCAAACAAATTAAACTATGAAGAGAAGGGGATACGATGATGAGGTATGCGAATTTTCTTTATATATTCCCTTATGCAGGCTAGTTGGAGCCCAGGAAGATGAATGGATGGAGCCATGGAGCATTCACTCGGGGAGATTTAAACTTCACCATATGATGCCCCCAGATGACATTCCATACTTCCCGCCACCGGAGGAACCACCAGACCCACCTATACTTCCAGACAAAGATGAGCCAGGCTAATGCCTAAAGCGGAGAAGTCGGCCTAGCGACTCTAAAATCTAGAGCATGTACATAAAACTTTTGAATTTTGGGACTTTGAAACTTTTGGTTTTGGTTTTGTTTGTTTTTGGTTTTGGTTTTGAATGCTTCATGTGGAAGGTCTTGTCTTTGTGTGAAAACTAACATTTTTAGGTCGAGAAGCATGAAAGGGATCACAAAGAGTGGAAAAAGAAGTCCTTGAAAGTTAGTCGAAATCGACTAGGCCAAGTCGAAATCGACCAAGAGGAGCAGCCCAGAACTACTCGACATCGAGTAGGCCAACTCGACGTCGACCAAGCAAGAAAGCTTCCTCGACTTCACCATTCCACTTGATGCTGCCACTTTCCTCGACATCGACCAAATTCCTCGATGTCGACCAACTTTGTTACTCGACAGCCCCTGTTTTGCTTCCTCGATGCGTTATTCGGTGAGTTCCTTCCTTTACCTTTGTTTTATATTGATTTTATATAGTGGGGACACTATATATTTTAAGTATGGAGTGGGGGTAGGGCTCATTATCATTATTATATATTTTATTCTTGCTTTTGGTTTTACATGGTGAATTCTGAGTAAATTTTTTATTTTTTGTGCTTAATTGCTAAACTCAAAGTTTTATGAGACATCTTCCAAAGCTTTTAAATTGTTTAAAGAAATAGTGTCATGGAAGTTATAGATCGAACTCAACGATGCAAAATTGGATTAATTAGAGATATAGCATGAAATTGCCTAGTAAAGGGAAGTCACAATGAAATGCATATTTTTTGAAAACCATGAAAGGATGTAAAATTTGATGTTGCTTTTGACATGTTGCATGATAAGAGGATGGGGGACTTTATATTTCCATATAATGCTCATATGTTTATATCCTAACCTTTACATATGCTTATGCATCACAAAAAGCCATATTAAGCCTTATTTCATATTATGCTCCAAATCTTCTAAATATTGTCATTCTTTACCTTATTTCCTATCCGGGGATTATGTTGAGAATGATGTTACATTATGGAAATGTTATATGGTGTTTGTTGTTATTATATGGAGTTTGGCGGGAATGTTTGAAATATATGGAAACTTTAATGAGAGAAAGAAAATCCGATCAAAGATCGACCCTGCTCGCTAAGATAATAGTTTGGTGAGATGAGACACACAGGTGAGGAGTCCAAAGCACTAAGTATCCGGGGTCATTCATGACACCCATGTTTGCGACTCGCGAGAAGAAAGTGCTGAGGTTAGAGAGGGTGGTAAAAGCATTACTATTGAAAAAAGCATTGAGCGAATGAGCGAAAGGTGAGAAATCAAAAAAGAAGGAATGTGGTATGAAAGTTTGGAAATACTCCATTTCCCCGGATTATTAGTACCACATTGCCAAAAATTGCCCACCTTTAGCCTTTCACCAATCTACTCCTTATTGAGCTAAATTAAAGTCCTCTTGATTATTGTTGCTTTGTCACGTGAATTATTTTTGCATAACCCTCCTTTTGTGAGTAGATGTTGCTTTTATTGCACATGTATGGATTTGTGGCACAAGTACCTTTTCGATGATGGTAATTGACTGCAGGGTTATATAAGAATGAATCTATGATATTGAGAGTTTTGAATTCTTCCCCTGAATGACCATCCAAGTTATTGCTTGGGGACAAGCAAGCTTAAATATGGGGTGATTTGATGTCCATGTTTTGTGCCATGTTTTATATCTACTTTTATATCGATTTCTGTATGTATTTCATACATTTAGGCTAGAATAGTACAGAATCTATGTGGTTTATGCTTATTTGCCAAATTATGGAGTCTACACTAGTTTCTGTTTAATTTCGCAGAAATCGGACGCACTTTGGAGCTTAAAGGAAACTCATGGAGAAGCTAAGAATGGTGCAGCTGGAGAAAAGGCCATATTTCTCCATTCATCATTCTGAATCAAGCTTTAATGTCTTCATGAAAGTTGTAGCCCTCGAAAAGAGCTTTCCAACGCATGCTCATATGCATCAATCGGACGAACAAGGACTCGGGAAAGTGCGTTCCAAGAACAGAGCAAAATGCTGAGAGCTGACATATTTACTCGACATCGACCAAATTGGTCGAAGTCGACCAAACAGAAACTCAACTCGAGTACGACGAGGAGAAGAGAACTTGAGGAGCCAAGAAGCGAAGCCGAAATCGAGTAACCAACTCAACGTCGACCAAACTGGTCGATGTCGACCAAAACTTTCCTGGGCCGCGAGTCTGTTGGGCTAATCCGAGTACGTGGTGAAGACTTGGGTACGAAGCAAGGTCGGATCTATCCTATTTTATCAAGATCTATCCATGGAGAGAAGGATTTATCTACCACAAGAAGATATTTAGATATTTTAGTTATTTTCCTTTTTAGATAAATATTCCTTTTATTTAAAGTTTTATCTTTAGATAATAGATAGATATTTCCTTCCTTGATTAGCAAGGATTGGAAGCCTATAAATAAAGCCTACAGGGCTGATTTTTATTCATTCCAATTTCAGAAGGAGAAGTAGTAGGAGAGAGAGAGTGTGTGGAGGCTGAAAGGAGTGAAGGAACGAGAGCAAGTTGGTTTCGATCGGTTGTAAGCTCTGTTTAGTTTATTAATGCAAGTTTCTTTTCATTCAATGATGTCTGCAATTGCGATGAAGAGCGTGTAGTCCACCCGCTTCTAGGGTTGGGGCAAGCCCGACGATAGCCATGCATTTGAGGTAAAGATCCGACCTTTATTATGTTTTGAGCATTTACTGCCTTTTATATGTTTATTACCTAATCAATAGAGATCCATGCTAACAACTTGGATTATAAACATAAAATCGGTAGATACAATTAGGGTTTCTTGAAAGAGTTGTCTAATTGTTGGAAAAGGCGAAAGTTTGATCCTTCGATGCGATTGCATGATTATTTCTTTATCTTGCTTTATGCATGTTTGTTTATCGTTGTTGCAAACCCCGATCTTGGAAGTTCTTTTCATATATTAATTGTTTAAAGTTTCGAAATTTGCATTCGTTAGTTTCTGTTTTACTCGATTTCGACCAAGCTTGGTCGACATCGACTACTGATCCTCGATCAAGCAAAGATCGTTGTTGCCTGTATCTCTGCAGGCTTCCTCGACATCGACTAGCCAACTCTACTAAGACCAGAATTTCCTCGACATCGAGTTGCTTACTCGTAGTCGACCAACATCAGTGACTTTCGCTTGCTCGGATTCGACTGTGCTTGACCCCTGTCGACTAACCCTTAGTCGAGGTCGAGTACTACTGAAGTCGAAATCGACGTGAGGTTTTTCCTGTTGCCTGAGACCCGCTTCCACGCTTCCTCGAGGATCGATCCTGACTTCCCACTGCTGCATCGGGAGGGAGTCTTGTAATTATTTGCACGGGACGGAATCTGGTTTGCTTTGCTTTATTTATATTTTATTTGCAAGTCTCGATTTCATCCTACAACAAGGTCGGGCGGAGCCAGGGAGGTGCAAAGACCGGTCGGAGGTAAGTAGCTGCGGATGCTGTGGAGGAAGAGGAGGCTTGGGTGGAGGTGATTCTAGGCGCAGGAGAGGAGTTGGGGGCAGCGATGGGCGAGGCCGGCGTTGTCGTTGAGGGAGGCGCTCAGCTCGCCGAGGTGAGGAGGAGAAAGATGGGTGGATGACGAGCCTCGTCCACCGCCGACAGGCCGGAACCAGGAGCCTTTCCTTCCCGATCATAGGCAACCTTCGCCGGCCTCCCTAGGCCTTCCAGATTCAACGACTATCCATCCAGATCGACACCTTCACCGGCGCAGATCTCGATACAGGGCTCACGAAGAGGCCGACGGTGGCGGTCGGGGCTAGGAACAAACGGGGCGAGGTGAAGATGTAGGCGGAGAAGGGAGAAGATGCAACGGATTGCGGGTTTCCTTGGCGGCGTCGGAGGAGGCGAGTTTCCTTGGCGGAGGTGACGGTGGCCATGGAGGATGACCTTCAAACTGTAGGAGGAGGGAGTTATACGAATGAAACACGGCTTAAAGTTGCGTCTCATTCATTCGTTTTTTTTTTTAAATATATCTGTTTTTAATTTAAAATAAAAATATAAATTAGGATAAAATGCGGTTTCAAACTGCGTTTTATCATATACATTTTTTTAAAATGATAAAAGATTATAAAAAATATCAACATTTTTTACTTTTTTTGTTGATAAATTCATGCTTAATAGTAATAACAAGGAATTATTTAAAAAATTATAAAAAAAAGTTAATCTTTTGCATATTTTTTAACACTTAAAAAGCATGCATTAATAATAAAATGTCATGTAATTAACATAGGTTGTAAAAAATAAATAAAAAAAAAGGGTAATAAGAATGGAAAATTGAATTAGACCTTGTTTGGTAACCAAATGTTATTAGCTTTTTAAAAAATTTTGATTTTAATATTAAATCAAAATATTGTACTCCCTCCGTCCAAGAATAGATGGCCTTTTAGGCCTCGAAATTTTGTCGGAAATACATGGACTTTTAGATGTGTAGGTTATAATTATTACCTCTAAAGTACATTTTTTTTACTTTATTACCTCTAAAGTACATTTGAAGTTTTTAGATGTGTAGGTAGTAATTAAGAGGTAAAATAGGTTCCTTAATTCGCGTGCAAGAGCGGCGATATATTTTTGGACGGATGGAGTATATATTTAAATGAAATAAGCCCAAACTACGGTGTACTTAGCCCAAACTTTTGACTTTAGCTATCCCATTAATCTCTCCTGAGCTACTTTGTATAAGTTATTCAGTCAATTAGGATTATTAAACATCTCACTTAATCCTTAATAATTTAATTTAACGTACATATATATCACACACATTTAACCCATCAATTACATCCACCCCGTCAGCTACGTTATGCAATATAATTAACGTCATTGGTTAACGGGTTTTCTAACTAAAGGGTATATTTATAATATATGGAAAGATTTTTCTTTTCGAAAATATTTTCTTATTTTTATTTTTTTGAAAAAGAAATAATTCGAAATTCCAAATGAATAAACATCTGAGAAAACGAGAGGCCGAGAGAACGGCAGACGGGCAAACCGTCATGAAACAACAAGGAAAAACAAAATACAAAAAGAAAACCCGAATACAAAAGATCGCAGCAAATAAGACCAGTAGAGAGATGGTCGAATATATAACACCGAGTGAATGCTACGAATGCCGAGAACATGGGAAAGTCGAGGGACTGACACGACGTCTCGACGTCGGGGAGTGAGAGGCAGAAACTCATCAGCGGAAAAGACGTCTCCTAGAGAAGTGTGGATCAACGACGTTCCTCCCACTAGGATGAGAGATCTTCGAGGATCACGAACACTACCACGGTTAACACAAACAGCAGGGCGCCCGAGACTACAACTTCAACCAGAACTAAACGTAACCGCACCCAAGAAACGATGCTACTCAGATGGACAACTAAAACCAGGATCAAAGGAAACAGGTAAATGGGTTAAAAGCAAGTAGGTGAGAAGAAAAGACTTAAAGTGGTGGTAAGAAAATATATAAATATAAATATATAATAAGTATATATTTATATATAAATATTTATATATTTTGAACCAAGATTAATGTTATGATAATTTATTAATTATGTTATTTTTGGTGAATAAATTAGTTACGCATAAGACAATGAAGATTGAGGTTAAAGGAGTATTTAGAATTGGTCTAACAAGCCAAGAAGAAATCGGCCCAATTAAACAATACAGGTCAGGACTCATAGCAAGATTTAGATTTTCATTTTTTTTTTATCCATTCCATTTCCTTTTTGTTTTATCCTAACCCCGAATGTCATAAACAAAACAGGGCCATTTCCATAATTAGACACTTTTTTTTTTACTTTGCAAAAATGTCACTTTTTTTTAAAAAAATGGCAAGGGTAGATCATGAGTTACTTTTGCAAAACAAAAAAGTCACCTGCCTAGCAGGTTGCAAGTTGCAAGGGGGGAGGGTACATGTGAGGGAGGGAAAGGATTTTGTAAGATTGGGTTTTGGCGGCAAAAAGGGGTGATTGGATGGGGGTGATGTGATGTCATACCATGTTGAGGGTATAAAAGAGGAGGATGGGAGAAGCTTTTCATTTTCTTCATTTTCTCAGATTTTCTAAAGCATAAACACATGGAGAAGGTTCCACCATGGAAGAGAAGCGGAGAGCTTGCAGTTCCAAATGCAAATCACTTGTTGCCTTCATTCTGTGCTCCTGTCAGTGATCAGAATCTTCGTGTCACCTTGGTTTCCCAGAAACCTATCTTCTCGGCTGCAATGGGTAAGTATTTTTGACAAAGAACTCCTCATCTATGACAAAAACTAGATTCCAACGAACGTTTCCTCTCATCCCTCGTTTCACTTTCAGGTGGAAACGCCTTGGTATGCGTTACTCTCATCTTCGATGGTTCTTGGGTTTTCAAGGGAGGTCGCTGGGTGTTTAAGGGGGAGAAGGCGCACAAGAATATCATGATCCAAGAGAGCATCGACTTCACCTCTTTCAAAAAGCTGATCATGAGGAAGGTCGGCGATGATGCTTTATATGAAGAGTGGGCGTTGTGTTACATGCTAAAGTCGAAAGAAAGGGGTCATCCAATCACGATAGCTGACGATGACGACCTTGAAGCGTTTAAGTTCCTGAACTTGAAGTCTGGAGAACATCCATGGTCCATGGCCATATATGTTGTTCCATTGCGTAAGGAGAGCTTTGAAGTAAAGTAAGTCATCGCGGAAGGACGTTTGAGCGGGACACCTGCCTCTGAAAAAGTAGACGAAGTAGATGAGGTTATGATATGCGAGGCCGAAGGTAAGTCACAACAAAACCCTGTTTCTATAGATGATGTGTTATGTGCTAAGGGAGAGGTGAGCGAGGCCATAGTGAAGATCAAAGACCGAGTTCTGATGGACATTCGTGAAACGGACTTCAGATCAGCTGACATGGGTATGTGTTCAGGTGATAGGGAAAATATCCAGATGTGATCAAATTGGGTGGCACGGATAACTCTTCATTTGACATGGAACAGGGGTTGAAGGTGATAGCCATTAGAAGCGAGGATGAGGACGGGTCAACCCCCGAACTCGACGTTGGGGTCTCCGACAATGGCGATCGTGTTGGGGTGAAACTCGACGTTGGGAGGATTTGGAGTGGCACGGCGTTGTCGAGGATAAAAGAATGAGGGTGTTGGTGGAGGGGAAGGAAGTTGAGGATGAGGTGATGGTGGAACTTGAAGATTGCGTGCCGAGGTCTAGCGCACCCCCACCTACAATGGAGATCATTGAGGCTTTGGTGTACATAATAACACAACACACCCAGGACCCACGAAGTAACATCATAGAACTTTCGGAGGGACAAATATTTGCATCGAAGGCTGACGTTCAGACTCAGCTTCGCTGGAATGCAGTGGAGAACTGCTTTGAGTTTAGTGTGAAGAAGTCAACAAAAACGTTGTATGTGTGGACAAAAAGTGTACGTGGATGTGTAAGGAAATGCCTTATAATCACACCACTATGTGGACCATTCGAAAGTATATCCAGAAGCATACTTGTGACCTGAACGTGGCGCACAACCATAGTCGGCATGCTACGCCGAGTATGATTGAACGGAACCTCGGGTTGACGTAAGTTTTACTTTACCTAGGAACACTATTTTACTTGTCACTTCTCAATATTCCACTTGTCACCTTAGTTCTTTATACGTGTCACACTAACCATACCTATCACTCATAGGTTCACCGGCACTCGAAAGAACCTCATTCCCGATCAAGTGCAATCGCTGACCAAGTCTCAGTTCGGCGTCACGTGTAGCAACTGGAAGGCCCGAGGGCACGCTTGGCAGCGAGGGAGGTTAAGCATGGGAGCGACGAAGATGGTTACCGAGATATTATTCCATACCTGCACATGGTAGAGCAGACTAACCCCGGGACATATACTAGGGTAGAGGTGGATTCATCCCGACGATTCAAGTACGCCTTTGTTAGCTTTGGGGTATGGCGCATGATGATCCCCCACCTTAGAAAGGTAAAACCCCATGTCGATTGTACAATGTCACATGTTACTTAATACGAAATGACGTGTCACATAACTGACATTTACTGATTTCGATGTACAGGTCATCTCGGTGGATGGGAGTTTCCTAAAAGGGAAGTTCATGGGCACCCTTCTCTTTTCCACAACCCAAGATGGGGACCACAAAGTGTACCCGATCACATTTGCAATCGTCAACAGTGAGAACCACGGGTCATGGAGCTTCTTCTTCCAGAACATGCTACATATTGTCGAGGACACGCCAGACTTGATGTTTGTCTCTAATCGCCATCTGAGTATTGTTCAAGGTATAAAGGACAACTATGTATTTTCAAAGGAAGGCCTCTGCGTATGGCATCTATTTTAGAATGCCCGGTGCAGGTATAGGGGTTATCACTACAAAAAAAAAACATATTTGCCACCCTTGGTAGCAACGGCAGGTATTTGCCGTGGCCATTGGGTAACAAAAATACAAATTATCCACGGATGGTAGCAACGGCAAAGTTTACCGTGGCAAAAAAGTGTACTTTTTTTGTTTAAAAAAAAGAAAAAGAAAATATAACCCCTAAACTAGTGTATAAGCGTGTATGCCTCCCCGCCGCTCGCTCACTCAGATCTGAAAACCCTTACCCTCTCCTCTGTTCGTCCATCTCCCCCGGCCCTCGACTCTCTGACAGTCCATCCATGGCCGCCCTTGCTCCTTCCTCGTCCTTAAGCCTCGCTCATCTGTTCGTCCATCTCCATCTCCAGTACGGCTCTCTCCTTCCTCGACTCTCAGTACGGCTCTCTCCTCTAACTGCTCACTTCCTTCGACGCCGACATCATCTGTTTCCAGGTTTTACTCATCTCTCTCTCAATCGATCGATCGATCTCTCTCGAATTATCATAGATCCCCCCTTTTTCCTTTTTAAAATAAAAAGCTATTTAGGGTTCATCATTCGGATTTCTGTAGTGATGGTTGTTTTGTTGGGAGGGTTAATATAGAAGACAAAGCTTTCAAGGCAGGAGCTCACCTCTGATTTGGCTATGGCAGAGGGTTACAAGTCTTTCTTTTCCTGTACGTGTACCACTGGCAAAGGCCGCACTGGCTACTCTGGTAATCCTTTATCCCTGTTCCTTGCCAACTGGAATTTTTCAGGTTAGTTTAGTTACAAATCCGTAAGTTTGAGTATTTGCTTCCGTTAGGGTTAGTTTGTTTTCATTATTTGGGGAATAACGAATGGAGCGCCAAATTTGAAATTATGCTTGGATTGGTGAAATGAGGATTTAGGACCGATGAGCCACATTTTGGCATGCTGTTTCATAATGGTTCTCTTTGCCTTTTGGTCTGAAAGGGATTAGATGAATGTGTTTGCAGATCAAATTGAGGTGTAAGTGTAACAATGCCGATTTTTTTAGGACAACATCCAGGTTCCAGATATCTGTATTAGCTTTAAAGCGTAGCATGGTTCTTGACCTTGTTTTAAGTTGCTTAAAATTACTCTTTGACTGTTATGCTTTGTTCTATAAGTTGCTTAAGATCTTAATTTCAATTTGAAAGAATTGTACAAAACTGTCTACTTTGTTTATGAATTGGAACTGAATTTGTATTTAAACGTCAAATTGTGTGAATGTAGAGCCTTCAACTCTTTATATAGCTAATTTTGCTATCCCAAAGGGTGTTGAATGTATTTTTTTGATAATGAGGCTCTAAAAGTCAGTCCTCATGACCCAGTTCAAAAGGTTGTATCAAGGCAATATTTTAAACCTTAGTCTATGTTAACTGAAACATCCAATAAACCCTGATTATGGGATGCAGCTTCTTCTATGTTCTTCTCTATGAGGTTTTGCTTCAGGATAGTGTAATCTTTCGTAGACTTTGGAGCATAGTAGGTTACCTTGTTTTCTAGGAATTAATTATTCTTACTTACAAATTTGATCACAAAGATTCTTTGTTTTTATCTAGAAAGTAGAATTGAGATTGTTAACTACTTTCTTCATTGTACAGGTCATTTGAATTGGATGAAACAGAGTTTCCAAAGTTTCATACCAGTGTAAAGCGTGGTGATATTGTTGGTGTTACTGGATTTCCAGGTTTTTCTCATAATCCCTTCATTCTTATTTTTTTTTGATGACGTCTTCATTTCTCATAATCCCTTCATTCTTATTTTGTTTTCATGAAAAATGCACATTTTTCATAGCCATTTATTCTTTAAGGCGCCCCTTTGGCATATTTTAGTCCATTAATCTAATAGGTTATATGTGAACATCACTTCAATGGAAGCAATGGATATGTGGAATATCTTTCAAGGTTTATGATCTTTATATAATTCTTCAATTATCATCTATAGGAAAAACTAAGAGAGGCGAGCTCTCAATCTTCCCAAAGTCATTTGTAGTTTTATCGCACTGTCTTCATATGATGCCTAGGCAGAAGGCTAGACCTGGCTCAGATAACAGTCATGTAAGTGATATTTGTTTTTATGTCATTGTTTCATCTACTTTATTGAACTATTTTAACAATTGCTCATTTGTGTGTAGAAAGCAGAACTATGGGTTCCAGAAAATGTGAGGAATCCGGAAGCTTACATCTTGAAGGATCAGGTACTTGCTTGTATGTCAGTCGTGAACGGTGTTTAATGGGTTGAATTGATCAGTTTATATAAACATCATTTTACAATACTTATCTTATGAACCACAATGATATTCCAAATTAGAACATTCAAGAAGCTCAAGAAAGTTCTTTACATATTTGTGCTTCAGAACAAACCGTGCTAGTGCAGTGATGTCCCATGGTGCTCTGTTTCTAATTATATTCTCTAGTTACTGTATTTTCCAGTTCTGTAGTTCTGTCGAGTCTATTTGATCTCCTTAAAAAAACATATTTGAAGTAGTGTTAGGTATATTTATTGAGTGCCATACTATTTGTAACTTATTGATGAAAGTTCTGTTCGTAGGAAACAAGATATCGTCAAAGATATCTTGACTTGATGTTGAATACGGAAGTGAGGGAGATATTCAAGGTTCGTGGTAGGATCGTTCAGTATGTCAGGAGATTCCTTGACAATTTGGATTTCTTAGAGGTAATCACTTTACACTTCTATTTGCGACTTTTGTGTTGATGCCATGTTAATTGAATCTACTAAACTGCATGACAGTTACATGAACTGGATTTGAAAGTTGCATTTTGTTATGCTATTTGACCTTTCAGCGAATGTCTGATTAACTTTACATTCAGCTTTCTATTTATATTCCCATGCATTTGCATAACTGCACTAGAGGCGGGTAAACTAGTATTAAAATGGTGTTTATTGCTTAATCTTTCATTCTCTTTTTCAGGTAGAAACACCTATGATGAACATGATTGCTGGTGGTGCAGCTGCACGTCCATTTGTAACTCATCACAATGAACTGAATATGAGACTATTCATGAGAATTGCAACCTTCTTTAGAAAGTTACCTCTGGGCTCTGGCTGGTTCCTAATTCGTGTGTGATGCATTCTTTTTCAGGTTCGATCAGCTTCAAGCAGTCGACCTAGATAGCATTGAGACATCCATTCGTGCAGGTCTGGTCTCTTGAAGCTCTCAAGTCTAAGCACTTATTTGTGCTCTTCAATTACCTCTTTAAAATATAGAGCTAAGATAGCTTATGGCAACTGAAATCATTATGCAATTGCTGTTGGAATTGATAGCTTATGGCAACTGAAATCATTATGCAAATGCCGAGAAGGATATCTGCCTGGTCTCAAATTAGTCAATTTCCAAAGGTAAATTGGTTCATGTTTGGCTCATATATGATCTACTTTTTTTTGTTGTTGTTGTTGTTGAGAACTCAAGTGCAGTTTTTAAGCCATGTCACATTGATGGTTACAGGATATTACGGAGAATGTGGCAAAAGAGGGGGCTATATGGAAGTCACTGGCTTTGCTCCTGAAGTGAGGGAGCAAATCTACAAAGTTGCTTCTGTCAACTTGTGTTCAAATATCTCTGGCCAGATTCTTGCTAGCCTTGTCATGAACTCACCCAAGGTAGGTGATTTTGTCGAGTCTTCGCTCTTTATGATTTCACCTTATTGTCTTGCAATGAACTATATTTGAACTTCAAATATAGTTCAGTCTGCTGAATGATTTTGAGAGACTGAGGGAAATGGAAATCTTTCTTTTGAACAGATCGCTTATGTTGCGAAAAAACTCTTGATTCTTTATGAAAAATCACCTCACATCTACCGATTCATGTGCTTAGGTTGGGGATGCATCATACCAAAGTTACGCTGCAGAAATAGATGGAATTCTCTCTTCCATGGCAAGACGTGCAAAGGTAACTCGACAACTCCCATGCCATGGCTTCATCACAAGTTAGTGGATTTTAGGTGATTTGTTTCATGCTACTTCATTGCTTAATGGAATTTATTTGAAGATGGTTTCAATTGAGGCTAAAATGGATACCTTCATTCAGAATCATCGCCCATAGTGTGTGTATTTTAGATCCAAAACATGATACATAAAAAATGTTGTTGAGTTCAGATCAGAATACACGATCTGTTCTTAATATACTGTGTTAATGCCGTGTCTTTTTTTTTGCAGGAAATATGCTACATTTAAAAATATAAACTCTTGGCCTTCCTGATCTAATTCCAGTCATAACTCGCTCTGATTGAGAGTCGACGCTCATGGTGTCCATAAGCAAGCACTGCTCATGTTTGTAAGTGATACTCATTCATATGGATTTCAAGTTGTTATTTTTATTTTGTTATATACTTTTCTACATTGTAATTTACATAAGAAAGATTTTTTTATGATCAGAATATAACAACTCTTCAATTTAAACAAGAACATAAAAATTTTACTAAAAAACCTTTCTCCATATGGTGCTGCCCACCCCACCTCAGTGATGCCTTGGCATTGTTCATCCTCCCCGGTATATCATCCTCTCTTTAGGTTTTTGGGTTGTTTAAATTAGCTTAGTCTAGGCATGAAGTTTTTTTAGCAGTTTAAATACAATTTTTTATAAGCAAATTAAAATTTAATTTGCATTGCCTGCAATTAAAGTCTTTTTTGTTTAATGAAAGTTCTAATAATCCTTCCTCAATTTTTTATTTGGTTAATTTGCATTTTGTATTGCAGTGAAATCAGTTGAAAGAACAAAAGATCTACGAATTAACCTTTGGAATTTGAGCTGCTGGCTGCTGTAGCTGGAAAGTTGCTTAAATAGCTCATCTGCTTCGAGCAATGCTGCTGCAGGGTAATCACGACATCAAAGATGTATTTAGAATAGATTAGCTTAATATGATTTCATTCTCTAGTAGATTAGCTTAATTGTGTAATTTTACATTTACAATTTTACTCTTCAGCGGCTAGAGGAATGTATTTAAAATAGAATTTGTGGTGTATTATTTTTTTTATAAATATGGGACTTTTTAGCCCGGGTCTGAAGAATCCGGGCTAAAAAGTAGTGTTTTTTTTTATTTCCCAGAAATCATTTAGCAACGGCAACTTGCCGTGGCTAGCACTTTAGCCACGGCTATAGCCGTCGCTAATCTCTTTTGCCACCCCATGTTTCCCCACGGCTTGTTTCCCGTGGCTACAGTCGTGGCTAATACCCTTTGGCCACGGCAAATGGACTTTTAGCCACGGCAAATAGCCGTTGCTAATATCTTTTTTTTTTTGTAGTGTATCGGGGTTGTAGAGCATGTTCTTCAAGATGGCGGAGGCGTACACTAGGGTGGAGTTCCAATAGTTGTTCGCTGATTTTTGTGTGGTGTCAGCCCCTGCGGGCCAATACGTGAAGGAGGCTGGTTTCCAAAACTGGGCTCGGGCATTCTTCTTGGGGAATCGGTACAAAATAATGACGACGAACAACTTTGAGTGTCTCAACTCTGTCTTCCATGAGCCCCGCAACTTACCCTTGACTGCGCTGATTGATGGCGTCATCGAAACCGTGTCAAAGTGGTTTTACGAGCGCAGAGAAACAAGAACCAAACCGGGTAAGTTGGTGAGTGATTTTGTGGACGGTGCGCTTAAGACGAACTATAGCATGGCAATCTGCTTGGACGTGAGGGCGCTCAGCCAGCACGAGTTCATGGTCCGCAAGGGTCCGTCGTCGTGGGTTGTAAACTTGAGTGCTCGTACCTGTACATGCAAGCGCTTCGACATTGACCAGTTCCCGTGCACCCATGCCATAACCGTTGCCAAGCATCGAGGTACGAATGTCTTCGCTCTCGTCAATGACTTCTACAAAGTTGCCACATGGAAAGCTTGTTACGCGGATGTGTTATATCCGGTCTTTCCAAGATCAGAATGGAGAATCCTCACAGAGCTATCGAAGATGGAGTGCTTCCCCCCGCCCGTGAAGAGAAGGCCCGGACAACCTAAGACATCTCGGTACCCATCCCGCAGAGAAACTCCTCGGGTCAAGCGTCGTCGTTCGTAGGTATTTTAGAAGTCCAACGCCTTACCACAAAGGCTAGTTTGCATTTTCAGTTTGGGGTCAAGGGTTGGACCATGCACACATGACAAACTTTTGGTATTTTGCGGTTAGCACATATGTGACACTTTTGGTATTTCGGGGTTAGCACATATGTTAAACTTTTGGTACTTTGGGGTTAGCACATTTATGTCAAGCTTTTGACACTTTGGGGTTATGCACATGTGACACTTTTGGTACTTTGGGGTTACGCACATATGTGAAGCTTCTATGTATGAATAGTTGTTTATGCTATAAATGATGCATCTCAGATTATGGAATTATACGTGTCACTTAACTTATTTTCTCTTGTCACTATGAACAAGAGAAGTGGCTTTATTTGTGTCACCTAATATATTATATCATTTCACCAAATCCATCACTATGCTAATTGATGTCATCATCGAAATCATATCGAAGTGGAAACACCTTGGTATGCGTCACTATCATCTTCGATGGTTCCTGGGTGCTCGAGGCGTTTAATCTCTGAACTCGAAGTGTGGAGAAGATCCGTGGTCCCTTGTAATATATGTTGGTCCATTGCAAAAGGAGAGCTTTGATGTAAAGCAACTTGTGGGGGCAGAACGTCTGAGTGAGCCACCTTCCTCCCAAAACGTGGACGATTTGGCTGAGATTGTGATAGACGAAGTATACGATAAGGCACAACAAGACTCCGTGTCTCCAGATGTTGTGTTATATGTTGGGGGAGAGGTGATCGCTGCCTTAGGAAAGAGCAAGGAGCTGGATGTGATAGACATTACTGACACGGGTAAACAATCAGGTGGGCATTACTTACACGGGTAAACAATCAGGTGGCACGGGTATATGTTCAGGTGACAGGGTACAAGGTCTGAATGTGATTTAATTGAGTGACAAGAATAGCTCTTCAGGTGACATGGATGACATGGGTCAGGGGCTGCAGATGATATTACCAGTGATGGAGGAGGAGGATGATGGGCCGACCACCACAATCGACTTTGGGGTCTAGGATGAGGACGAAGGTTTTGTAGTGAATCTCAAAGAAGACTGAGATGATTTGGAGTTGTACGGTATCAAGGAGGACACGAGTATGAGGGTGTTGGTGGAGGGGGAGGAAGTCGAGGATGAGGTGATGGATTTAACGTGTCACTTGTTTGATTTTGACGTTTCACATTTCTTAGTATCTTCCCATTTGTTAAGAAAACAACCCCTATCACCGGTTTGTATGGTCATGTCACCTGAAGGAATTAACGTGTCACATTTTGGGGTTTCACTTTAAATTTGTTTTCAAAATGAACCATGTCACCTGTTTGTATGGTCGTGTCACTTGAAGGATTTAACGTGTCTGTTTTTCCACCCAAACATTTCAAAACCAAGTACGTTCGTAAAGAAAACCCCCAAGTGCATAAGATGTTAATAAAAGACTAACATAGTAACATGTACTGTGTCGTAGCCTGTCATCCACTTCTCCCCATCCCCGATACACACCCACGATGACAATGTTAGGTGAATGACATCGTTTTTAGAATAAGTTGGAGATAAATACAGATGTGGGCTACCTTGCCATCCATCGGGCTAAGCCATCGTTGTCGGACACGGATACAAGTCCTAGAATCGCGTCCGCACTGGTGACATCGTCCTTCCCTTTTTGGCCCTGCGGTTTCTTCGCGAGGGGGGCATGCCTTCTCCATCACCTCCTACAGCCTTCCTAGTCTTCTTGCCTCGCACACCTCAACTTTTGCAGCCTCAGAGATCTGAAAAAATGCTTAGGAAGTTTAAACTCTCATTCCGAGATTTGGATATTCCATGTCACCCAACTAAGTAAACCATGTCACTTAAATGCAATAACGTGGTCACATCAACTAATACAGATTCAGATAATCGACATTCAAAGATTTTTTTATCCCGTGTCCCCAAACTAAATTAACCCTATCACCCAACAACAAAAACCTTGTCACATGAACTAATAACAAACAAATTCATATACAACATTCTCGGATTTTTTAACCCGTGTTACTTAACCGTAAATACCATGTCTCTTAGCAGAAAACTTACCTCCTCATCCTGTCATTTTGGTGGCTGGTCATTCCTTTCATTTGTACCCTCCGTCTCCCCGCCCTTGTGGTCGTTATCCTCAACCTCTACATCTTTGTTCCTTGCTAAATCGCAGCCTCAACATCCAGGTCCGGGTGCTCTTCACCCTTCACCCATCATTGATAAGAACATCCACATCCTCTTCCTTGCTAACATCTTCGACACCATCCTTTCGACGGACCACAAGAGCTTACCTTATCACCTTTTCCTTTTAGGAGCTTCTCCCCGGCTTCAGGTTCAATTGTTGTAACTACATCGACATGAACGACCTGGAAAACAAATTCAAACTTAAAGTGGATCTCCGATTTCCCGTGTAACTCAACATAAAATACCCTGTCACCTAAAAACAAACCTACCTCCTCATCCTTTCATGCCCCCTATCCCTTCCTTTTCATCGAAAAGTTTGTCTTTAGCTCCATCTTTCCCAACATCACCCTCCTTCTCTGCATCAATGTCAAAAGAAGCGCTAGCATCCCTTTCTCTTTCTTCCCTGGCTCTTCCCATCCTTTTAGCAACCCACAGTCCATTAACGACCTCCTCCAACACCTTCATCTGCATGGATTAGATTTTTAACATCACTCATACGGAGTAAGGTGAACAAAAACGTTCAGAAAACAACATCAGATGACCTTTGTATGCCAAAACTCATTTATAATTAAGAAACAAACCCAATTAAAACAGAAAACGACATTGTTGTCCAGCAACCAATGAAATTGAAATAAAAAACAAGAGAATGACATCAAAGGAAATATGTGGTATTCGTTGGACTATTCAAATTCATATCAGATTCTAATCGTCGCTTAATTTCATATCGAAATGATTAGGACAGTATCCTTTAAATATCAATATTTACGTGTCACCTTGAAAATGTCTCGTGCCAGGAGTCCATTTACCCTTGTCACCTAGGCTATGCAGATTATGTAGAAAACGAAGATGTGCGAATGAACGACGTACTTTCCCATCCAATTTGAAACCTATGTCACACAATTTCTCTTTCAAACAAGCAAATTCCAAATCAAACACGACACAAACCTCAATCGTTCTTCTTCAATCGCCCACCAAAACTTCCTCATATCCCAATTTCAACCCCCACCATTGCCACCCTCTTCGGCCTTCCTAAACCCTAATTAACCGAAGGTTTTCCCTAACCATACCCGAAAACCACCCTCCTTGTCCTTCAATCGCATCCACCATTGTCACCCTTCCACAACCCATCACTCAACCCACCATTTCCCTTCAATCCCTAAACGTTATTGCAACTCCTTCACCCACACATCCGACACCCCATGTTCGCACAAAACGGAGAGGAGAAAGAATGATTTTGGGTTGATAGAGAGGGGGGCGTACCTTTATAGTTCGGCGGCGGCATTCTTCTCCGGCCTCCTCTCTTTCGAAATCGCCGGTTCCATCCCCTTTCCTTTTCTTTCGTTTGAAATGGAGAGAGAGAACTAAAATGGGGAGAGAGAGATAGTATTCTTATTTTTTTTTCCGTTTCCCTTTTTTTTGGATCACTTTTTTCTTCTTTCCTTTTATTTTCCTTTTTTATTTTTGGCCCTTTACCTCCTACCCCAGGTAATCAACCGGGACTTTTTGCAAAATTTGGGATTTTGGGTTACTTGTGCTATTTTTCAAGGGGATGTTCTATTTTTGCCATGCTTGCAAAAAAAGTGTGCTATTTACTACCATTTCCTCAAAAAAAAAAGAGAGGAGAGAGAAATTAACGGGTTGAGGAGTTGAGACTTGAGAGAGGCCAGATCTAACGCCACAGAGGAATAACAGAGGTCGCGAGGAGGAGGTGGCCGGAAGGAACCATGGGAGGGCGCGGAGGGCCTCCTATGGCGAGGCGAGGGGTTGAGATGGGCAGTGATGGGTTAGGAGAGGTTGAGACTGGGTTAGGAGCCAAGGGTGAAAGGAACCCAAGACTCCGGAGTAGCCGACCGCCGACGACAGATTCCTCCACCGCCGAAACGCACAAGCCCCGGCCGAACCCAACAGCGGTCGAGGCTAGGGCTAGACAGTCGCTAGTCACAACCCCGAAGGACGCCACCCACGACAAAAATAGCACAGAGATCTTGAGATTAGGGTTAGGATTAGTGTAGCGGCGGAGGCGACGACGACGGAAAGGGTGATTGGGGTGATTGGTAGAGGCTTTGTGGTGGTAGAGGTGGTGAAACAGATTGATTATGCAACCCTAAAAAAGCCTAGATCAAAAAGGGGGAGATTGGAAACCAGAAGTCTCCGGTGGTGAACGAAGACAACAGAGGCGTCATCAACAAACACCAAGGAGGAAAGAGTTGGTGGTCGGATACGTAAGGATAGAATGAAGGATTGGGAGAGGGATTAGAACATCCAGTCGGATGGATTAAAGAGAAAAACTGTCTGGAAATTGATTAGATCAACCCTTGAATCAGAGCTTTGTGGGAGGTTACCATTCAATTGGTGAGAGCAGTATCAAGATTTCAAAAAGATAATCCCTTCTATTTGGTGTTTGTATATTTAGAGATGGGTGTTACCTGTGGTTTTGATTTTAGATGTTTTGATAATTTGGGGTTGAGATGATTGTATTTCGGTTGTTCCCCGTTGTAATTGTTTTTGATAATTTGGGGTTGAGATGATTGTATCTCGGTTGTTCCCCGTTGTAGTTGTTTTGATGATTTGGGGTTGAGATGATTGTATCTCGGTTGTTCCCCGTTGTAGTTGTTTTGATGATTTGGGGTTGAGATGATTGTATCTCGCTTGTTCCCCGTTGCAGTTGTTTTGATTATTTGGGGTTGAGATGATCGTATCTCGGTTGTTCCCCATTGTTGTAATTGTAGTTGTTGTGGTGGCTCGTTGTTGATGCAATGATGGTGGAAAGAATGAAAAAAAGGGAAAGTCGTTCTCCCTGTATCTTTTTTTGTTTGTTTGTTTTTGTTTAGCATCTTCCACTTTTCTCATTTTAACTGACTTTAAAAACAAAAATAATAATTGTAAGAACAACTTATATTTGACTAATCGCCAAATTACTTTATAATTGTGGCTATTCTCCAATATTTTTTTTCTTATTTTTAATCAATTTGAAAAAAAAAATCTTTTATAATGGCCTTTATTTGGACATCAAATTCTTACATTCTAGGTCAAAAGCAATAATCGAGTATTGAAAGAAAAATGATGAAGTGCAAAAGCAGAAAATAGTGAGAACATATATGAAAACAAAATCACGAGTAACGTCACACACATACAAAAAGATGATTTCCCCACATTTAACTCCTAACTATCGCTATATTATATTCAATCTTTCAAAAATTTAAAATTTAAATAAATTTTGTATTAATACCCATTAATCCAATTACTTTCTTTTAATATATTTTTAATTGTTTTATCAAAATAACAGTGATGGCCGCCCCTCCCTCCAGCGACCGAAAAATTTAGGATTTACAAAAAAAAACTTTTAAGATAAAAAATAAAAAATGTAGAAAAGAATACAAAGGTTGTCTAGCTTAGTTAGTAAAGAATTGAAAGAAAAAGAAACGTAAGTAATACAAGAGGTCATGGGTTCAAACCTCATTGTTTTTATGCTTTTTTTTTTTGCAATTTTTTTAATTCCTATTATAAATGTCGTATTTAAATAAAATTTTATTGTTTTCATTTAATATTTTCATAAGAGTATCCATTATCGTACACACGTATTTTTAAAAAATCTTTTAGATTTTATTCCTATTATTATTTTTTTTACTATCAATGTCATATTTAAACCATAATTTATAGGTTTTTTTGTCATACTTTTCAATCGTATCAATTTTTTTCCATTTAAAATGACATGTTTTTAAAAAAAATTATAATTTTCTTTCAATATTTTCCAAAAAATTATTCATCATTCTAAAAATATATATATAATTATTAAATTTTATTGTATGAATTTTTGTAATATAATATCATATTTATACCACAATTTATAATTTTCTTTCAATATTTTATAACTTTCTTCATTATATACACCGAGAAAAAACCTACAAAACAAAAAATTTCACCCCCACTAGAAAATCCTGCGACCGCCACTGAAAATAAGTAATCAATATATGTATATTCTTTCAACTTTTTTTCATTTAAATAAATTTTGTATTAACATGTTTTCTAATAATTCTAAAATTCTAAATAAATCAAAAGTAATCCAATTCTTTCAATTTTTAAATATTAAATTTGATATCAAAAAAAAAGTAAAGAGATATGATATATTATATCGTTGTTTAATAAATTGGGTTAAAACTTATAAAAATATATCGATATCTAAGAAAATTTGTTATAATTTTATCTTAAGCATATATTGCTTTATTGATCTTGAACAAATGTATTGATATCTAATAAAATTTGGTGAAATCTTATATGAACAACATGCTATTATATTGTAAAAATATATCGATACTAATAAGTTGGGTAAAATTTTATCTTTATCATATATTGTTATATTGCCTTGATTAATAAAAAAATTCAACTGACTAAAAATGTACTATATATCATTAAAGTGAAGTCACCTTAATTAATTAACTTCTTTCTATTTTTTAGATTGTTTTGCAAAAGTAGCCTACATTTTTTGCCGGTTTGCAAAAAAGTTCATTTTTGGGAAAATGGCAAGTTTGTGGGTGTGGGTTATTTGTGCAAAAAAAAAAAATTGTTACAGGGAAGGCAAGTTGCATGTGAGAGAAGGACAAAAGGGAGGCAAAATTTTGACAAGACACCAATCATTAACAAAGGGATTTGGAGATATGATAGTGGGGTTTCCCTCCCTTTTACAACTTATAAAGGAGAAGAGGGGAGAAGCCACTCAGTTTCTTCCTCCGTATTCATAATCTAAAACAAAGCAGATAAAGAGGACTACTACCATGGAAGAGAAGTTTTCGTCCTAAAGTTTCAATTGTAGACCACTTGTCGCCCTTATTTGGTGTTGTTGTCAGCGATTAGAATCCCTTGTGTCACTTAGGTTTCCCAAAAACCTTTCTTCTTGGATGCAATAGATAAGTCTATTTCCCATAGTACTCATCGTCTATGGATGAGAGTAAAACCCTAGGAACCTTTGTTCTCATCTATCGTTTAATTTTCAGGTGGAAAAGTCTTGGTCTGTGTCACTCTCATTTTCGATGTTTTTTGGGTGTTCAAGGGTGGCGGATGGGTGTTTGCGATTGGGATCACACACAAGAATGTAGTGCTATAGGAGAGTGTTGACTTCACATATATGAAAAACCGGATCATGCTTAATGTCGTCGACGGTGCAGTATATGAAGAAGAAGTGGCGTTGTCTTACGTGGCAAACTCGAAGGGGGGGTTCATCCGATCGTGATGGCTAATGATGACGACCTTGATGCGTTTATGTTCCTCAACTGAAACTGCGGAGAACATCCCTGGCCCATGGCAATATATGTCGAGCTGTTGCAGAAGGAATGATTTGAAGTAAAGCAACCCATCTTGGACGGTGCTTGTGCTGGGGAAGTACACTTGAGTGGGCCATCTACCTCCACAAACTGGATGAGTTGGTTGACATTGTGATACACGAGGTAGACGGTTAGGCAAACCCAAACCCGGTTTCTGTAGATGCTATGTTATATGGTGAGGGGAAGGTTAGTGAGGCCATATGGATGACCACGGACGAAAAGGAATATGGGCTAGATGTGATAGACGTTAGTGACATGGGTATATGTTTGAGTGACACGGGTATGTTTTCAGGTGACAAGGGAATGGGTCTAGATGTGATCCAGTTGGATGAAATGAAAAACTCTTCGGGTAACATGGATCAGGGGTTAAGGTGATATCCATCAGTAGCAAGGAGGATAGGTAACACTCCACAATCCACATTGGGGGCACGGGCCAGGACGAAGGTGTCGGAGTGAAGATCGAATAAGAATGGGATGATTTGTAGTGGCACGATCTTGAATAACTCAGCCCCTATCGAACAATATATGAAAAAGGCTGGTTACCACAATTGGGCATGGACATACTTCTTGGCGAATCGCTACAACATAATGACCACGAACAACTCGGAGTATCTGAACTCTGTGTTCAAGGTGTAACGGCCCGGGATTATGATTCCCGGGTTACGTTTCAAGGGATGAAACCCCTCGTTAGGATCTTGCACCCCGAGTACAGGTTGAAGGTTTGAAATCAATAAATTCGCTTTGAAAGTGGGATTTCACACCCAAAAGCCAAGTGGGATCGTTGGAATCCCCGGGATAAGTCCCCTGTACCTGCCCTATGACCTAAGCCGTGAAATTCCTTTATCATGCAAACCGGCGAAATTCTAAAACCATACAATAGGTTGCCACGGCAGAGCCGGGTCAAAACGCAATCCAAATATTCAAATCTACCATTAATAATTTAGTGATGTCACAGTCTCAACGCTCTCTTTCGGCCATGTCAAAACCCCGCGGTCATGGAGCCAAATCAGCATCATTACACATATAGGACATATCTAAAAAATAATACAGGGCGTGGGATCAGAGTGAGGCCCACCCATAGGACTAGGTCCTACAGTAATCATACCATATACGCTATTCCTAATAAAGATGCTTCTAGATGCAAGACGGAATATTAACACACTAACATGCTCCTAAGGTCAAGTGCATAAATATAATAAGGCCTTAACATAGAATACCAAGTGGTATATCCCTCTCCTACCTCCACCCCCTTCCGATAGGACGGAGACTGGCCAGCTCGTGAATGCATTCAACTATATTCGGGCGGCCCGCATGCCCAAACCGTAACCACAATAAAAAAATAAAGCTCGCAGGCAGCTTTCACAATCATGCTTCCATTTGACTCGATGACTCAGGACGAGACCCGATGAGACTAGGCTGTCCTATGACCCTAGCAAAGACTCTAGATACTTCACAGATAACAGCCGTTCTCTTTTCAAACGCATAAAGAAGACGGATGCTCATTCAGAAGTGCAAATCCTAAACATGATACTACATGGCATGCTCTTATGCACATGCAACACCTATTATATCCTATGATTACATGCAAATGGGAATCAATCTGAGTAAGATCTAGGAACTCAACTAGCTTATGCAGAACCGCATAATAGAAGATCCTTTCCCCTTAGAAGTCGGCCTCTCCTTTCCCCTTAGAATTCTGAAGCCAGAAGAAAGAAAAGAAGGAGTGGGCCTCGTCTGATTAGGCTGGCTGATGTGGAGGTGGGACCCACACCAAGCCTTCTTCAACTTTCTGATTGAAAAAAAGAAAGCAGAGGAAGCGGGAAGCCTCTTGCGTTCGGAAAGGAGCGGATGGAGGGATAGAAAGAAGGCCACCGGCGGAGACCCGGACTCCGGCTCTGGCCATGACACCACATCCATACCCACACACAGACAGGAACGAAAGGAAGTAGGAGGGAAGAAATAGGCTAACCGAGGCGCGGTTTCGTCTAGTTGGAATGTTTGAATCGGGTCATCGGAAGCTCGAAACGGCTAGTCGGAAGCTCAAGGAAACTTGTCGGGCCCTGGATTGAAGAGGAGAATCATAAAGGTGGATATTTGCTTCGTTTTCAGGTGGAAATATCCACTTGAAAACGAGCAAGGAGGAGGAAAAGGGGGCTTCCTCTACTCTCAGTAAAACAAATGGGAGAAAGGGGATATGGGTTGTTTGGCTTCTTGTGTTTGTGTGGGTGTGAATGTGGTCAAAGAATATGATTTTTGAAGATTGAAATGGGTTGTTTGTTTTTCAAAAGAAGTGGAATATAGAAGAGATGGAGGAAAGGAGAGGATAGAATTTGCCCAAAAGAGAAGAAGATGAGTTGGAGGTTATAATTTGATAAGATTGGGAGAAAGATGACGGAACTGTGGTCTAGAGTTGGAAATTTAAATTTCCAACGATTGGTCTTCTGAATTCTGCTCTCTCGATCAATTAGATTTTGGACAATTTGCATAGATATAGCAAAAAAGAATTACCTTTGCAAAAATGTCAGTGGGAGGTAGAAATTGCAAAGGGTGACAAAATGACACTTTTGCAAATTACTTCCATCCGGTTGCAGGTTGCAACAGAAAAAAGGTAAAACATGGGTAGGACATGTGTCAAAATTCTAGAGGAGGGAGTGTTAATTTGGACAAAAAAAAAATGAAGGAGTTGCAGAGGCTGAGAGTGATGTCCTGTGGAGAGGGAGAGAGAGTGAGAGGGGTTGAAATGATAGCATTTAATGCTAGATGAGAGAGATGATTTCACTTTTCACAAAGAAAAGTTCCCGCCAAGGTAATTTGGAGGGAAACAACATGGGGAGTTAGGTGGGTTGCAGAGAGAATATAAAAGGAGATGGGTTGGCTGGACAGGTGGACCTAAAAGTGAAAAACAATTGATTGTCCATGACTGCCATTAACGTCAAGTTGGAAGAATAACGCCCGAAAATTCAGTTACTAGCCAGGCAAAGGGAAATCCTAGTCATCAACGAAATATATATTGACATACACATGGATACACGTGGCAATTGCGTACCTGATATACATCAACGATAATGGGTAAATATGGAATGGTATGGTGGTCAATGCATCTTTCCGCACATCTCGATCGCTTACCAATGAACCCGTCATGCCCGCGACCCAAGTTCTCAAGCCTTTTCCATGCCACTTACCACCGGAGGCAAACAACTTCTGCCAAAGATCAGTCGAAGTAGCCCCGAGTGCCCCACAAAATGAGCAACAAAAAGGGCTCAAAATCATACATGAGCGGCGAGGAAAAAACAACTTAAACAATCAAGTTCCGGGCCATGGCACGGACAACTCGAGGCGTATCCAAGTGAATGATGAGTTAGAACCAAGAAAAGGCTATGCAAGGATTGTGTCGAAAGAAACAGGTGCAGCAATGGAGCTTTGTGGTGGCCGCAACTGATGCCAAAAGTTGGGCTCTTGACCACATTTGGGTGATTCCTGCACAACATGACATTTTTGTGCGCTCCTTGAGCACCCGACGATGATCTCTGCATGCCCCGACTCAATTCTCCAATATTATGTCATACCAACTACAGCCGAAGGCCCACAAATGCCCCCAAAGATCGATTGCTTCAGTCTCGAACACCACGCAAAAGGAACTATAAAAAGCATATAGATGACGCTCGTCTTAAGGATGTCTCTTCTTTTGCATAGAAGAATGGTGGTTTTTGTTGTTTTGCATGTACGTAATTGACACTATGGGGTTGTCCGTTTTGTTTCCCTAAGATGCGCAACACGAATGATTTTGATTTATGCTTACTAGCCAATAAATAGCTTTGTCTTGCCATTAAAAACGATGTCTTAGACAATATAAGACTAATCCCTGTAGGATTTTGTCAATCTCAAAAACTTCCCAACTGCAGGATAGACAATATTAAGCACAAACTAAAGCAGTCAGAACAACAGTCAGGACAACTAACCATAAAATCATCCATACATAAATCCAGAACATAAGGGATCAGTCATCAAAAGGGAGGAAACGTTTTAGACCTAAACATACACAACGAAGTACTAAAGCTAATGTCGGCTGCTTTCCTTCAACATGTTCTAGTCTGCAGCAGCGAGGGATTGGTCCATGCCATCCAGTAAGTCCGTCTTCGAGAAGTGGTTAGACCTCCCTCTAAAGCTAATGTCGGCTGCACATATATCACACTTCACGATTAATATCACCAACACAAATACAAGACATTATTAATCTACAATATATAGGTATTTACCTTCTTGCTCAACTGTGTGTAGATATTCCCTTCTTTAATTCTAGGCATGACTGCGGGGGGTTTCAAATATGTGAAAAAATTGTACAACTTAGTCTCAGGTTGGTAACACTAGGCAGTAAAGGTCTTATGTTAATCAATAGACGAACACAAGGACATTTTCATTGCATTACCCTAACTCCAACCCAAAATGCAACTATCGGTTAGTTTCGTGCGAGTCCTAAAATCAACTAAAGTCAATATACTCATGCAGTTATAAAAACAACAATATGAAGTTGCATACGAGTCCACGTGCATGATTGTCTTGCCAATGTTTGATCATGTCGGATTCCTAACACAACAAAAAATCTTCCCTCCTTTAACACTAGTCATGGCTGCTCAGTGTGAACCTGTGACATCATTGAACAACATCTTCAGATGTTGGTAACCCCAATGACAATAAATAAATAAAGCTAGCTAGTACTGAAATAATTCTTGTCATGCAAAAAAAAGTGCCTGCCAGGATAGAAATGCTCAAATGCTCAGATGAACATGTCACAACAATGTATGCAACAAAAGAAAACAATGTATGACTGCTTTTACTGGTGCATTAACAAGATTATGAAATACAAACCACGAAATCTCAGTTTATCCAACTATAACCAGTGCATTTGTAACAATAATGCCAGTAAAGAAAAAAACCTACCCGGTAATGCAACAATAGATGCCAATAAATATAAATTGTCTACTAGGACATATATTTATAAAATTTCTCTTTTCAAACAGATGCTCATGTCACACCAATGCATAATGCAACAATAAACACAATCTAAGACTAATTTTGCACCTGCCTTGTCAACATTATGTAATACAAAGCACAAAATCACATTATTCTACAACTTTAACCTCTAACTGAAACCATTATAAGCGAACAACTACCCATTCCCCATATATGATACATGTGTCTCATCGTTCAGGGAGTTACTCTTAATTACCAGATGTTGCACTTTGTCATGACTCAAGGTCGACGATCGTGTTCTCATTTGGGCCACTCGAGGTGAAGGAATCGGAACCTCTAGAATCTCTATAGCTTTTCAGACTAAGGGTAAGCTTATCATAGATATGATATTTAAAGCTCATTTTCAAAAAGTCTTGATCGACTGCGACTCTAGATTCTAAAATATTATAAATTTCCAGTTTGGGTAAAAATTCGAAAGGATTTGAGTACCTGTATTCCATATTGTTGTTGGTGTTGATTGAACTTCTCATTGAGCAACTATTCACGACATTTTTTAAGCACCACACGAGTAGCGTTCTCGCCACGAGCCACACGCAGACAGGACGGCCAACAAACCGGAGGGAGGAGGACACCAGTAAGCAAGATCGCCTCCCCACCCACCCAAGCCACCTCCACCGGACATCTTTCCGAAGAGACCCAAGCGAATGTAATCCATTTTCTTTGATATTCTCTCCTATGATTCTCCAAATTTCACTAATTTTACTGTTATTTGGTAGCAAGAATTGCAATTTGATCTTTGGGATGATTTGGGATTTACCGTCAGATTCTTTTGCTTCAGACACCGCCTTTGGAAGCTTCTTTTTTTAGGGGAAGACTCTTTTGCTGGTGATTTGTGGTAGTCGGCGTCGATTTTTCTTCACTCCGGCAGGGGTCTTGGTGGCTGGCCGGCGACGGCGGATCGTGAGGAGGTTAGGGTTTCCTGGTTTCCCTCTTGGTCTTTCTTTCTCTCTCATCTTTCTCCCTTGATATGACTAATAATATAAAACTTTTCTCTCTTGATGGGTGCCCATCCGATTTTCCAGTTTTTTTTTCACTGGTTAGTTTTGCAAAATTTTGGACATTTTTGACATATTTGCAAATTTGGGCAGGGGAGGGTCAGATTTGCAAAGGGCACAAAATTTTGGTATATTGGATGTCATTTTCTCTTAGATTTTTAGAACCTGAATAGGATATCACTATCCGAAGAAATTTTTGAATGCTGAGGTGAAAGACGGAATGGATTTTTTTTAAGTTAAAAATTGGACCGGAATTTGCTTTAAGAATTTCAAGTTCGAGCTATTAAATTTAGGACGCGTTTTATTTGAAATGTCCGAATTAAATATGTTTTAAATTCATTTTTATTTTTTGTATTTTTTTAAGGCAATTTTACATAAAACCACCCCTTAAATGTTGAAGTTTTCACCAAACCACCTCTTAAAGAGACAATTACATAAAACCATCTGTAATACATCTACCTTCAACAAAACACCACCCACAGCTCCATTCTGTCTACATCCTCATTAAAATAATGTGAAAAATACATATTTGCCCTTATCATCCTTCATCTCCACCTTTTGATTTTTTTTTTGTGAACGTCTCCACCTTTTGATTGAAGAGACTTTTCAATTGACTAAACTGAGTTTGGCAATTTGGAGAAGGGAAACAAAGCAGCAGGTGCCGATGCCGGTGGAGAGCATGTGACTCGTCTTGAAAATCAAGGAAATATACACAAACTAAGTAATTTGGGCACTTGATGGTTTTTGAGTGATTGCCCGATGAAGTTAGTATCGAGAAAGGGAAAAGAAAAGTTTCTCTTTTCCTACTCGACGATGTTCCAAAATTTGAGCTTTGATGACCTGGGAATTGAAATTCAAGCTCCGGGTAGTGAACTCGACGCCGAAAGTGAACTCATTGTTGGTGAACCCAAAGAGCAAATTTGACTTGTCAATCCTAAATCCCTAAATAGAATTAGAATAGGTAATCATTGTCATCCTTCTCTCTGCACCCTCCATTTGATTTACCTGCTCTCCAAAAACAGAAATGAAGATTGTGGACGGATTAGTGACGATTGAATAGATTTACCCCTTTCTAGTTGTTTCTTTTTTCATGTGGGAAGAAAATGGTGGGTTCTTCTGACAAAATCCAGATCTACCAAATCAAAGAAAAGGTTGGGGATGAATGGTGATGAGGGCAAATATGTCTTTTTGCACCATTTTAATTGAGTATGTAGACCGAATGGAGCTGGGGTGGTGTTTTGTTGACAGTCTATATATTACAGGTGGTTTTATGTAATTGTCTCTTTAAGAGGTGGTTTGGTGAAAACTACAACATTTAACAGGTGGTTTGATGTAAAATTGCCTTTTTTAAATTAGGATTAAAAATCCAAGCCTTTACACAAGGATCCCCGCGACCTACCCATCATTTACCTGATTGATAATGCATATTTTATATGGTCGTTTATAGGTGGTCTTAGGTGCATTAAGTATTCATATTGTATGTTTAATAAGCTTATTTGCATTGTTGGTCATTTGGTATTCGAAGTGTGGAATCTACGGTTTTTACTGTTTATTTGTAGAACTTATGATCCGGCCTCGAAAGGTGGAGAAAACACGGAGCAAATGGACAAAGAAGAGCTAAGGAACAAGAGCGGAAATGGAGAACATGGAGAACTCCCATCTTTAAAGTTCTGACGGTTTAGAATTAGCTTATGAGGTCTTCATGAGAATCATAGTGCTTGGAAAGAGCTTTCCAACGTATATTCATATGCGTCAATCAGACAAATGATGACTCCAGAAACTGCGTTACAAGTTCAGTATGTCGAAGCTGTCAAACCATACGGACGGCGCCCGCCGCGTAAATAACGGCGTCGCCGTTCTCGTCAGATCTGGATTTGCGATAAGCAGCCCAAGTCTATCTTTATGGGAACTTTTATCTATCTTTCATATGGTTTTTTGGACGACATCTTTGGCTATATATTAGACATATCTCAGTAGGTTTTCATCATTCACATTCATGCATTCACTAATTTAGATTAAAAATGCTTTAGAGGATTTGAAGTTGAGAGATCCAAGGTACGTCATGAATACCTAGGATTCTCATGGTTTTGTCTTCAATTCAAGACTTGGTTGGTTGAATCGTGAGAATTGATTTCTATATTATTCCCATTTTTATTTCAATGTCCTTGCGGTTATTTAGGTTGTTAGTTTTACTTTGATTCGCTTCATTGTAGAACTGCATCATGCTAGAGTTTCAATTGATTCGTGAGAATAATTAGACCTTTTTGTAGCAAGCATAATTGAGTGATTCCGCGAGGATGATCTTGATTGTGTAGGGTAATGACAGTTTGGGCGACCTTTCTGCCGATAAGGATTGTCATCTCCACGAGGAATGTCAATCCATATAAACCAAATTTGGAATAATAAATTGAGATTGAATAATTGGAAATTGAGTCAACGATCGAATAAAACCAACCATTGTTGTGAATTGTAGATGAAACCACACTCTTCTTCTATCTTTTATTCGCTCTTACTAACATTCATCATACTTCACCTATATTCCTTTTATTACCTATTTCCATTCGCATCTTCTCTTTATTTGTAAATTGATAAATACACATTGCATTGGAATACTTGTTTCTCTGTGGGTTCGACCCCTTATTTATCCGCTATATTAGTTTGCTAGTTAGTTTATTAGTTTGGGTTATTTCTTTTGCGAGGTGAAACCTAACGACATTTCTCCTCCGTCAAAAGTGGCGCCGTTGCTGGGGAAGCAAGTTCATTTCTTTGTTTTGTGTGTTTATTGATTTTTGTTTATATTTATTTTCTTTTGTGTTTATATTTCTTTATTTTTGTACATTAGTTTCTTTCGAAAAAAAAAAATGTTGAGGCCAGATCAAAACCAGAGAGAATATTTTCACCATTACTTCTAAAGAGTGCAAGAATTAGTGGTTTCGATGATAGCCCGCGAGATATGGTGCGTTGTGTTTATAAAGGGTTAAGTATTGAAATGAGAGAGCGTATAGATGCCATGGTTGTCGATATCTTTTACAACCCAAGACTGTCTGGAACGTGGGGTATTTTCTACGACCTGGCTGATGAAACATTGGAGGAAGAATGCGAGGCAATGACCGAGCAAAACAATGATGAATCGCCACTGTATAAAACAGCGCCCGCCGCCCCACAACCGGTGCCCGTCGTTACTTCTGCTGATAGCCCAAACGAAAGTGGAAAGGAAGAAGGAAGCCCGGCGACAATTGAAATGGAATCTCATGAGTGCACGCAAGAGGATCTATATGTTTTGGCTCCTGGTTCATCTGACGAACTCATCGCAATTGCGCCAGTCATAGAACCAATCCCAGAGCCGATTTCTGTGGCTCTTGAGCAAGGTAATGAAATTTCTATCACTTTTGTGGATTATGATGAATATTTGGATCCGTAGGAGCATTACTTCTTTACGACACCGGCGGAACTGTGTTGGTGGTCTTACATTCCCTCTAGAGATAATTGAAATCAGGTAAATAGGGAAGTGTCAAAGTTTCAGAAACTAAGTATGGGGTTCTTTTATGCTTTTATATTATTTGTATAGAACATACCTTAGTTGATTGGTAATTGCAGATCATGTTTCGAACAAAGAACCCCAGCGTTGACAAGTGGAGATCGCCGATCCAAATGACCGCCACCTCGCCAAGACTCTTATTGGGCGATCCATGAGAGCTCGCTGCTACTGTCGACTAGATATGGAGCAGCTTTGGGTGCATCGTGGCATCGTCGAGGCTTTCAGCAAGCTCGGCACTAGAAACCTCTTGCGGACCATGCATCGGCACTAACCCAGCCTCACAGGGGAGTTCTTGGCTACCCTAGAGGTCCTTGGACATCCAGCATTTGCAGAGGAGGTCATCTTTCAGCTAGGCAACCAGGAATATCGCCTCACTCTTCAGCAGATGAGCGAGGTGTTTGGCTTTACACACACCACCGCCGGATTCGACGCTGAGAACCCCAACATCATATGGAGGTATATGACGGAGATAGCAGTGCCCACCTCCAACACATCTTATAGTCGTAACATAGCGAGCCCCCCCCCCCCCCCCTTCAGGACAATCCTCCGCGTCATGGGGAGCATCATCTGGGCGCATTTTGTTCGAGTCGGAGCCTTTGCCCCTAGTGTATGCTTGGCTCCAACACTGTATCGCTCGCCGCCAGACCAACAGTTGCGACATTATAGACGACGGGATGGTGGCCTTCCTCGCCATACGACTGGGAGTTTCTTTAGACAGGTATACTGCTTATGATTGCCTGTATGTCGATATTGCTTCTCTTCGTTTAGGCTACATCATCGAGCAGGCAGAGGATGGAGATACTTGGGTCCACTCCACCTCACGGATACAGATTTGTGAGGAACATATGGACCTACATTACATACTGGATTTGTACCAGACATGGACAGGGCATCTTTACCCTGTAGGTATCTCCCCCGCAGGTGATCTTTCCATGAGGGTTAGGGAGTCCTGGTATAACCACGAGGACGCATCACCTATGGAGGAGTCCTCTAAAGAGGAGGAACAGCAGCATCAGGACAACAACAACAATGGTGATGAGCATCAAGACTCCTTTCAGCAGGGCCCCTACTATTCACAAGGCCCCTACTAGCACCAAGAGCCCTCTTACCATCTGCAGCGGCATCACTACGCTGGAGGGTATCCTGACGACTTGGCGGCATGGATGGACCGGCTACAGTTGGATGTGGCCACTATCAAGGAGGATCAGGCTGCGACACGACCCGACGTCGCTAGGTGTTTTTAGATATTTGACACCATGGGCATCCAACAGGAGCGGTTCTTCTCAGCTTCCGCCCGCTTCATGAACCGGTTCGAGCAGTTCGAGCAACGGTGGAGCTATCCTCCATACTCCTACCAGCAAGATGGATCCTTCTATTACCATAGTTCATCTATTTATTATCCTGGTAGCTCCTCTTAGGGAGGAGCTCCTGATGGCCAGGATGGCTATCCATCGTACTACTATCCTCCAGGTGGATGGCCCCAGCTACCCATCCACATCTCCCTCCATTTTAGAGTTATGCATTTATTTAGTAAGTTCTCACTCCCCTTTGAATTTCTTTTTGACAATGAGGACACTGTCTATTTTAAGTATGCGGTGAGAGAAACTAGGCATTATTTATGACTTTTTCTTGGTTTTGTTTTGATATATTTTGGATATATTCATTTTATTTATGCTTTTATGGTTTTAGGACATGGCACAACTCTTGTATGAGTTTAGTTGTTATTATTTTGGATATTTCTTTTGCTCTTTTTATTTTATGATATTCAATGGTTTTTATGAGAGTTGAGAGGACATCACCCAAGCTTGCAAGATGTTCAAAGAAAAGTGTCATGGAACCTAGGACAGGACTCGACGATGCAAGAGTGGGTTCATTAGATATATTGTAGAAAATTGCCTAGTAAAGGGAACTCTTAATAAAGTGCAAATTTTTTCTTGAGAAAACCATAAAAGTTGGATCGCGTCTAACTCCGTAGGATAGGGCTTTTTGTAACCGATCACAATCGGACTCTGAGAATAGACGCACTGTTTTCTCCTGTCTTGGGAGTCGATCTCTTGCCTATTCTCTGAATTTTGCTCTTGCATATTCTCCGAATTTTGCTGTTGGAGCTGGTTCATGAGCAATTGAATTTGAGCATCCCTCTCCTGTAGCTTCTTTTGTAATTCCTGGAGCTGCTCTTCAATGGTTATTGCCCAGTCACTAAGACATGCATGTTTTCAACCTCTTCTTTAGAGTCATCATGCGATCCACATTCGCTCACAACTAGGGGGAACTCTTCTTCTTGAAATAGAGAAGTAGAATCCCCATATAGCGGGGAACATTTCTTTTCTTCTTGAACCATTTTTGGGCTCAATGACAGGGTGGTCACTCCAGTATATGAATTGGCCTTAGACATAGACTTTGTCACCCGCCGCTCGCATTTCTCAAATTGGTTTGGAAGCGGCTTTGATTTCTCGGCTATGGCCAGGCCCTTTCCTTTCTCCCGGGCATGAGAAGCCTTAGATGTCTCCTTTTGAGGCTTGTTTGGATTTGGTACCCCAACCTCTGGAACCTTGGCTCTTTGAGCCTTCAAAGTTGAGGATATTGCCTCCGACTCCTCATCAGAACAGGAGGTAACCAAAATCTGTACTACATTGTCCAAGTCAACATGGATAGATCTAAAGAGGAATTTCCTTGGGCTATTGAGAAGATCCTTGGCAGCTCTCCACAATGTTTTATTGGCCTGTTCCAGAGCAGGAGAACGAGCCAATTTGCGAAGTGCTTTAGTCTTTCCGCGTTGGGAGCCACATTTGCGCCCCCTCTTCTTGCGAGGCTTGTTTCCCTTCTTCGCCTCATTCACAGTTGGCTTTGAGACGTTCACCGAGTTACCATTTCTTTTGATAAATCGAATGATTGGCCCACGAGTAGGCCTAGGAGTGGGCTCCTCTCCAATGGTTACATCCTCCCAGATATCTTCGAAGTTGTTGTTAGTTGGGATCTCAGGGATGATTGACTCCCTAGTCACATCGAACTGGATCTTAAACGATCTCTTCTTCATCCAGCGACCACCTTCCACGAGAAAGGTAGCTGGCAATTCGTCGAAGTTGACAATAGTTTTTGGTGCCATTTTCTCTTACAAATAAGAAATAGGGAAATATTAGCATCAACACAACTAAGAGATGAAAAAGCAAAAAGGGTCCCACTAGGCATGCTAAAAATATGTTGAACAAAAATGTGCACATAATTGTAAAACATATTTTATTTAATTTTTTAAAATTTTAGTTTGCCCCCTTTTGATTATCCTCTTGAGTCAAAGTTGTATCGACACCAAGACTTGAATGGTTTTGGTGATTTGGGCTGCACCCGAATTTTAACGGGTTGTCTACGTATCTCTTGGAAGAGAATCAAGCGTTACGTAGTTCAGAGCATATGAGATGATTTAATTTTTTGGGTTTAGTGATTAAACCCAACGAGCTTAGTCGGGTGTCCTACGTACCCGTTTGGAACGAGATCAAATCACTATAGTTCTTTTAAGGTGAAATTTGATTTGATTTGAGCTGGGCGACTGAATCCAATGTGTATATTTGTTAGCGGAGGGAATCAAGTACGAATATATATATATATATATATATATATATATATATATATATATATATATATATATATATATATATATATATAGGATAGATCATATGTAATCAATTGTGTAACATGTGAACACATCATAGCCATTGATTTAGTATAATTTAAAAAAAAATACCCCAACCCACCCCTTCACTTTAGCGCGTGTTATCCCAAACCCTACAAATCCCACTTTCTCCACCATTGAGGAGAGAGAAAACCAATTGGGGACGATCGACGAAAGCGAATTTGAAGGCGGTCGGTGAAGCGAAGGCGGCCGGCCCTGATTTCAATCCATCAACGGCCCTGTTTCGAAGGCGAAGAGCCTAGGCAATGTGGAGGCGAGGCGAAGGCGAGGAGGCGATTCGGATGTGGGAAGTCGAGTTGAAGGCCGGCGAGGATCGACGAATACGAACAATCCCCTGTCCGTCGCCCCCGCCGTCACGGTGACCGCTACCACCGAGAATCCCGAGGTCGAAAACCCTATGGAAACCCTAACTCCTTCTGACATTTTAAATCCCGTATCGGACTCCCCTCTCACATCTCCACTGCCATCCAACGCCGCTGAAGAGGACGCAACCAAGGATCTAAATGCAAAGAAGGCACCGGTTGCGACGGAAGCGATGAATGGCTCATAGGCGAACGATGTTGAGAGAAAGGCCCACCGCGATGAGAGGTTTGGAGCGCAATTCTAGAGCGGAGAGGTATATTTGGCATTCATCTGTTTTTTCCCATATGCATAATCTCTTATTTTCTTAGATCTCTGTTAGAATCTCGAATACGAACTCGAAACTGAGTAAACCAAGCCTAGAAATCAACTACTGGGAGAGAAAGTTGATTCGAAGGACACTGGATATGGAATTGTTTGACAAAGTTAGAGATTTGGGAATTGATTTTCTGAAATTGGATAATTCGCCCATTGATCTAAGGGGGCTACATGTAGGATTTCATAAATGTCATCCTGTTGAGGTGGATCATGTATGTCTATAGGAACATGGTGGAGAAGCTTTGCAAGCCGACAACAGGGTGATGAGAGCGAGTATCCATGGTCAATGGTGATTGTTGAAGCTGCTGATGTTGGAATAATATAGGATCATGTATGGTCCATGGAAAACATCAGCACTTCAATAGTATATAGGATTTCTTAAAGCTCTACAAGCTGCTGCAGTAGATAGGAATTGTATGTCTTGCAGTATATAGGAATTGTATGCCTTGCAGTATATAGGATTTTTTAAATGTCATCTTGATGAGAAGGAGATTGATGAAGCTGCTTATGTTTTCCATAGACTAATAGTTCAATTCACAAGATTACTTTTTTCTTATTTGTCTTTCCAAACTACACGCATAATTGATTTTAAGGAATCACGGATTTACTATTGGGCTTCTTAATTTGTTGGGCTTGTTTGTTGTTGTTGTAGTGCATCAATCTGCTAGTAAATTTCTATTTTCATTAATAACAATTGGTTTCTTGCTCTTTGTTTATTGCTTATTAGTTAGGTGATAACATGTTTTTAACTCCGCTTGTGTCTTGGTACACAACCGGTCCCAAGCCCGGAAAAAAAGGAGCAGGGAAAACATGTTATGTGATATTTCATGTTATTAGATTCTTGTTTTTGCATTACAGTTTGTTTTGGGCATATCGAATGTATCGATACCATCGAATAATCATGTGATATAATCAAATAATCTAGTGATATCAATGAATAATTTTTAGTTATTTGTTAAAATGACACAAGTAACGGAACCATTGAATAATCAAGCGATATAATCGAATAATCAAGCGATACTATCGAATAATTAAACGATACCATCGAATAATAGGGCGTTTTCAGGGTACTACCCGATTAGAATAATCCATCGATACTATTGCATAATCCATTGATACGATCGAATAATCCAGTGATAATATCGAATAATTCGAAGAAAAAAATAACCGGCCCATCATGTGGCAAGTGGATACCATCGAATAATCCATCTATACGATCGCATAATCCGTCGATAAGATCGAATAATCCAGATATACAATCGAATAATCCAGATATATGATCGCATAATCCGTCGATGCGATCGAATAATCCAGATATACCATCGAATAATTTCAAGAGAGTGCATCACACACTCCCCCAATTCGGCAAGTAAGCATGAAAAATCGTGGGTCCCACTTATTTTTAATTTAAAAAAAAGGCTAAAATTGTCTTTTAATCTCGACCATCCATTTCATCCAATCAACGGCCCAGATGTGTTCACATGTTACACAATAAGCCTTGATTACACTTGAACCATCCCCTATATATATATATATATATATATATCAAAACCGAATCCCTGTCCAAGCAAATAAATACAAGAATCCCTCCCACTGTAGTGGTACGGAATCAGGACCTATCAATGAGGAAGTGTGTCAGCGGAATCGTAAGCAGTGAGAAATTCACATTATCTGTCAACCAGAAGCTCACTCGATGTCGACTGGCAGTCAATGTCGAGTCAAAAGCTATCGATCTCGAGTAAAATACCTACATAGACAAAAACAACAGTCGATATCGAGTGGATGACTCGATATCGAGTGGTCAGTGTCGATGTCGGCTGGCTCAGAAGACTGTCAGTCAATCCAAATTCACTCGATGTCGACTGAAGGAGTCGATGTCGAGTGAAAAATTTGTAACCTGTGTGTCGGCAAAGATGGCCGAAGAATATAAGGATGGAATAGAAAATGAACAAAAATAAGCAAAGGGTTTTGCTGATATCAATAAACTAAAGAACTTCCAAAGTCGGGGAATTTACTACAACGATAACCATGCAAGTAATATGCTTCGAATTATGAAAGATGCATGTTTTTCATCAAATAACTTTCATTATTAACAAATAAGAATATATAGAAATATAGAGGCTCTCGCATAAACCTAAGTGTTACTATCCTTTTCATAATTAATCCAAATTCATAAATAATAAGATCACTTTCGCTTCAATATCATATTTATGGAATTACCTACTACTCTCATAATAGATTTGTGAATATAGGATAGAAGATGAAAATCAAATAAAGATCATACCTTTAGGCATACTTACATGGCTATTGTCGGGCTCACCCTGACCCTAGAAGTAGGGTGACTACTCGCGCCTCCTCATCGTAGATATCATCATTGACATAAAAGAACTAACTTAGAATTGAAAATAACGTCGAAAGAGTACAACCAAAAGCTCTAAATCTCTCTCTCACAATCGGCCCTCTTTCTCTCTCTTAGCTAGACCAAACATAATTGCTCAAGTGCTTGGATGATTGAATTGAAATTGAATGCCTAAAAACCAGCCTCTAGGGCTTTATTTATAGGGATCAATCCTTGCTAGCCAAGGAAAGAGAATATCTATTTACTTACTAAAGATAAAACATTCCTAATTAAATAAAATAAATCTAATAAACATCCCTTAGGATAAATAGGATTTTAACCCATGAGGATTAACTGTTCTTCAAGAGAAGATAAAAGATCTTTGACTTCACAATTAAGCAACCCTCCTCGAATCCGGACTCCTCAAACGTGTCAGACCTCTCTGCAATTTCACTAGTCATATGCGTTCAACCCTCCCCGAAATCTTTGATCTCAGATTTACAAATCTAATTTAATACATGGGTGATTTATGTCCCAAATCTCAAACTTCTTCTCATAGTGGTTTCAATTGGAGGTCTAATTTTCCAAGTTCGTTTAATTTTTCTGGAAATTATGATTTTATGAATTTTCGATTTACAAATAGAAGAAAGACGCCAAGTTTTATTTCTTCTAATCTTTGAATTGATATACCCCCCTCCCAATTGCAGCATTTGTTCCTCTAGCGTCGACCTAAATTTTTTTGATGATTTATAATTTGAGGCATTTTTTGTTTGAGGCCTCTTGGATTAAATACGGCCAGAAGAAGATGAAAAGGACTTGAAGACGGAGAATCAAGAGCTTAAGCAACTCGAAGAACAATCACGTTTGCTCCTTCTTTGATCTGATTTCAGTGATTTGGGTTTTGGAAAACCAGGGCTGATTTTGATCATTTCAATTTGGGTTTTTTTTTTGGGGGCTTATGGAAGAGACCAAGGATCTCGACCTTGAGTATTTGGAAGTAAGGGTTTTGCTTTGTGAAGCCAGGTACACTGTCGTCCCCTCTTTTCTTTGTTTAACTGAATCGCAACTTGAGTTAGGCACCGACTGATTTTTTTAGGTACTTTTATTTGGGGTTATGAAAATTTGTTGCAATTTGGTAGCAACTGGTGAGATTTGGGATTCGTTTAATTTTGCACAGTGTTGTTTACCGACTCTGGATTCAGCTTTGAGCTTAGGCATAGGCTATTTTCAACAAAACAACAACAACCAACCTAGTATATCTCGCTTCAAAGCAGGGTGTGGGGGGTCAGGTTGTACGCACCCTTGCCCCGACTATGTCAAGAGGGTGTTACCTAGTGACCCATGGAAAGACCTCCAATTCTAAGACAGACACCAATTCACAACATCAAACAGAGAAATATAGAGATGAAGGATAACACAAACTCTAGGAACTTAAAAAATAAATGAAGTAAAATAGAAGAAAATAAAATAAAATAAAAATGATGCGTCGTAAGTAAGCTTGGGAGAAGGAAGATGCGGAAAACGCTGCACTCGACTAGTGTTCGTCAGCTCGGATAGCACTCCTCCACTGCGCCTTATTGCGTGTCATCACCCCAACGTGATGGTTTATTTACTTTTTTACTTTTGGGCTATTCAGACTTTTATATTGAATTTGGTACTAAGCCTTTTGAAACTTGGTAGAAATTCCAGTAGCGTTTTGACTTTTGAGTGGATTTCGTTAAGTTTCGCCTTGTGCTTGTAGTGTTCTTGAATTGTTGTGGTTTGAGTAGCCTGAATGTCCAGCAGTCTTTTTCCCGAGTGAATTTATGCAAAGTTCGGCCTTGTTTGTTTATTTTTATTTTTTTTGGCTAACTTGCGATTCCAAGATCCGGACATTAGAACTTCTCTGACTAGAGGATTTTGTCTTGTGTGAAATAGAACTCCTTTCTTTTTCTTACAATTTCATTATTCTTCATGTCTCGCGGAATGAATTTGTTTCCTTTAGGTTTACTCAAATCGTTTGCAATTTGTGTTCTTGAATAAGTCGACTAGTTTAGGAGAAAAATGCAACAGCAGTTCCGCCCTTTTCAGGGTAATTCGACAATTCCGAAACACAAGCAACAAGCGAAAGCTCGCAAGGTTTGCAAGGGAGGGGTTTCGAGAATCAATTTTGATGGTACTTCAACTTATTTTGGGGCAGTTTGATGACTCCGAAACCCAAGCCACAAGCAAAAGCTTACAAGGTTTGTAAGGGGAGTGATTTGAGAGTCGATAAGAACCCAACATGAAGAGAAGGCTACCTGTTTGCCTCTTCTTCTTCTTTGCTTGCTGTTGTTTCGTGCTTCTGTGTATATGTTTTCTGCAGCTTTTTTTTCTGCGTGTGTTTTTTTACCCTAGCGACCTTGATCACCTTTTATAGGGCAAAAGGATATAGGAGAGATCCATACTTCATTAGTTATCCTTTAACAAATTATTCTATCATTTTTTTCTTTTAACATAATACACATACACATTGCTGATCTTCCCTCCTTTTTTTTCTATTAATGCTGATTTTTTTCCTTTTTGGTTTAGATATGGGTAAATTGTTTTACTCATCTGCCCATTTACCTCTTTTACTAATTTTTTTTATCTTTGATTCTACTGATGAACCTGACAACCACGTTCCAATCATGTAGATTGTTTTGGGCCAGGTTTTGTAGCTTATTTTGGGCTGCCATTTAACTTAGACAAGCCCATGTGGACTTTTCTTAAAACCCAATAATTAACTCAACCTGAATTTCACTTTTGCAGGTCCGATCGGGTAGCTAATCCAACGTTGAATTTCAAGCAATTTTCCACCCAAGTGGCGGAATTTACGCTCTTGGCGGGTTAACTATTTTCTGCATGCTCGACTATTGTATTAAATTTATATACATTAGTTTACGAGCTTGTAGTACGTTGAAATAATGTATTGGATACGTAACGTATCACATGAAAGCCTCCTAGAAAATAATTTATATCCCGTACTCTTGACTTGTAATTATTTTTAATAAATAACGTATCACATGAAAGCCTCCTCGAAAATAATTTCATAAGCTCACACGATAACCTTTAATCAAACACGAAAATTTTACTCCCAAAGAGATACGTTACCTTTTTCCACATGATGTCGAATAAAATGATGTCACACATCAATATGCTTGGTTCTAGAATGTTGCACAGGATTTTTAGTAATAGATATAGCACTTGTGTTATCGCATTTAATAGGAATACCTTTCAAGTCAAAGCCAAGATCACGCAATTGTTGAGCTATCCATAGCACTTGAGAACAACAAGCTCCAGCGACTATGTATTCGGCTTCTGCAGTTGAAAGAGCGACAGAACTATATTTCTTTGAGTGCCAACTTATTAGTGAAGATCCTAAGAGTTGACACCACCCTGAAGTACTTTTTCTATCGACTTTGTAACCTGCAAAATCTGCATCTGAATAGCCTGCAAGGTGAAAATTGCTTTGTCTAGGATACCAAAGACCAAGGTCTTGAGTTCCATTTAAGTAACAAAAAATCCTTTTAACCGCGACAAGATGTGACACTTTTGGATCAGCCTAGAACCTTGCACACATACGTACATTAAACATGATATCCGGTCTAATATGAGTGAGATAGAGGAGTGGACCAATCATACCTCGATATTCCTTTTGGTTCACACTCTTACCATTCTTATCTTGATCTAGAGAGAGGGTTGAGCTCATAGGGGTCTTGGCAACCTTTGATTGATCCATCTTATACTTGTTGAGCAAATCCCTAGTGTACTTGCCTTGATTAAGGAAGATTCCTTTCTTAGCTTGATGTACTGGTAGTCCAAGAAAGAATATCAATTCTCCCATAAGGCTCATCGCAAACTCCCTGCACATAATATCCTAAAATTCCTTGCAAAGGGAGTTGTTAATAGCACCGAATAATATATCATCAACGTAAATTTGCACAACTAATAAATCATTACAACGAGTTTTCCTAAACAATGGCTTGTCAATCAAGCCTCTTTTAAAACCATTTTCAAGAAGATATTTGGACAATCTCTCATACCATGCCCTGGGAACTTGTTTGAGACGTATCATAAAGTGCCTTGTCCAAGTTGTAAACATGATTTGGAAAATCCTCATTTCCAAGTCGGGAGGTTGTGCAACATAAACTTCCTCTTCTAAAATCCCATTTAAAAATGTGCATTTAACATCCATTTGAAAAAGTTTAATGCCCATATAAGATGCAAATGTGAGCAACATACGAATAGCCTCTAACCTTCCTACGGGAGCAAAATTCTCCTTGTAGTCAATACCCTCTTCTTGATCGTAGCCTTGCGCCACATGTCTAGCTTTATTTCGAATGATCTTACCACCCTCATCTAACTTGTTTCGAAAGACCCATCTTGTGACAAAGATGGATTGATGCTTGAGTCTTGGAGTGAGCGTCCATACCTTGTTTCTCTCAAACTCATTGAGCTCACTTTGCATTTCCATCATCCAATCCGGGTCTTGAAGTGCTTTGGTAGGATTCTTTGGTTCTACAAGAGACACAAATGCGTAAAAAGCACACAAGTTCTTTAATTTAGATCTAGTCTGAATACCGGAAGTTGGATCGCAGATGATGTTCTCCAGGGGATGTGATGAGGATTGTTTGAACTTTCTTCTTCTAGGCTCTTGAGGTATTGAGGCTTCTTCAAGACTTTGAGGCTCACTTTCACCACTTGGTTCGTGTTCGGCGTTCCATAAATCAAGGCCTTGAAATCTCTGTTCAAGGTCTTGAACTTGCAGATCAAGATCTTGAGATTGCTCGAACGTGTCTTGAATTTGCTTCTACATATTTCGACGTCGAGCCTTTTATTTTTCTTCTTCTCCACCGGAGCCTAGAACTTCATGTCGATTCAAATTTAGATCGGCAAAGCTATCACTTAACGCACCATTATTACTTTCATCAAATATCACATGAATGCTTTCCTCGACAATTCTAGTGCGTTTATTATAAACTCTATATGCTTTGCTATTTAAAGAATAACCAACAAAAGTACCTTCATCACTACGTGCGTCAAATTTCCCAAGATTGCCCTTGCCATTGTTGTGAATAAAACGTTTACATCCAAAGGGTTTGAAATACGAAACAATGGGTTTTCTTCCATTAAAATGTTCATAAGGAGTTTTCTTTAAAATGGGGCGAATCAAACATCTATTTAGTATGTAGTTGAATGTGTTAACAGCCTCGGCCCAAAAGGATTTTCGCAAATCGTTTTCTAAAAGCATAGTCCTAAACATGTCCTACAAGGTTCGATTCTTTCGTTCCACAACCCCGTTTTGTTGAGGCGTTCTAGGATCCAAAAAAATATGTGAAATCCCGTATTTTCCACAAAATAAATCAAACTTCAGTTGATCAAACCCACGCCCATGATCACTTCTAATAGAAATAATAGGCATGTTTTTCAAAGTTTGTAACTCATTACATAGTTTTGAAAACTCAAACAAAGCCTCCGATTTTTCTCTTGAAAATCAAACCCAAGTAAAATGCGAATAATCATCAACAACGAAAAGAATATGTTGTTTACCTTTGGGAGAATTAACACGCATAGGACAACACAAATCCATATGATATAATTCAATAGGGCGAGAAATACTTACTACTTTTTTTGGGTTTAAAAGACCCTCGAGTTTGCTTACCTCGTGAGCATTCATTGCATAGCTTATCTACCTTAACATTTAAGTCTGGAAGGTCACGAACCACGTCCCTTGAGCGAAGTTTGTTCATGGTATGCATGCTAACATGTCCAAGTCTTTTGTGCCAAAGCCTTGGATCATCTGTCAAGGCCTTGAGACCCTTCAAGCTTGTTCCTGCAACTTGGTTAGTATTCATAGAATAAACATTGTTACAACGAAGAGCGGTGAGTATGAGGTCTCCAGATATTTTATTTTTAACTTGACATTTCTCGGAATCAAAAGCAATAATATAACCTTTATCACATAATTGGGAAATACTAAGTAGGTTATATTTCAAACCTTCCACAAGATAGCCATCATCAATATAATTAGAGGAATCCTTACCGATTTTGCCTATACCAATTATGTTATATTTCCCTTTATCACCAAGAGTAATTGTTCTAGTGGATTGCTTCTTCAAATCGGAAAATAGAGAACTTTTGCCACTCATGCATGTGTCTTGAGCAACCACTATCGAGTATCCATTTGTATTCCTTGGTCTTGGTGATATCTAGCAAAACAACCAAATTCAACCTTTCCAGCTAGACCAAATTACAAACTTGGATTCATAATCGGGATGGACCATGTTTGGTGGTCTAGTCCCCTTAGGAACCCAAATTTGTTTTACCTGTTCTCTTAAACATTACGAAAAAGTATTACAAATTATATAATGATCATTTCTACGATAAGAACAAGTAGTCTTGACATGACTCTTCCTACAACAAAAATGACATGTGGGTGTGCGCCAATTCCCTTTAGCTTTCACAAAACTGGTAAGGGCTTTGTTTGGAAAAATTTTGTTATATCCAATACCACTTTTGTGACAAAAATGTCACAAAAATGACATGTGGGCTATCAAGATTGGCCTTGGAATGAGTGAGATGAACAAGCGATGTCTGCTGGTCCCTACACTTCTCAAGCAACAAAATCTATTCCTTCTCCAGTTCCTTGGTACAAATGCTTAGAGAAGAAAGATTTAGCTTAAAGACAAAATTTTCTGACTCCAAGGCCTTGACTTTAATTTCAAGGGTTGACTGAGAGGCTTTGACATTTTTCAATTCCAATGACATTTCACTTATGCGTTTTTCTTGTTCAAAAAGCATTTCTTTTAGGATATTAGTTTCATTGACAAAATTTTCTTCATTCAAAATCATATTTTGCAGAAACACAAATAATACCGCAATAGGGCTAGAGATTAGGTTTCTCACCATAGTTCCGAGATGTTTATTAAGTGATTCTTCTTGATCATCCATTAGACATAGATTAGCTTGCTCATTCTCGAATTCTAAGTCACTTGAGGAATCTGGATCGCTCCATGCAACAACCATGGCCTTCTTCTTCCAATTGTCCTTTCTAAATTTATTTCTCTTCTTTTGTGGGCAATCCTTGACTAGGTGTAATGTGTCACCACATTCAAAGAAAGCAATCGATTTAGTCTTCTTATTGGAATTGTAAGACTTAGCTTTATGTTTTGATGAGCCACTATATTCTCGGTTTGCAAATTACTTCTTCATCTTAAGTATTCGTGCTAGCCCTCTTGTGATTAATGCAAAGGGATCCTCTCCTTCTCATCTTCACTCTCGTCGTCGTATGAGGATGCTTCGTCCTTCTTAGCTTTTAGGGCCAAATTCTTCACATTAGAGGCGACTTCTCCATCTTCCTCTCCAAGGATCATCTCATGGGTAATGAGCTTACCAAGGAGATCATCCAAGGGTAGAGTTGAAAGTTTTTGTGCTTCCTCTATTGCGGTTACCTTTGGACCCTATTTCGCTTTTGGCAAACTCCTCAAGATCTTCCTGACCTTTTCTTCGTTGCTGAAGATTTTGCCGAGAGAATCCAAGTTGTTCATGATCTGTATAAACCTTGTGAACATTTCTTTCATCGTCTTAGTGGGCAACATCTTGAACAACTCATATTGGCGAAGAAAGATGTTGATTTTGGTTTTCTTCAGCACTCCTGCAAGATGAAACACGGTTAAATTCTTTAGCATTTAAACCATAGTACAATAAGCTCATGGCCTTGTAGTGCTTGGCCACATTCTCCAAATCAGTTTGGTTGAACTCGCTCTCTTCTTTAGCCACTTCTACACCAACGGCATTTGGCTTCTTTGGTTTGTGAGGACCCTTTTTGATAAGCTCCCAAAGCTCTATATCTTGGTCAATGATAAACATCTGCATTAAGGACCTCCAATGCACAAAGTTGTCTCCACAGTAGAGAGGATGACGGTAGGCTGATCTTTCTTGAGCGAAACCTCCATTACCTACAGTACTCATGATCGATCTCACAGATTGTTAAATCAAATAAATGTGAGTTAAGCTCTGATACCAATTGAAGAACGGAGTAGGCCGGTAATGTAAACAAAAATAATATAGATACTCTAGAAGAGGTGGGGGGGGGGGGGGGGGAGGGTTGAATAGAGTATAAACTTTTCTCGCTAACTTTCTGCAAACGTTACTTCAAGGGTCTCAAGGTCTTGAATTGAACTTCAAGGGTCTTGAGATAAGTCAATAACCTGTGTTGCTACGAAAATAAAATGTTCATAATAAGGCAGAAATAAAATGTAAAGAACACGTGAATTGTTAACGAAGTTCGTCTCTTAACCAGCCTAAGTCTCCGCCTAGGGTTATCCAATCCGTAGGATTCAAACAACTTTTATTTCCCTCTTCCTTATGAGTCCTAGATACAACCTAGAAGACCTTCCCTTCTTCTACCTCTCGAAGCCTTACCTGCTTCTATCTAGTCTAACCATATTTCAGAGAAATAAAAGTCCCCTTGTTCACACCTAAGCGTGATACGTTTGAGTATAAGATACTCTTAGTATAACGGGGAGTGACTTATACTATAACGCTCATATTTTTTCTTATCTCTCAAAGCATAATGCAAATACAACAAGAGTAAGAAAACTAAACGATCAGCAGGTGACGATGAAGAACAGGAGTGAGAGCTTTTCTTTGCAGTTAGAGCTGGAGAGATGTGTGTCAATGAACATTGTGAGGCTTTGAATTTATAAGCTCGGCTCCACTGCACTTCCGCTGATTTTTCTCCAAGAATTTCTCACTTGCTTGAACGACCTTTTGAATTTGAAACTTGGAGTTGTTTGAATGAATCGATCTCTGCAACCTTTGCTAATACCGTTGCGTCAAATTCTCACCAGATTGGAGCTGCCCTTTGAATTTTGAATCTCACCAAAATCATAGCAGATTTGTTTAGTAGATTTTCGGACCTTGATGCTGAGATTGAGAGCTTGTTTTGAATTTAAAATTCTTTTAAATCTGCACATGTTAGTCTCGGCAAATCCCAAACAAATCTTAACCGAAAACGTATTGGATAAGTGAAGAGTGATGCTATCCAAAATCATATTTAAATAACATTTTAAATCTAAGTAATATAAGTAATAGAATCAATATAATAATTTGAATAAAACACTATGTTTTATCTTTGTATTTTATCATCCTGCAATATATATAATATGCACATAGTATACTTTTATCAAGGGAGCAATCAGAGACTTTCGTGTTCCTTAGGTCTCAAAGCCACGAGTCTTTCTCTCATTTGTTTCCAAGCATCCGAAATCTCTACAAGGACTCAAACAAGCTCCAAGAGCATGGTTTGAGTGCTGAAGTGATGCTTTGATTTGGATGGGATTCAATCCCTCTCAAGCAAACTCATCACTCTTTTCTCATCACTAGGGTTCACATTTTGTGTTGGTGTTAATCAGGCCCGACCCAAAATGTAAGACCCGGGGTCTTAAGAGGCGCCAGCCCATGCCACCAAGCCCTCTCAGGTCCGTTGTCCTCACTTGGAGCCTGAAAAGGAAGAGCTCTTGTGACATGGGTAGGGCTTGAATCACTTATAAATCACTCCCAACATCCTTATGATATCCGATGTGGGACGGGGGTGTTACAATTTCCCCCACTTAAAGCACTGACGACCCCGTCAGGCCCAAGAGACTGCCCTCCGGGAGGAGCGTACCCGAGCATACTGTCGGCGCACCTCCGAGCCCGGAACCTCGCTCTGATACCATCTGTAAGACCCGGGGTCTTAAGAGGCGCCAGCCCATGCCACCAAGCCCTCTCAGGTCCGTTGTCCTCACTTGGAGTCTGAAAAGGAAGAGCTCTTGTGACATGGGTAGGGCTTGAATCACTTATAAATCACTCCCAACATCCTTATGATATCCGATGTGGGACGGGGGTGTTACACAAAAGGTGGTGCAAACGGTTTGTTTGCACATGTCTCAAATATTTTGGGGCTCAATATAATATTTTACTAATATATACATAAAGCTTCCAAATATACTTAATAATAGTTGGTAGCGTAGTGGTTGGTGTTCTAATAATTTGTATGAATTGGACTATTGGTTTCAGGTTCTCTCCCATTCCAATTTTTTCCGAAGGCCAACGCTTTCCTTTCATTCTATTTTTTTCCAAGCACTATCTCTTTTCTACATTAACCTCAATATTTTTTTCCATACTCTTTTTAAACTTTATTTCCTCTTAATTTCGGATATATCAAAAAAAAAATTCCATCTAGAAATACAAAAAAATATATAATATAATATTTTCATGTAAATACTAATCAGTTCATATTTTATCCCTATTGTATATGGTATTTTACTGATGTTGATGAGCCATTTGATGTGGTGAAGTGTAGTTCTATTATCATTGCAAACTGTGGATCCCGCTCTACCACATTGTGCAAAGGCAAAGCCCATGTGGTGAGGCGGGATCGATAGGCATCCTTTACATTTGGTTGGTTTCGAGGTGCCTAGAGTGGTTCGGTGAGGACGTATAGTTGGTTTGATTTGTGGGGTCTTTTGAGTATTTGGAAACTTTTGGCAGGGTAAAGGGGGTTCTTGGGTATAGACGTACATCCTTTTCTTACGTAAGACCCATTTGTTTGGTCTTACCTTTTTGTAACCTTTTGATTTCACCACCGCAGCTATATATTTACCACTTCAGGGAAGACGTTTACATATTGGTCCTTTCCTCTAGGAACAGCCTCAGCAAAATAAGCCCATATGAAGACAACCATTCAAGCCGAAGACCCAAAGGAGGCCCAAGAAGATATCCCATCTCTGTATTCATACTAGTATAATGTAGTCCATGAAAATGTAAGCAGCAATCCCAATACCATTGCTTCGTCATGTGGATTTTTCTAGCTAACAAAAAGTGGGCTTGGATAAAAATTAAATGGGTTTTCTTTTAGGTCCATGATACATTTACATTAAGTGTAAAAGTTTTAATTTTACACTAAGTGTAAAAGTTTTAATTTTACACTACAAGTACAAACAATTTTACACTATAGTACTAACATGACATGTCGCAAAAAACTATGTTAAAAGTATCTAGTCTACAAATCTAGCTTTTTTTCTTCTTTTTTAAAGTGAGAATCTTGTAATTTAATTGATAGCGTAAACATACACTTTTCCTTTCTTTTAAGAAGAGATAGAAGAATTTGCTAAATATATGAAGCTTTTTAAATAGGACAATTTATGTAATATGAAGAGTATCTATAACTTAGACTCAAAGGAAACAAAACATTAGGAGAAAACTTGATCATACACATAGCAAGAGAGTGTAACCACAAGTCCCATTTCGTGTAGATCGAATTATTCGATGGAACACAAATTGGCCGGCCTCTACTTGAGCTTTTTATAAAGTTTGGGAATTCCGTTGTGGCCTAAATCATCGAATTATTCGAATCAATACAAGTCCGGCCCATTTCGTATAGAATATTATTATTCCAATACACAACTAGTCACTCTCAATAGTGACACATTATACCAAATTCTTTGATCTTCGTTATACCAAATTCTACTGTCATGTCAACTCACCTTGGAGGGACTTGAAAAGGAGAATAAAAATATCTAAGGCATTTTTTCTTCTTATATATATATATATATATATATATATGTGGTGGAGCCAGAAAAATTTCGAAGGGGTGCACAATTACAAATATAAGACATAGTTTAGGATTAAATTGACATAAAGAATTATATATAATACGATAATAATAAATGATGTTATTTAAAGATAAAATGTCATCAGTTTATGATAAAACGCTATCATTTTTTTCGCATCTAAGAAAAGAAATATAAATATATAAATGAAATATCCGGAAAAAAAAAGAACTAATAAGTATAGGAAACACCATATAATAAATATTAAGTTATGATTATTATTGTTATATGAGCTAAGTAGCTAGAGCTTGACTCGAGTTTTGCTCAATAAAAGTTGCTCGACCATCATTTACAGAATGAGTTAATTATGAGCACATTTTTATGTTCGATTCAAAGCTCGTCTCGGCTCGATTGAAACTCAAATAGCACGAATTCTGTGAAATTTACAAATTTTTTTTAAGTTACTATGTCATGAGCAAGTAAAGTTGCATAATAAAAAAATCACTTTAATCTCGTTCATTTAGTAAACAAGTCGAGTATGTGCTCAAGTTCAAATATAGGTTCGACTCGAGCTTGACTTATTTTTAAATGAGCTAACTATAATCAAACACTACTAGACTTGTTTGGCTCTACTAAAGTCCGTCGGGACTCGGGATCGGGGGTCGTGTGCACGTGTGTGCCCATGCGCTAATAGCCTAGTACATAAGCCGAGCGGGATTCCATCATAAAACCAATTGGCTATAGGAGGAGTAACCCACTAGCTTATATACTAAGACTTCTTTGTTCATATTATCGATGTGGGACTCTTTTGGTCTCTTCAGCTCTTCTTTCTCTCAGCATGCCCCCGCAAGTGCAACTAGGATCGTTTTTCGCCTCTAGTTGACACTTGGACAACGGGTCTAGCATCTCATTCTCTTTTTAGCTAGCTTAGGATCGAGAGTCGGGCCGTTTAGCTTTTCCGCTCTGATACCATACTAAAGTCCGTCGGGACTCGGGATCGGGGGTCGTGTGGACGTGTGCGCCCATGCGCTAATAGCCTAGTACATAAGCCGAGCGGGGTTCCATCCTAAAACCAATTTGTTATAGGAGGAGTAACCCACTAGCTTATATACTAAGACTTCTTTGTTCATATCATCGATGTGGGACTCTTTTGGTCTCTTCACATCTTCTTTCTCTCAACAGGTTCGAATAACAACCCTAATTAATATAGAGTATAACTGGTTGCACTTATAACATAATAATGTATGTCCACATATAAAATTTTTAAATGTGCGTAACTTCTTATCTAATTGTCAAAATGATTAGTATAACCTCTCATTTCGAAGCTCTCGAGATGAATTATAGTATGTGAATGTTAACTGAAATAAAATATAAAAGCATTATAGTCTATTGAAACAAAATTAAAATGATTAATATACCTTTAATTTTTAAACATTCATAACTTTTTACTCAGATGTCAGATTAAGGCGTATTATATATCAAAACGAAGCTATCGACGAGGAGAATACACCTAGGTAGTTCGTCAAATGTGAGAGGTGGCATGTGACCCCCTAGCCCCCCTAGCTCCGCCCTTGTGTGTGTATATATATATATAGGGATTGACTCTGGTGAAAACCTCAAATTGTGGTAAAAACCGTGAGAACTACTTTATAGCTTGGTTTATTTGAAACCTGTGCTAAAAACCCCAATCACACGGTGACTTTACAACTCAGTTCAAACTAAAAACCATGCTAAAAACTTCAGTTTTAAAATAACAAATGACTTTATAGTTCGGTCAAGCCTAAAAATCGTGCTAAAAACTCATGTTTTAAAATTACATAGTGACTTTATAGCTCGGTTTTATTCAGAACCGGGCTGAAATTTGTGACTTTATAGATCGGTTCTATTCATAACCGGACTATAAAGCAAGTAAACCGGGCTAAAAAGCCGGTCCGCACAGGTTTTTACTGCAATTTTGATTTTCAACGGAGCGCACCCATATATATATAGGGAAGAGTTAAAATGTAAAATTGTCATACAGTGTAAAATGCTTAAAGTGTAAAATTTTGGAAAACCGGACCCGTGCCTTATTATTATTATTTTTTAAATCGAACCGGTTTGTTAAAAAAATTGGGTCGTCTTCTTCTAGATTCCGTCTGCACTCGGATTCAGAACGGAAATGGCAGGAGGCGGTGGCATCGACCGTGGCAGGAGGCGGGGCATCGACCATCGGACTGGCGCAAAGTCTCAATCGCCAGAATCCTCCTCCTCGCAATCGTCGGAGTCCTTGCAATCACCGGAATATCGAGCATCAAGCATTGGTCAATTCGACAAGGCGGGCGTGGATCCGGCTTCTCCTCCTCGCAATTGCCGGAATCCTCCTCGGAATCGTCGAAATAGCCAGACCACACTCCCCTTCCCAGCAACACCGAAGAGACGCTTCGCCACCTTCGACCACCGCCTTCCCGCCACCGAAGCCACCAGCGATTTACACTTTCCGTAAGTATTATGTATTTACCTATACATATATTATACTTTGTATAGATATATACATATTGTATATTACTATATATGTATACTATATGCAGTGCAGTATCCTTTGTTTTTTTTTATCGGTGCGGTATACTTTCTACAATGTGTACGTATATATATACGCACTGTATTATATGTGTAATAGTGTTTATATATATAGTATCCTTTGTTTTTTTTTATCGGTGCGGTACACTTTCTACAATGTGTACGTATTATATTGTGTGTAATTATATTTATAATGTGTCTAATGTGTATATATAAAAGTAAAATTATAAAATATAAAAAATATTATAAGTCTAATATACGTTACACCTTTGAAAACCGTAAAATATATAGGAATTTTAGAGTATTTTTTTTACAATTTTTTTATTTGAGGGACAGGGCCCGTCCCTTCCCGTGAGGGACAAGGCCCGCGCGGGATTGAAAAAAAAGTAACGTGTTGGCTATATACACCCCAAATCATGCACGTCCTTAAGGACGTGCATGGTTAAAAGGGGTAAATTAATTTTTTTAAAAATTTAATTAGTCACAAGGCTTGCACGTCCTTAAGGACGTGCATTTTCAGCCTTTGGATTTGTGGCGTATATAACCACACCCAAAAGTAATGAATCTCGTCCCGTCCCGTCACACGCCCACCCCTAGTAAAAACCGTGATGACTACTTTATTGCTCAACTTATTTGAAATCCGTGTTAAAAACCTCAGTTACACAGTGACTTTACAACTCAGTTCAACCTAAAAAAACCGTCCTAAAAACTCCAATTTTAAAATAACACATGGCTTTATTGTTCGGGTAAGCCTAAAAACTATGTTAAATTAAAAACTCATGTTTTAAAATTAGACAGTGACTTTATAGCTCGAATTTTTTTTAGAACCGGGCTATATATATATATATATATATATATATATATATATATATATATATATATATGTTAGAGATTTTTTTTTAGAGTGGGCATGGGACGGGACGGGATTGGGATCATCCTGCATCCCGTACGTCTTGCATATTTTTAGTGGGACGGAATTGAGATGATATTAAATAATTATTTTTAAATTCCAACGGGCCTTATCACTCACGGACCGGGGCGGGATCGGGACGGGACGTGTCTTTGTCTCTTATTAAATTTAAAAAAAATAGAAATTTCAAAAAACGAAAACCTTAATACGATTGCAAGTGGATTTATATTACAAATTTAGTTTCCATAAATATTAATTCACACACACACACTAGTATATACAGTTTAATATATATATATATATATACAGTATGTAGCAATGGATTTATATACACACACTAGTATATACAGTTTAATATATATATACAGTATGTAGCAATGGATTTATATACACACACACTAGTATATACAGTTTAATATATATATATATACAGTATGTAGCAATGGATTTATATATACAGTAAGTAGAAAAATCATAGAGCAACCCCAACCGCTATTGTAAAAAATTTCTAAAATAGAGATCAAAATGTCAAAATTTCTAAAAAAAATCCACCCCAACTCCAACAGCTTCTCTATTTTATAGATTTTTGCATTTATTATACACTATAATCAATACAAAAATTTATAATATATAAATAATTGATGGTTAAAAAATGATATAAGGGATGGTTCATGTAGAATAGGGGTGCCAAAGTGAAGGATATGCATTAAATTTATATATAGAAAGGAGTGAAATATTAAATTATAGCGATTACTTATCTTCCTCCAAATTTAGAGATTGTTTTTCCTCTCTCCTTTTCTTTCTCTATTTTACAAATGAGTTTACAAAAGTTGTTGGGGTGAAAAAATGTGTATTTTCTCTAAAACTTCAACTTTTTTCTATTTTAGAGATGCTGTTGGGTTTGATCTTAAGTAGCAATTAGTATTACAGATTTACAGTAGCATGCTCTTTTTTACTTTACGACTTTATTTACATTATTCAACTTAATTAAATGTATATATAGTTATATATATTCTTTGTTGTTTTATTATTTTTAATTTTTATAAAAATATTATATACTTATATGCGGGACAGGACGGGATTTGCGGGATGAGGATTCTTCGTCCCGTGTCCCGCTCCTCATAGTTTTTGTGGGACGGGATCGGGACGTGATTAAAAAAATTCCGAAATCCCACCGTGATCGGGTCGGGCCGGGATTTGTGCCCGCCCCTAATTTTTTCACTTTAATTATAATCCTAAAATAATTAACTAAATTATATTATTAAAATTATTTTTATTTTCAGTTTAAGACTTTCCTATATGCGAAAGAGTACGCTTTCAATTTTTATCTGAGTAAAAAACTAGAAATTTACAAATGGCAAACATGCCGAACGACCCAAACATGCTCAAAATAACGTTTACATATATTCATTTCTTCTTTAGTAAAACGGGAAATGATACAAAATAGACCAATTTTTGGCCCTATTTGCAAAAAACACCTAGCATGCTCAATATTGGCCAAACTAGACTACTCTACCCCAAGCAAAAAATACACCGGTGATTTGCAACTTTTCACAACCGGGTGTTGCAGGTAAGCATTGCGGGAGTTATAAAATCAAAACGTGGAGGGAGAGAGACGGTTCATTCCAATTTGAAGCGAGAGAGAGAGAGAGAGAGAGAGAGACGAAAAACCAAAAACCAGAGGAGAGAAAGGACGAGCGACAGGACGAGATTGAAGAAAGATGGCGATTTCACCCTGAACTCTACTAAGGAGAAATGAAGCGGTTGAAGAAGAAGGTAAGCAAGCATTGACGTGTGATTTCAGTTGCGATTTTGGGGTCATGGGAGTGCTATTATAGGCGGTTTTGTGAAGAAATTGAGACATGGGGGTGCCATTGCAGTTGCCTAGCAGTAGATGAATGAAATAGGAGGGGTTAGGGGTGCCTTTGAAGTGTCGATTTTGGGGAGTTGGGTGCGACTAGGGTTTGTGGGTGTCGGTAAACGGACGGGTAAGGGTTAGGGGATGTTGGGTAAGAAATTGGGGACAAAAGGGCAAGGAGGGGGTCGGATGGGTCGGGAATCCACAAGATTGGGGGTAATCGGTAGGGGAAGTCTACACATCTGGTAGGACGGAATATAGAAGGTTGTGTCTGAAATTTTGGTAGCAGATTTCGTAGGACCGGGTAAAGAAATTGGTAGGATATATTTGAACAACTAGTTAGCCGACGATGGTGTAGGTTTTTTTGGTGGATTGGTTTTGTAGTGTTGAAAGTTGTTTGAAATGCGAAATTGATAGGACAGAAGAGGATAGGAGAATTGGTAGGAAATTAATATTCTATTGGTAGGATAGATTTGAACTGTTGGTATGACCGATTAGGTTATCCCTGAATGTCTGAATGCATGTGTGTGGTGATTGTTTTGCATGTACCTATTGTTCAATCAACAAAAAAAATGTCAAAGGCAGGAAAGAAGAAAGTTAGGGGAGGACCAAGAAGCCAGGGGGTAAGGAAACGGAGATAGTTACCTTGTGGTGATTGTAATGCTTGGGAAAAAACTTTGGAACATAAGATTGTCAAATGTATTGCAATCGGTGCTAGCAGTGGCAGAGAAAAACCACTTCAATGGGAGGGCGTTATCCCATTCAAGTTTTGAATTGCTTGAAGGACTGGACATAAGCATCGACCGGGAGGATTATAAGGCTCTCACAAAGAGCCAATTTGGGGACATCGTCAAGATGGGGTCCAGAAATAAATTTGTCGCACAGTTGGTGCAGTTCTGCCTCCTATGGAAGCTCAAGACACGGAAGCAACACGAGACGTGGTACGCCATCCATGGGCATCACGTGTGATTCTCGCTTCACGAGTTCGCCTTGATAACGGGGCTCAACTGCTCACCACCCCCCACGGATGAGATGGAGGGCGACCACAAGGACGCCATTTACCAGCTTTTCAAGAAGGAAAAGGTGTTTCTGAAGGATGTCGAAAGAGCGTTGGAGCAAGAAAAAGAGACTGACTCGGGCTCCCTAATGAAAAAGTACAAGCTTGCTCTCCTAGTCATAGTGGAGGGCAATTTGTTTGGCTTGGAGAAGAAGACGCAAATCAGAGGGTGGGTTGTGAAGCTGCTGCTAGAGGACACCACACGTTTTTTGGACTTCCCTTGGGGTCGGCTGGTGTACGATAGGCTACACGACAACCTCGTTGGGACGTTGAAGGACATGGTGGCTGCAAAGAGTCACCTAAAAGATAGGTCAACGTACGCGCTCTACGGGTTCCCCATGGCCTTCAAGGTTAGTGAAGTTCTGAAATATGTTCAAAACCTTTCTTAATTCACAATTTTTATGAATGTGGGGGATGCTATATGGGGGAATTATATCCTACCAATAGGGTATTTATATCTTGCCAAATGTAGTTAGAATGCTCACCTGGCAAATGGAAAATACAATCTTACCAACTATGTGAAGGTGTCATGCAAAGTGTGTGGTAATATCTTACTATATTGTGTATGCAGTTGTGGGTGAAGGAGATCTTTCCAGAGATTGGGAATCACTTCAGACAGAACGTTGACGACACCATCATCCCCAGGTGTCTGAGATGGGAAACCCCTAACAGCCACATCCGCTATGAGAACGTGAAATCATTCCTCAACCTCGATGCCCCCAAAGACGATAAAATAGATGAGCACGCCCGACTCGTCAAGCCAGACCCCATCATGCACCCTAGCCACAAAGAGAGAGAAGCCCACCCCAATGCCTCGTACAAGAAAGATTCTCCAGATGGCTTCTTCGACCAGATTGTGGTTGAGCACCACAGGGCCAGGAAGGAAAAGCGTCGTCTAGAGGATGCCACGGTTGGACCCAATCAGGGAACCAGCCAGTCAGGGTCAGATGCGTCGAGCGTCGGCCTGGAGGCCCGGATAGTGGTGAGGTTTCCAGAGATTGTATGAAAGCTTTATCTCAGAAGGGCGACAAGGGAAAGGTAAGTGCTTCTTTTGCCATCTGTTATCTTGGGAAGCAGCAATGGTATGACATATATGTGCAATTGGTAGGATAATGTTGAAGTGTTGGCATACCAGAATATGCGACTGAATGACTGAATCCCCTTGCAGGAGTATGTGTCTTTGGTTGACGATGACGTTGAGAATGATGGTCAGAATCCCGTGCATCATGAGGAGATGGTGGAAGAGGAGGCTCACGAGGTGGCGGAGAAGGATGCTGACAAGGAGGCTGAGAAGGTTGAGATAAGACGGAGGAGAAAGACGAGTGGAACGCTGATCACAAGGGGCATGGCAAGGAGGATGAGAAGGTGGAGGATAAGATGGATGAGAAAGACAAGCTAAACTCTGATCACAAGGGGCAGGGCAACGGTTAACAAGGTTGAGGAAAAGGTCAAGGAGGCTGCAAAAGAGGAGGTCCAGGACAAGGCTACCAACGAGGACGACGGCGACAAGGACGAGGTTGCTGAGCAAGGTGTCGAGGAGGGGGACAAGGCTGAGGATGAGGCGAAGAAGGGAGACAAGGGTGGAGTCGAGCAAGGTGAGGACGACAAGGACAAGGAGGCTGCTAAACAAGCTGTAGGAGAGGGTTCCATGGCTGAGTCTGATCCAGATGCCGGGGAGGAAAAGGTAAACCATACAATGTCGTTTTCCCTTTTGGTAGGATTAAGTTGGTGTGATGGTAGGATAGATTTTCCCTTTTGGTAGGATAGTTTACGCCCTTTGGCAGGATTAAGTTGGTGTGATGATATTACAAGAGGTATCCCTTTTGGTAGGATGAAGTTAGTGTGATGGTAGGAAAAATATGTTCATTTGGTATGATATTACTGTCATATGAGTAGGATAATTACTACTGTTTGAAAATAACTTGGGTGTAACCTTCCTATTTGATTGTTATGAGACGAAGCTAGAGCTGCGGAGGGGCAAGCGTGATACGAAGCAACCAGCCGGCTTAGGGGACTGCATGGTGACTCAACCCACTAAGCGGGCCAAGAAGCGTGCAAAGGCAACGTGTCCAACCATTGACGCGGTTGTGAAGGGGATGGTCACGGATGCACAAAGAGACGAGTTCTTGGCCTGGTTGGAGAACATCCTCTAGTAGGTGAAGGGCCCTGATGGGACCCAATTGGGGAAGGAGTTCTTCAACGCCCTCATATCCCCAGGTGTTTGGATATCAACCGAGGTACGCACAAATTCCACCAAGTACCTGTTTCCTACTTCACTTATTTCATGGGATTAACACTAATGGGAATTTGGAACGTACCCCATCACGCAGCACTTCCAGCAGGCCCTGGTCCTCGTACGTAAGGACTTGGATGCTAGGGAGGGTGACAACAAGTCAGGCGTCGTCGTGGTGGACCCCCACTGGCAGCAGCAAGTTGTCAATCAGTGGGACGCACTGAAGGGGGATGTGGGCCGCCTTACGAACTGCAATGTGTCCAAGGCGTTATTGAAGTACTTTGCGGGGACACTACCAAAGAACCACGGTAGGACATGGTCAGTGAGGAAAGCCAAAATCTTGGCACCTTGGAATTATAAGGGCATTCACTGGATAGGACTCATAATCGACCTCGTTGCCTAGAACATCGAAGTGCTGGACTGCGATTGGTACCAAATAAAGGAGAAGGACCTGCAGACCCACCTCAAGGTCGTAGCCAAGGTGATCCCGGCCGTCATGCAATTTTCTGTTGAGCTCCGTGCGAGGCACACCGTTCACGTCCCTAACCCCTTCAACATCTCCCGCACTGTGAAGATCCCCCGGAACAAAAAATCGTAAGTGTCTGACACCGTCTCTTCTAACGTGGTTTACGTAACTTGTATTGATATTGGTAAGATACAATGAAAACAATGGTAGGATAGAAGAATGATAATGATAGGATGTACTGAACCTTGTAATGACCTAATGCTTTCTTCTACAGGGGCGATTGTGGAGCATACGTTCTCCGGACATTGCAGCTGGTGGCTCAGGGCGTCGACACATTCGAGACCGTCAACGACACATTTATTGTGCCCTATCGACAGTATTTGGGGCTCTCCATTCAGCGGTACACTTTGTAGGCCTCCCCTCAACCTGTCATCGTCGCTTGTTTATGCCTTAAGTTTGTGTTGACATTATGTACTGCTTTTTTATGGTGTTGGTCTGTGATGGTGTTGGTTTGAAAACTTATGTGGTTTGGATACTTAAGTGGTTTGGAAACTTATGTTTGTTTTGAAACTAATGTTGTTGGTTGTAATGACTTTCGTTAACGGTTTGAAGGTGTTGTGTTTGTAATGGATTGAACATATTGGCCAACAAAATTTACCCTATTTGAAGGATTCACATGTCATTATCGAAATTCCCCCGGAACGCTATTGGTAGGATGAAAGTACAATAATGGTAGGATAACTAGAAAGTAATTGGTAGATAAATACACTATATTGGTAGGACGAATAGAGAATTACATAATAAAACCGATACTTGAAGACCATCATCCAAAATATGATATCCATTACAATTATCCCCATAATATCCATGCCTAAAACCCCCATAATATCCCCATAACATTAGACACATAACACAAAATATTGTCGCAACTAAACGGTTAACCAAAAAGTTGTACCGCTTACCGATGACTCTCCAAAATACATGCCAAAGGTGTCGTGAACGTCCACCAAAGCACACTACTGTCGACGGCGCTTTAACCCCCTAGCCTCACCCCTGGACGGGTAGCGCTTAGTCTTTGACCTTCCCAGCGCACGCTTCACCACCGAGGGCAAGCAACGAATCGCATCTATTTCTGGAGGCACCGCCCACGTGTCACGAGGTGGCACTGGGTAGACGACATTATCGTAGCATGCGCGCCAAGCCTCAACCCTGTATAGAGGATGGCAGAGGGAGTATGGGTCGATCCGACGAACCTTGGCCGCGGCGACGAAATATGCACAAGGAATCTGGTCAATATCAAAGTGCTTACATGTGCTACTCCGAGCAGACAGGTTGACCAGCCGTGTGGACAGCTCTTTACGGACGTCAAACTCGTGTTCGCTCAAAGTCTTCACCTGAAGACATATAGACTGCATGACGTTTTGCCTCATAAGGACGTCGATGTAGTTAGTCACACTTTGTTAGGATTCGAACCACCCACCCATGGTGTCGAGTATGCTGTCGATTAGGGCGGTGATGGACAGGTCACGAGGTTCTAGGAATACCGAGTTCAAGCACTCGGCATGGTTTGTGGTGGTGATGTTAAACCGATTGGCGGGATAGAAAGCCCGGGCCCAGTTGGAGAAACCCGCCATCTTAATGTATTCAGCACCGGTGGGCGACTTCGCCTTGAAGGCGTCGAAGTGCCCATTGAACTCCGCAACGGTGTACGCCCTTGTCGTTAGGAAGAACAAGTGTTGCAGCCCACCCACCTTGTGATAAGCCTTCACGTTCTGAAAGAGATGGTAAGTGTAGCGGTCATGCTTTGCGAAGTCGTAGCTCCCTCGAAGTCTCTTGGTGATGCTCATGTGCCTGTCGCTGACCCATACAACATGGGTCTCATCCGGGACAACGCGTTTCATTTGACGGAAAAAAACCCCCATGAGGCATCATTCTCCCCGTCGACAATGGCAAATGCAACGGGTTATATGTTGTGGTTTGAGTCTTGGGCAGTCTCAAACATCAAGTATGCATGATACTTCTCCTTTAAGAAACTTCCATCCACCGAGAATGCCTGCCAATGTCAAGCAGTTGGAATAGGTAGGATGTAATTGTACTATTGGTAGGATAAGAGGACACAATTGGTAGGTTGATAATAGGTAGGATGTACTGTGACTATTGTTAATATGTTTAATGGAAAGATACATGTACACAATTGGTAAGATAAAATGTGCCATTGGGTAGGATAATAAAGTTGCGAGGGTGTACCTATCTCAGGTGTGAGATGGTTGTACGCCAAACCCCCAAGCTAACGAACACATACTTGAATTGATGGTTATTATCACGGACTAATGTGGTTATGGTCCCGGGGTTTGCTCACTCAAGCATGTAAAGGTATGAGGCCATACGATCGTAGCTCTCTTCGTATATCCCGTACAAGCCGTCCCTTGCGGCTCCCTTCGCCCTGCGTGCCTTCCAGTAGCTGCAGTCCACACCCAATCGAGACTTCATCATCGTTCTGATCTGACGGGGAAGCAGCTCCTTTCCTAATCCACCGAAACTGCAAAGATGCGTTCAATGAGTTACATGTGTATCCACCAAGACATAGTACATAGACGGAGAACAAGACGTCGATTGAGGAACTTACTCGGACACCAAACTCTGCCCCATCAGCCTGTAATTGGCGTTGCGCTGGTAGTTGCTCATGACAGTTACCTTGCAAGTGTGTGCGTCCACGAGCTTACGAACCATCCACTTCTTAGTTTACCGATACGTTGACGCCCGACAGTACCATGAGCAGTTCGGTTCAGGGCATACAACCACGTACGTCGTTGTTGTCGATCACTTCACTTGGGTCGTGAAGCACCCCCGCGCAAAGCTTCCCACTTCACTCTGGACTGAATGACAGCCTTCGTATGGAACATCTCCCCCTCACGAAACTCCTTCACACTCTCCCGAGGGTCTCCGAGTAGAGGAATGAACCGAGCCACGTTCTCTTCCACTTTCTCCAACGTCGGCAAAGGCTGTTTGTGTCCTTGGTACGATCCCACGAGTTAGAGGGCTGCCTCAGCCTCCCCTGGGGTGGGAAACGAGAGGTTGTTCGCCCCTTCGGAGTCTTCCGACTGATGTTCACTCAAGGGAGTGGAAGGGCTTGTCGTTTTCATCCGTAAGATGACGTGCAATGCAATTGGCCAAGCTCGTGCACCAGATTCAGTGTTGTAGAACTTGTAGGCTTCTAGGTCATCGTCGTCCCGGACACGAATCGGAGTGGCCCGCCCCATCGATGGAGGGAGGTAGGTGAGCTCAATGTCGTATAAGACCATGTCCACGTCGAATTTGGAAACTATCTTCTCCTTCAGTTGGTCGTAAGTCATAGCAAATATTATGTGGCACCACCATAGCTACAGTATGTGCCTCTTCCTTGAACACCAAGCTCCCAATCCCGGGAGCCCACCAACCGCCGAACACGACATTAATACATACCCTATTACCTGGAGTACACAACGGGAACAGAGGATCAGCCTGGGGGGTAGTTCTGATATAGAAAAGAGGAACAACTACAAAAGAAAGGTACAAGATGACTTACCCATCGCTGCCACTGCCACCAACAAACTTCTTGCACTTTTCCGGGAATGGCACGACAGTTGAACACTATTGACAGGCCATAACTGTACTATTAGTAGGATGAGCACTGTATCGGTTCCTCGGATGCACGTGTGGCTTTTCCCTCGTCCTTTCCGCTTCTCTCCTGCTCTGCCTCACGTTTTGCAGGGCATGTTGTGGTATTTCAGATCCTTCTCTCAATCTTATATATGTGCTTGGGGAACACCCATTAATGCAATGATTGCATTTTTCCCTCATAAATGCTCCCCCTATCCCCCAATGAAGAACCCCGTTTTGGCGCCAAAATGACACTGACAGCCCGCCAAAACAGCTACTGATGCGGGACCATCCAAGACACCTTCGGACACACCTATACTTGGGGATGGACCTATGATTCGAGCTCACGAGAATGATGTCATCCTCAAAAGGAAGAAGAAGGCTCCACCATGGGAGAAGGTGCAAAGGTGCAAGCTTGATGGTCGTTCGTTTTTAGATTCGATTCAGCAGTTTGACAGCTTTTTGACGTCTCAGTAAAATGAGTCGTACGGATTCAATATTAATCGGATTGAGGCGTGCCATACCTTGTCGGAACGAGGACGAAGAGATCTACAACTTTGCTGTTGAAGGTTTTTCCAGATTCAACCTAGAGCGTGGCCTAAAATCACATTCTTTGAGCTGTCGCTGGTTTTGACGGGAATTTATTCTAAGTGTTGGAACTATCTTTGTTGCTATTTTTAGACACCTTATTTATTTAAGTTATTTTAGGTAATTTAGGGATTTATTTTAATTTCTATTATATTTATTATTTTCATTAAAAATCAGCCCTAGGTTTTCTATATTAGAACGGCTGATTCTTCCATTGTAACTCAGACGTCTCTTTATGAAAATTTCAGTTTGTGTGAAACACAATTGAGAGAAAGTCAATCGATTCGAAGTGTGGCTCATCGATTGCAACAATTGGTAATTGATCTTGCTTGGTTTGCTTTGAGTTCATCAACCTCGCGAGAGCTTGGTGATCCAGGTAATCACAAGTCCCCTACTTGTGCCTCCAAGTTGTCCGCTTGGTTGTGTAAAGTTGTTGAGGCGGGCTTTATAGTCGTTGGTTTTTGGTTCCTACCCTCTTAGTAGGCCTGGGGTCTTTGCCTCGTTCTATTTTAGTTCGATTCAGTCCTTATCGGTCGCGTATTGTTTTCAATTTCGAGTCTTTGTTCTTGTTCTTGAGTCTTTGCTTCCGTTCTTATCTTTGAGTCTTGATTGTCGAAGATCGGGCCATCCTACGGCTAACCCCGTATCAAATTGGCATTATAGCTTAGGTTTCCGATATCAATTGTTCTTTTCTTATTCCTAAACACAAAACCTACAAAAAAAGAGTCTTTCTTGTTCTTGGTTTTTTACTTCTTGAATTTTTGAATTTGATTGCTACTAATCCTTGTTTGTGATTGTTGTGGTTGCCTTTAGCCCTAAACACGTACTAAGTCGTGTCCCATAGTAGCATTGTTGAAGTCGAATTGTGCTTGATCAGCCGAGTACAATTGGTTGAAAGAAATTAGCATTGTTGAAAGAATTGTGGTTGATCAGCCTAGTTGCTTTCTGCAGACTTTCATTCCAATTCGGCAGACTTTCATTCCAAGCAAAAAACAAAGGTTTCCTAACCCTAGTTGCTTTCTAACTTAGCCTATTTGTTTATCTATTTTATTGCCTTATTTAATTTTGATTTTTGATAGATTAAATCACTTTCATCTATCATAGATTATAAAAGGCCTTAGATAGATACACTTACCATATTAGCCAAACCATCACCTATATATATTTCATTAGGGCTTCATAAATTTTATTTTTCTTTCACCATAGGTTAAATTTTCAAGATTCCTTTTTATTTCATAGATAGTTTCTTACATTAGTAAAAAAAAACAAAAACAAAAAAAAACAGTCCGAAATTGTTTTAAAAAAAAATACATTCAAGTTTTGACCTAGGAGGATAAAATTCACTAGGGGCAAAAGTAGCTTAAAAAAATACAAAAAAAAAAAAACAAATCTAGTGCAAGAACTTTCAAGGACTAATTTTGGTGAAATTCCATAGCCCTAGTTGAAAATCTCAAACACATACCTCTCAAAACACAAATTTTTTTTTAAGCCCTACCTTGCAACTACAACGTCCTTGCTAAGGGTTTGAATCAAAAAAGAGGTAAAAATCCAAGTTTTTCTTTCTTTTCTTTCTTTTCTTTTGTTATTTTGCTGTGTCGAGTGTATTTTTGTACTGCTTGAGTGCCCTTTTGCAAGTGTCGAGTGTTGTGTCGAGTGCCATTCCAGGTCTGGTCGAGTGATTTTTGTACTGATCAAGTGTCAGCTTCTGTCGAGTCTGATTTGGTCGATTTCGAGTCGGTTTGGTCGATTTCGACCTTGTGTCCAGCTTTTGTCGAGTGGTTCTTGCCTTGTCGAGTACTTTATTTGGTGTTTCTTTGTCCTTTCTCTTGATTACTCTCTTTTGATCATTAAAGTCCTTGCTTGAGTGTTGATTTGCTCAAAGCGGATTGCCCCAACAAGCTTGTTATAACCAATTAGAGAGAAGTGTGTGAGCGAAACACATTGTGAGTTTGTTTATATTTTTCTAACGTTTACATTGTTCTTTGTTTGTTGCTTTGTGATGTCTAACCAGGGTAACATGTCGATTACTTATGCTGAGATGAACAAATTCTTGAAAGCCATGAATGAGAAATTGGTAAAGCTAAATGAAGGAATGTTAAAGGTAAATGAAAGATTGATGGCACAAGAGCTTCGGTACGGGTTACCAATACAAAGTGTTGATTGTTCTTACCCCGTGTTTAGTTCTTGTCTTGGCTCTAACACGGTGCCCGGACAAGGAGTCCCACCTAGAGATGAAGTGCCACCAATTGAAAGGGAAGAAACTCATCCTATTTCTAATCAACTTAATGTTTCTCCTAGCATAGATATTCAGCTTGTTGATGAAATTAAAAAGCATGTTAATAATGATCAAGATGTTAATTTACTTGCCTATGATCATGAAGATTGCATTGAATATGAGCATGAAGATTCTTTGATTGTTAGTAAAGTTTTAATTGTTCCACCTATACCTTGTGCTGATAATCAAAGAGAAGATTTGTTTCATACTAAATGCTTAGAAAAAGTCAAAGTTTCTAATATGATCATTGATTGTGAAAATTGTTCTAATATTGCTAGCCTTGAACTGATTGAAATTCCAACCTTGAAAAAGGAAGAAAACTTGCTAGCATTGGATGGAAACTTAGAGATAAATGATCAAGATAAAGTGCATATTCAATTAGAACCTTATGAAGATGAAATGAAATATGAATTGTGCACTAATCAAATTTCTTTTCTTGGTTTTGTAAAAAGCTCTAATGGTCTACAAGATGACAAAGCCAAGATCAAATCCATCCAGAAGTGGTCAACCCCTGCAACAATCGGCCTCGAGAGGAGTTTCCATTGGCATGAGGTATTCGATCCAGGAGCTCGTGTAGATGCATTTGCGGAATCTTATGCGACCTTGGATTCGAGGTCGAATCCTTTTCAAGAAAGGGGGAATGATGCGGGACCATCCAAGACACCTTCGGACACACCTATACTTGGGGATGGACCTATGATTCGAGCTCACGAGAATGATGTCATCCTCAAAAGGAAGAAGAAGGCTCCACCATGGGAGAAGGTGCAAAGGTGCAAGCTTGATGGTCGTTCGTTTTTAGATTCGATTAAGCAGTTTGACAGCTTTTCGACGTCTCAGTAAAATGAGTCTTACGGATTCAATATTAATCGGATTGAGGCGTGCCATACCTTGTCGGAACGAGGACGAAGAGATCTACAACATTTCTGTTGAAGGTTTTTCCATATTCGACCTAGAGCTTGGCCGAAAATCACATTCTTTGAGCTGTCGCTGGTTTTGACGGGAATTTATTCTAAGTGGTGGAACTATCTTTGTTGCTATTTTTAGAGACCTTATTTATTTAAGTTATTTTAGGTAATTTAGGGATTTATTTTAATTTCCATTATATTTATTATTTTCATTAAAAATCAGCCCTAGGTTTTCTATATTAGAATGGCTAATTCTTCCATTGTAACTCAGACGTCTCTTTATGAAAATTTCAGTTTGTGTGAAACACAATTAAGAGAAAGTCAATCGATTCGAAGCGTGGCTCATCGATCGCAATAATTGGTAATTGATCTTGCTTGGTTTGCTTTGAGTTCATCAACATCGCGAGAGCTTGGTTATCCTGGTAATCACAAGTCCCCTCCTTGTGCCTCCAAGTTGTCCGCTTGGTTGTATAAGGTTGTAGATGCGGGCTTTATAGTCGTTTGTATTTGGTTCCTACCCTTTTAGGAGGCCTGGGGTCTTTGCCTCGTTCTATTTTAGTTCGATTCAGTCCTTATCGGTCGCGTCTTGTTTTCAATTTCGAGTCTTTGTTCTTGTTCTTGAGTCTTTGCTTCTGTTCTTGTCTTTGATTCTTGATTGTCGAAGATCGGGCCATCCTACGGCTAACCCCGTATCAGCTACTGTCAATCCCCTCTAATTTATCTCCAATATGTATATTATTGGTAAGACAAATGTCCTCTATTGGTAAGACAAATGTATATTATTGGTAAGACGAGCGTCCAGTTTCCTGAAATGAACGGGATGTTTTTGCCCTCACCTTTCAACTCGCCCCCTATGTTGCCTCTCTTTTTGCAGAGTATTTAATGGGGATTAAAACTCATCAATCAAGCTTACATATGTTGATTGACACCCTTAACTCCAATCATTTCCCCTCATAAATTCTCCTCTCTCTCTCTCTTTCTCTCTCTCTTGAGGTTCCTTTGTTTGGCGCCATTTCCCCACTTCCACCTGACATGAACAGTTCCTCCCCCCTCCAAATCTCCCTCTACCACATATGATGCTACAGTGCCGGCCCTACCCTTCACCCGCAACTTCCTCATCCGGTTGCCCCCTTTTTTTGCAAAACTATACAACATTCTACCCTTAGCCAATTTCATATGTACTAGTCTAGTTTTGCAAAGATTTCTTTTTGGTCTACTTTGGCAAATTGGCCTTAGTAAAATACATCAGATGATTATCACAAATACATTTTCAAACTATTTTTATGTCAGAAAAAATATTGAATTTTGTTCAATAAAGATGTACTAATTACAAGATGTTCTAAATAATTAATATTCCATATATGAAAAAATGTCATTTTAATATTCACATCTACTTTTGAAAAAGTTAAAAACTATATAAATTATCAATTTTAATTATTTTATAATTTCATATTAATTAGTAATATGTAGTAAACTATTGACACTTAATTTAAATAATTAATATTTTATATTATTTTTATTACCTTTAAAATATTTACGTAAATAATAAATGATATGTTTTTCTTAACTGAGTGTAGAACATAATAGGCCATTTTTTCACTAAGGAAAAGTTGGGGGAGTTTAGCTTCTATTTGACTACAAATTATGTATATCTTTTGAATATGCTTTTCCACTATTTTAACTTTTTTATGTTTATTTTTGTTGTATGTTTAGACGGTTTACCGCTTATCGATTTTGTCGGTCTCTCGGTCTGTTCGACATTTGAATTATTTCCTAATAAAAAAATTGAGAGGAGATGACAACAATCGTATTTTACGGACGGAATGTTCAATCCAGTCAAACAGACCAATTTAGTATTTGATTTCGATTTGCACTCTTGAATAGAAATAAATGATATAAGAATTTAAAATCAAGAAAAATGGAATCTGTTGGAGGAGAAAATTTTCTCTGTCTGGACATTGATGTTATTGGCCTAAAAGCTTAGCTAGATAGCTGGCAAGTTGTGTTATATATGAATCATGATAGTATATCACTATATTGTTTATGAATATTCTCTCTTCCAATGCAAGCTCTAATGCCCTTTTTTTTTTTATTAGGTAAAATTTCGGGTGAGTGGACTCTACTTAATCTAATGACCTGATAATACATGGATAAAAGAAAGAAACAAAATTTTATCTATATATGAATTTATTTTTATAAGGAAAGATTTCAAATAAGCAATTATGAATTAGTGTTTTTACCTCTAAAGCTGGATCTGTAGTCGATTAGCGTGGTGATTATATAAGGTGTTCAACCTTATTTATCTTGATTTCGCGGAATACATTATTAATGAAAATGATTTAAAACAAGAATAACTAGAAGAATGAGTCTGTCCTCTCCTCTCGATCTCCAAAGACACTTTTAAACTTCTTTTAGAGAGTTGATGAAAGTGATGTTAGCCCATTCGATTTCAAACTTGTTGTATCCGAATTCTTTTGTTGCACCAATAACTTTAAAGTTAGTGCTTTGACTCTTAGTGTCATTTCATACCACATTTTTCCTGCCTATGAGGATGCTTTCTCCTAATTCATTTTTAATGATGAAACTAATTGTACTTTTCCATATTTGGAGAATCGGTCCATCGAAGTATATTTAACAAATCCTTCTCGTATGCTCCGTTTGGCAAAAAAAAAAAATTCTATCGGCTAATTTATTGGACGTTTTTATTTTGATATTATATAGGTGTAAATGAAATAAATATAAGATTTTGGTTTAATTAGTTTTTAGAAGGAGAGTATTTCAACAGTTACTCCCGAAGCTTTTTGGAGCTTATGATTTTCTATCCACAAGTTTCCATCGGCTACTCCAACCCCTAGGTTTATCGAACATCACACTAGCTTATTAACATATATTTAACACAAATAATCCATTATCTTCAGATACTTCGTCAGTTTCAGCTAGTATTTTGTCAAATGGAGATGTAGTCTTTTCCATTTTGTTATGTTTCTCACTTTTGTTATTGGCTTGTGACTAGGGTGGCTCAAAATGAACCCGACCCGACCCGACCCGGAAAACATGGGGTCGGGGTTGACCCGAGACCCCCAGGGGTCGGGTCTCGGGTAGAATTTTGAGAAATCCCGGGTCAACGGGCGGGTCGGAGTCAGACCCGGCGGATTTCGAGGTTGACCCGTCGACTCGGATTTTTAAAAAAAAAAATATTGTTGTGTGTGTGCTGAGTGCTGACCATTGATTTTCGCTTGGTCTGTTGTAACACTCTTTAAATTTTCAAATTTAAAAATTTCAAATTTTCAAGTGGGATGGATTTATTTGTATATTATTACTACGTAGCACCCCTTTTTTCACTAGAATTATATACTAGTCTTACTATTTGTTTGTTGGATTTCTTAATTAATACCGTAAATAAAACTAGTCTCTCCCAGACTCCCACACTCCATTTTTTTTTTACAAATGTTGACATCTTCAAAAATATACGGAGACTACGGAGTATATGTAATAACTAATATGCGGATGAAAAGTAAAAAAATCATTTTTTTTAATTTAAATATCGTAACAATTAACTAAATTTTAAAACTCGGGTTTTCGGGTGAACCCGTCACCCGACCCGGAAAACCCGGAATTACAAATCTCGAGTTTGGGTCGGGTGGCGGGTTGTATTTTTAAAAATCCCGGGCCTTCGGGTTGACCCCCACCCGGAATTTTCGGGTCGGGTCGGGTCGGGTCGACCCGGATGAGCCACCCTACTTGTGACATGTCTGTTGGGTTTCTCTTCTTCATCTTCCTAAAACCCCTTACATTCTTCAGAATTTTGATAGGGGTCTACTTTTCAGAACATGCTAAAATTCTACTTTAGAGCAGGACAGAAATACCCCTCTAATTAAATTAAATTACACCCCTAACCCACCCACATCTCATGCTGTTCTGAGTATTCTCTCTTTCACCCTCGTTCTGAAGCCTTAGCAGCACAACCCAAATCCCACTCCAATTTGCTTCATTTCTTTAAATTTCTTCAAGTAAAAACATGAATTATGAGTGCCTTTGAATTCATAATCGGTGTATGAATATCTCCACCACTTTAATTTGCCCAATTCGTTCCCAACCGTCGAGTTTGAATTTTTTAGGGTTTCGTGAATCTAATTATGTTCGGTCATATAATCACCAATTGATGTTGCTATTGAATTGAAAAGGTTGAAATATATTCAATATGTTGATATAGAGCGAAATAGTTAAAAAAAATTTGAATCTTCCATTGTTGATATAGAGCAAAAAATGAATGTTCGGCCATGTTCTGTGTTGCGCAAAGGACGAGGACGAAGTACTGTTTCTTTTTTTTAATTTTTTTTCATTTTAGCTCGGTTCTTGGGTGAACCGTACTAAAAAGTGTCTTCTCTTTATAATGGAATTGAGTTTTTAGCTCGGTTCTACTTACAACCCGGGCTAAAAACATGGTCATTGCGACCAAAATAGAACATGGTCGTTGCGACCATATATGTTGTTGGTCAGTGCGACCGTCTTTACCCATGGTCATTGCGACCATATTGTAGTTGGTCGTTGCGACCATTTTAAGGTTTGGTCGTTGCGACCATTTAGTCATGCGCTAAACGGAAATTTAACCCTGTGCTAAACAGAAATCGTGTTTTGATATTGTGTATGTATGAAACGTTCAATATTCTAGATGAGTAGATTTTATATTCTTGTTCAAAGATATTTTTATATATGAAATACCATATCGATACTCCAACATGCAATTGTAAGAGTCGTCTTTTCCTTCTTTTGGTAGTCCAGTGCCCAACTCCCCCATGTAGGTTATGTTTAGTCTTAACATGTCCATAACTTGGTGAGTGTATTTGCATTCGAAGAAGGGATTAATTACACCTCTCTGCACCAAGTTTGCCTTTGTTTAGAAGTCCTTTCTGGTGTGTAAAATAGTATCTAGCATTTGACAATATTTTCTCTTAAACTCAAGAAATATATTGAACTGGTTCAAGTTTGGTGGAATCCCATCCAGTTTTTCATTATTATTTTAATTTGGATTACGTTCAAGTCCTTAAGAATTATGCATATGGCAAGTAACAATTTACAATAAATTATTCAAGAAGTTTCCAAATTGATTATTTTTATCATAATCATTTGGAGGTCGGGCATAAACAAACAAGAGGGAACACATCTAATCATTTTATAAGTTAGGTGTATTTTAAAATAATAAATAACTAGTTATTGGGTAGTACTTCAATTTTAGTGTGTTAACGAGTTGGTGGTTTCTTTAAACAAATCCAACACCTCTTGCTCTCCCTATTCGCATATGAACTCTATAATCTCCCATTCCCTGGCCAATGATTGAGATGGTAACTAATATCCCTCTTTTGGAGGTGGAAATTCTCTCCCCTATAGATGGGGAGTGCTTTTTCACCTTTGGATGTTTTATTGTAATATATATGCACTAAGACCTCGGGGACCCCAGGGGTTGTCTTCTCTCCAACTCTCAACTTAATGGATTATGGGAGGATAAAGGGATCTACATGTAATAATAAGATGCATAAGTAACCAAAGGTTGAGAGAGACGAAGATTGGATAAGGGAGGGCAAGAATTCGTGCCTTCCATGGTGTGATTCTTTGGGAACTATCATGGTCTAGGGAGAGGGTTGGCGTCTTGGCGAGCTATCCCCAACTTATAACATGTTTGCGAGGTCACCCTCTTAGCGAGCACCCACGAATTTTCGGATTTTGGAGTACAACACTTCCCTATTCTTGGGGATGGTTCATGTTGTTCATTGTCATGTTCTTCGAGGCGGGTTCCCAATGCTTCTCCTTCATTAGGGATTAACTACTTAGGGGGTCTCTTCGATTTTGATTATAACATTTTCCCGTGTTCCAAGGGTTAAAGCCCAGTAGTGCTCATTCCTCCACTTATCCTCTTGTCATATTTCTTTGCTTCCTTTGTCTTCTATTATTCACTTATCTTCTTGTCTCCTTGCTTCGGCGATTTTGGTGGTCTGCTAGTAGATTCAACTCTTTAAAAGACCTCAGAACGCACATCTTAATGCATAACGAAAGTAACTAAACTTAAATTAGGATAATTTGTAGAAGAAAAGAAGGGATAGATGGAGTTCACCACCAAGAACATAAAGGACAATCAACCGATCCAAGGATAAAGGGTTCACTTGCCTCAACACAAGTGTAAACTTGTTAAACAACGCAAGATTTGTGTAGAAAACTCAGTTTTCTGATATTATAACCAAATGTGTTCAAAAGAATTCATAATTTGTTGAAAATATAAGTAATAGGTCTCCTTATAAAGAGGAGTGGTGGAGGGGAAATTTTCTTGGGTTTCACATCGCCAAAGAAATAATAACCTAAACAAACAAACTAGTATAGTAAGTAAGGAGTAAAACCCATAGAGAACCAAGTATTTCAGATGCAATATGTATTTATTAATATGAAAGTAAATGTGGAATATAAATGAAGAGAAACAATAAGTAATATTAACAAGAGCGAATAAAAGATAGAAGAAGAGTGTAGGTTAACCTACTAATTCGCAACATTGGTTGTTTTACTCGATCCTTGACTCAATTCCTATTTATTCAATCTCAATTAGTTATTCCAACTTTGGTTTATATGAATTGTCATTCCTCGCGAACATGACTTTGGAGTTTTCACCCTATTCAACCCTAGCGACATAAGAATCGATGCTTAACCAAACTGTTATTACCCTACATGATCAAGATCTCATGGAATCGCCTACTTATGGTTGCTACAAAAAGTATAATTATTCTCGCAAATTAATTGAAACCCTAACATGATGCAACTCTACAAAGATGGCGAATCAAAGTAAAACTAACAACATAAACTAGCGCAAGGATAATGAAATAAATATAGGAATAATATAGACATTATGTCTCATGATCAAACCAACCAAGTCTTGAATCATAGGCAAAACCACGAAAATCCTAAGTATTAATGATGTATCTTGGATTTCTCATCTTCAATCCTCTAATCTGTCTGAGTTAATGTGTTATTGAATGAATAAAACCTACTGAAAATATGCATAATATAAGGCTGAAGAGTTAGCCAAAAAAACCTAGAAAGCTTAGATAGACTTTCTATAAATATAAGATTTCGAAAGATCTCGTTGATTATGAAAATAGGAAAATCGGAGGACACCGCTTTAAAACCGGTGGGCGCCACTGTAAAAATGGCGGGCGCTGCTGTAAAAATGGCGGGCGCTGCTTTTCCTATATGTCCATTTCCTTCTTTGTCTTCGATTCTCTTCCTCTTGGATCCTCTTATGCTTCTTCCTTTCCTCGTTTAAGCTCTAAATCAACCTCTTTCATCCTTCTTTAGTCTAACCTTAGCTCCTCTTCAAGCTCGGATCATAAATCTGCAGAATAAGCACAAAGTAGTGTAGATTTCGAACTCTAATGCCCAAATGGATAATAATGCAAATTAACTATAAAACATGCAATATGGACATTCTAATACATCTTAAACTACCTATAATCTCTATCTAAAATATGCATTATCAAACTCCCCACACTTAAACTCTTGCATGTCCTCAAGCAATAAAGAACAAAACATAAATCAGTGTATCTCATATGAGAATTCTTCAAATCTGAACCCCATCAAAAGCAACGTCAAAGAAAATGCAAACATAGATAAGAAAAACAAACACCATAGCATATACATGAACGATCAAGTAGCCTGCATGCCTATCTATCCAACCTCATAGGGAAGACTATGTGTTTCTCTTGCTCTCATGTGTTTAGACTTTAAGGATAACTCTCAACTCAATTCTATCTGAAAACATCAATCTTAAGAATTGACACTTGTATAGGAAATATCTCCACCGAATATATCAATGCAAAATAATCATGTTGAACAAAAATGCGCGTGTAATTGTAAAACATATTTTATTTTATTTTTTAGAATTTGAGTTTGGCCCTTTTTGGTTACCCTCTTGATTCGAAGTCGTATAGACGTACACAATGACCTGAGTGGTTTTGGTGATTTGGGTTGCACCCGAATTTTAGCGGGTTGCCTATGTATCTCTTGGAAGAGAATCAAGTCTTACGTATTCAAAGTGTTATGGAATTTGTGTTTGGTTTGGTTTAGATTTGGCTTTGTTTGGATAAATTTGGGGTTGGCTTTTGTTTTGTTTTCTTGTATGCATAAGAGGATGAAGTTCAAACTCATCTTCTAGGAAGGGTAGCTCGAACAACACTCCACCCGAGTAACCTTAGCCCACATTCTCGGAAGGGTAACTCAAGTAACCCACCTATTATTTGCATAGAAAACGGTTTGACTTGGATGTAGAGTTTAATTTGAAATTTGACGTCTTTTTACTTGAGCTTTGGCTTAGAGGTCAATTTGAGCATTATGGAATTTGATTTTTTTTTGGGTATGACTAAACTCAACGAGTGAAAGCTTTATATCGAGCTAGAGTAGACACTTTGGCTTTGATGAAAATTTGATATCTGGGACGACTAGAGTCGGTAAATGAATTTAATGAGATTTGACAGAAAGTTTGGGTGTGACTGGACTCAGTAATAATTTGATTTACACTGAGTTTCCTACGTATCCACTTATATAATGGAATCAAGTCATTGTAGTTTGGGATAAAAATGGATATTGTATTTGAGTTTGATCATGAGATCATTTGAGGGTGGTGATTGAACTTGATGCGCTTTGGCTTGGCACCGAGTGTCCTACTTATCTCTAGAAAGATAATCAAATCACTCGTAGTTCTAAACGAACCAATTTATTTTGAATTTGGTGATTGAACCTGATGAGCTTTAGCTTTGTGTCGGGAATCGAATCTTATATAGTTCCTTTGAGAATAAATTTAATTTGAGATGGGCTACTTAATTCGATATATGTTGAATTTTAATATCGGACTTCCTACGTAACTCATAAAAGAGTATCAAGTCTTTATGTAGTTCTTTTTAGAGCTAATTTGATTTTTTTTTTTTGGGTTTGACCATTGAACCAGACGAGCTTTAGCTTTATGTCAGGTGACCTACGTATCCGACAACTCGGAACCAAACCGGGCGTAGTTCTTTCTTAGAACGATTTGAATTTGGAGAATTTTGATTTGAGATTTTGACTCCGTTTTTGCTTAGAAGTCAACTTTGAGATCGACCCACTAGAATAAACTGGCTATGAAATTTTAAGAGTTTAACTTTATAACTTTGTTAAACCTAACTTCTCAATTGTGTCAATTATAATTCTTATATTTTATTGGGTCAGTTTCATAATTAAACAAACCTAGTCTCAAGCATATACGTGTGATATGCAACTTATTCTTTGAAAAGAACAAAAGCTTTGCTTTCTTTCCTTTTTTTTTCGCTTGCCACAATCCAACGGGCTTTAGCCCAAATTTTTTTTTTGAACTGGTAAATATATATAAGATGGGTGTAACCAAGTTACAAAACCACGGATACCATACCAAATACCAAGAGTCTCGTGGGAAAATACAACGTACTAGACTACGCAAACGTGTCCCCAAAAAACTCCTCTCTCAAGACTATCTATTGACATCACCACCCTTTACACCCAATTCTCTAAACCGGAAGTACCCAACCCCTCTAACTCATCAATCTTTTCACCCAAGCTTTTTCTACCCTACTTCTGCACTTACACTTGATGGAGATTCTGTTTATGCAAGCTTTTATGATCTCCATGGCACACTCTACCGGGTTGCATTGTGCCCCCATGAAGATCATCCGATTCCTGGTCCTCCAAGTCGTCTACACGAAAGAGCACAACACTAGCAGCTTGCCTTAAAACATAGCTCCCTTCCTCTTCCCTTCTGACTCTCTCTCTCGAACCATTGCATCCACTCGTGAAGGGTGTCGAATCTCACACCCACGCCAAGCCAATCACATACCCTGTTCTGTATATCTTTGACCACTCTGTAATCGAACCAGAGATGGTCCTTAGTTTCTTCCTCCTCCCTGCAAAACGGGCACCAGGCTGCATCATGTCCTAACCAATGCTTAATAACACTTCCAGTTTGGAGCCGTTTCCTCACAGCTAGCCATGTAATAAAGGACCAATGTCTACACTGGGCACGTTTCCAAATAAAACCGCCCTAAGCGCACTGCTCTCCATGGTCTTTAACCATCTCGTACACTTTCCCGCTGGATAGCCCTCCACTAGGATGAAGAAGGGAGCTCCAGACAAGCGTACCATGGAGCTGTAGAAGCATCTTTAATTCATCTATCACTCCAAGTAGCTTCTTCCAAGCCCACGAGTCGTCAACCTTAGGGCTAACATCCCAAATAGAATTCCCTCTGAGCAGATTCTGATTCGCCCATCTCACCCATACACACTCTTTCTGAGCTTCGATGTCACATAAAAGTTTGGCAAAGACACTCTTGTTCCGCCCGAGTATCTCTTTGATGTCCAAACCGCCCTCCTCAAACAATTTTGTAACATCCTTCCAAGCAACAAGGTTTCTACCTCCTTCTGTAGTGCCTTTCCAAAGGAAATTGCGTTGTATCTTATTCAGCTTATCAATCACCCCTCTCGGCATCAAGATGAACTGACTCTAGAAAGATATGATTCCCCCGAAGCCAGCTTTCAGCAATTGCATTCTACCAGCATAAGAGAGTTTTCTTGTTGCCCAGTTTTGTACATATCGACCACACTTCTCCGTCAGATCACTATATTCATGTAGAGATATCCTCTTAGAATGCAACGGCATGCCAAGATAGCGAACCGGAAGTTGCCTCTCTTGCAAGCCAAGCACTCGGGATATTTCCTCTGCTACACTAGTATCGACTCTAGCAAAGTAGATGTCTTGTCTTTATTTGCTCGGAGCCCGGATGCATCAAAAAACTTGTCAAGAGCCCTCTTTATCACTTGCACTGATTGCAAATCAGCACGGCAAAAAATAAGTATATCATCTGCAAAGGCCATATGCACCAACCTCAATCTCTTGCATTTCGGATCGAACTTGAACTCAGAGCATGCCGTCTCCTCTATCAGAATACGATTCAACATATCCATGCAAAGTACAAATAAGTATGGTGATAGAGGATCGCCCTGCCGTAGTCCTCTCCTCCCTCTTAAATACTCTTTTGGTGCTCCGTTTATGATGATTGAGAAGCCAGTGGTAGTCACACATTCCATCACCAAGTCCACCATCTTTGCAGGGAAGTGTAGCTATTGTAGGGTGAAGCGAATAAATTTCTAGCTAACGCAATCGTATGCCTTTTGAAGATCAACCTTGATCGTGCATCTTGGTGAAACTCTCTTAGTTCCATATCCTCTTACCACTTCCAAAGCAACTGCATTATTATGTGCTAATGTTCTCCCAGAAACAAACGCACCCTGACAATCAGACACTAGATAGCTCAAAGAGTTCTTGATTCTGACAACCAGAAGTTTACTTACCATTTTCATAAATGTATTACAACATGAGATAGGATGTAAGACTTTCACCAAAGTTGGGTTGTTAACCTTTGGAAGGAGAGAAACAAACATAGCATTTATTTTCTTGAGAATCTTCCGGTTACGAAAGATCTCCTTTATAGCAACACAAATGTCTCCCCCAACTGCTCTTGAAAAACTGGCTTCCAAAACCATCAGGGCCGGGAGACTTGTTTGCTCTGATTGCCCAAGCTGATTTTCGGATCTCCTCATTGGTTGGCATTCTGCACATTCCTTCTGCACATCTGCATTACTCACCATGGCCCCTTCTATGATATTCGACATTGGGACGTCATTTGAATCAGTTGCAAGTAAACTCTTAAACGAAGCCAGGATATGGGCCCTGATTTCTTCTTCATCCTCCATCATTCTAACCGAAGCATTCTCCATCACATGGATAGCGTTCCTTGCCCTCCTTTCCATCATGCTTCTATAAAGCATAGTTGAGGTTTCTCTGCCATCGAAATCCAATGGAGTTTGGCCCGCTGTGTAATCAATCTGATATGCCTGGCAATATTTTTACGGAGCCTTTCCTCCACTTGAGACTCTAAGGCAATCAAACAGTATGGCCACTCTATTTGTTTTACTTTCATTGAGCCCTTTTTTTAAAGTTTAACAAACAGTATGGCCACTCGATTAGCAAACTGAAACCCAACTCAGCTCTTTTATTTTTAACTGAGACACGTTTCTTTTTTTTATATCCGTTGTTCCTCCTTTTCTTGGCAATTAGCTTCTCCGGGCTCTTTGACACCGGTTGTATTTTAGGGGTGTTTTATCTGTGGCCGACTGAAACGAAGGAAGGCGGAATAAGGGCGGAACACGGACGAAATGAATCGCGATTCTTCGATACGGACCGAAGACTTTTCGAGCTCGGTTACGCTCTAGTTTTTTTTAATTCCGAATTTTCATCCATGTTTGAACGATTAAAGCTCCAATTAGGAACTTCTTTCTCCCTTCCTTTACTCGTATGCTCAATTTATGAGTCTGACTGGTTTTTGTTTGTAAATTTCCAGGGTCGTAATTTGTGCAATTTGGGGTTGTTCCGGTTTGGGTACTTGTAGGAGAGGACAGAAGGAATTAGAGCTTAAGGCAATCGATTGGAAGAACAATGGAAGCATTGGCTTGGGACCGTCCGAATTTGAATGTCTTGAAGGGAGAGTAATGCAACGAAGTCCCGTTTGAGCCTTCGAGGGCAAACATCACAACGTGGTCCGGTGGGGGACGAACGTCATTGGCACTTTAGCCCTTTACCAAATAGTAATAATATCCAAACATAAACACACAACCAATAGGCTAGGGCGTTAGGCAATCAATCAGTTGGTAAACCAAATAACTACTAGTATAGTGATGAAGTCCGGTGTCGAACCCACAGGGAGAAGCCATTTTCTATTCAATAACTCTAAACAAGCACTGTTATAGCAAAGCAATATTTCTTGACAAGTAGCAAATATGTAAAAGTAACCAAATTGCAAATCACAAAGCAAATAGATATCAAAGTAGAAAGAACATTTCACCTGTAATTCTCTGACAATGGTTGGAATTCATGGTCATCGGATTGATCTATCAATTATTCATATTCCTAGGTCTACTTGACTAAAGTTGAGAGATCCGCAGAGATTCACTCATCTTATTCAATATCACTAAAGAATAGCATTAAGAACTCAAGCAATCAAGACCAATTATCACATTGTCTCTACACAACTAAGATTAATAGGCGCATACCAAACTCAACCCTAATCGCCTATCCTCAACATAGATCAATTGAAATCATCCACTACAAAGACAAAGAGACATCACTATCATCAATACCTTTGTTTGCTACCGAGAAAACAACAACGAATTCATAGCTAAAGATGTAATCCCTAACATGTTGATCAGACATAGAAAGGAACACAAATATAAATTAAGCACAAGATGATAACTAAGAACATGAATAGTCAAATAGAATCAAATCCTCATAATCCAAACAACCATGTCTTCGAATCACAAACGAAACTATGACTTTAGCAACTCATAGGCCAATTCTTTCTCTCTCTCTCTCTCTCTCTAATGGTGTTCATCGTCTCACACAATAGCCACACCTCTACGGCGAAATAAACTGAAAATAACATCAATAAGTCTCACAAGGGTCGGAAAAACCCTAGTACGAAATACTAGAAAATAATATAAAATAATAGTCTTCGGATCCAAAACGCGTTTCCAGGATCTAGGCCACGGCGGGCGCCGTGCAAGGGGCGGCAGGCGCTGTCTCTGCAGTGCGCGACGTTCTTCAAATTCGTGCAATGAATTCCAATGTCGTGCCTCCTTGCTCTTCCTTAGCTCCTCTTTAGCCTCCATATGCTCCAAAACATGCTTCTTAAGCTCTTCCCAAAGTCCATTCAAGGTCGGAATGTAAATCTGTAGCATAAACACCAAAAACGCATATATTCCGAACTCCAATACTCCACAAGTAATATACGGAACTAGACTCAAAACATAGCAAAACCATTACCTAATAGCAATAAGAAACACCTAAAATGCCTATATGAAATATGCATTATCAAATCCCCCACACTTAACTCTTGCTTGTCATCAAGCAACGATAAGGGAAAATATCATCTACTCATCCCACAGAAAATTCTTCATAACTTTACTCATCAAAAGCAACATCAACATAAATGGAAATATAACCAAACATATAAACGTCATAACATGTATATATGGAATCAAGTTGCTTGCATGCTCAAAAATCAACCTTACAAAGGATAAAATGTGTATCTCTCACTCTCACTTGTTTTGTCTTTAAGCACACACTCACCTCGATTCCATATACAAGCATCGACTCAAATATTGACATTTGTATCACAAAATCTCCACCGGATACATCAATGCAAAAATAAGGACATCAAGAGGACTTTCGCTCAATGGAAATCTTGATAGAAGATTCCATTAGGCGGGGTTGTAATGGGGCTTGGTAGAAACATAAGGGCAAGGAAAACAAGATTCCGGGAAAAAAAGATTCCAAAACTCTCAACATAACACAGACCAACTCAATAAATCAAGCTCACAAATGCACAACATCTCTCAAATCTCATCGAAATAACCTCAAAAATCATCAAATCTCAAATCTCATCATCTCACATATCATGCAATCTCAACACCCAACCAATGTATCTCATAACCAACATAAATCCCAATTCTTCCTCATTATGCAAACATAAGATAAATGGCTCTTTATTTCTTTTTCTTTTTTTTCTTTTCTCTTTTTTTCGGATTTTTTTTAACTTGAGCCAAAATACATGAAAATCAAATGCATAAGAATGAGGGACTAAATAAGCACATAATATTACATCTTCTAAAAACCATAAACCATAAAACCACAGTTTAGGTTCATTCTTCTCAATCTCCAAAATAGATTCCACAACCCACGCAAAATCTCAATTCCCCCGAAATAAAGGTAAGGCTCATCATAGGATAGGAATAATAATTTTGTGGAGCTAAAAATAAAAAGGCTAAAGGCTCGAATTGGCTTCAAAGCAAGATATAACATAAGGTAGATATGGATAAATATGTGGCTAAAAGTTTGCCTCTATCATTTGAACTTATCCAGCATTGAACATGTATATATTCGGCCTTGAAAATAGATAACCATGGCAATACCCAATGATAAATGCATAGGAAGAATAAATCACACAAGAAAAGAAAAAGGAATAAAGATGTATCCCTTATAAGGCCAAAAATATCTCATTGGGAATTTTTTTTGTTGAATTTCAAGCATACTCCCAAACATAGATTATACATGCTCAGTTATATATGCTCAATCATATTTCACATGAAAATCAATTTTTTAGGATAAGATCAAATCATTCCAGAATTCCATGGGATTTATAAGATCATGCCAGGATAAACTCAAATTAGATGGGTATCTTTGATAACTCAATCTGGACCACGGCGGGCGTCGTGCAAGGGGTGGCGGGCGCCGTCTCTGCAGTGCGCAACGTTCCTTAAATTCCTTCAACGGATTCCAATGTCGTGCCTCCTTGCTCTTTCTTAGCTCCTCCTTAGCCTCCATATGCTCCAAAACATGCTTCTTAAGCTCTTCCCAAAGTCCATTCAAGGTCGGAATGTAAATCTGTAGAATAAACACTAAAAATGCAAAGATTCCGAACTCAAATACTCCACAAGTAATATACAGAACTAGACTCAAAACATAACAAAACCATTAACTAATAGCAATAAGAAACACCTATAATGCCTATATGAAATATGCATTATCATGGTCGTCGACGGCCATTACCCCGGCTTCTCGGCTTAGGTATTTTAATCTCCCCCTTTTCTTTTCTTTTTTTCCTACCGAACTGCAACATTGGTTTGTATTAGGGATCGACTTATTTTTATTTAGGCATTTTAATTTGGGTTGGCAATCAAGGCTAGTTGAAATTTAGTAGCAAGCAATTTTAGGGTTTGTTTGATTTAGTTTCTAGATGATTAGTGTCCCAGATTTCGGATTCCCTTTGTGTTAACTGCCAATTATGATTTTAACTAGAAACTCCCATTTGATTTTTTTTTTCAGGAGGTTGAGAACTTTGGGCAATCTTGATTTAGGGGAATAAAAGGGAAACGAGACTGAGACACGGGAGCTCTGAAAGAAGCCTGGGGTGTTTTGGCATTGAACAAGTCGAAGGAGAGGTGCACTTAACTCTTTTTTTTTAACTAAGCACTTGATTTTTTTCCCATCAAGCTATTCCTTTCCATGTCTGTCTGTTTGATAAACTTTTAAGGCTGCACATTCTGTCCTCTGTTTGAGACAGTTGAAAGAGTGATGGCACATTTGGTGCTTGAATTTTTTTCTCCTGGAATTTAGTTTGTTTAGATTTGTGCAGTACGTGGTTTGCAAGCTTCTCATCAACTCTCTGAATCCTTTTTATTTGGAGACTTGGTTGTTTGTTTGAATCTTTACAACCATGAGGACTTGATGATTGCAATTTTGGGATGATTAGCCCTTTTTTTTACTGGCGGTTTTTCTAGAGTTGCTGAGACTTTCATTTTTGTTTTGTTTTGTGTTTTGCAACACCTTCGAGCATATGTTTTGTGTTTTGCCATTGGTTGATTAGCAACCAATGGCAACTACAACTACTCGATCACCCACCCTGCTTTGCGTCTCTGCCACAAGGTGCTGAACAACACCTTCTTCAGGCAGAATGAGCTGAACAAGGTTTCTCAGAGGGCTTGGGGCAGCGATGTATTGTCTGACACCTGAGGTAGAGGTTACTCCAGATTAGGCCCAACTTTTCTTAGACGCTTGTGCTGACATGATGATTGGGGGGGGGGGGGGGCTCAGAGGGATACCCGTACGATTGGTTTTGGTGGGTTGATCACTTTGATTGCTATGCATTACCGTGTGAGTGTTACTGATTTAGTTCCAATGAATGGGGACTCACGCATCTCAATGGAGATGCTTATTCGGATGAAGAACCTTGAGGGCAGTCATGCTTCTTATATTTGGCACTCTGGTCGTAGGAACAGCCACATCATTTGTTTGTCTACTCACCTTTCTATGGGTCCGACGATTGTTGACTTCAACATTCCGTCGAAGGCTGTAGAGCTTTCTTCTGATGATGGTGAAGACGATGATGACGATGGCCAGAACGCTACTGATGTTGTTGGGTGGAACGTTCCACTGTCTACTTACGTGAGAGGAGAGTCCAGTCGGGCTGGGGCTTGAAATTCTTACACTGATATGAGTTTTATGCCCTCTTCTTCCTCCGGACGCTCTGGCCGCTATGACTACCGATTGGACAAGATTCATCAATTGCGGTTCACGCGGGGTACGGAGTTCAAACAGTACCATGAGGATCTCCGTTAGCGGCAGGTGAGCTCTATCAGAGACAGTAAGAGCATACTCGCGCACTCTCCGGACTTCAGAGTAGCTTTCACTCATTCGTTCAGCAGTTGCAGCAGTACTACCTGTTCCCACCGCCCCAGTGAGTCGTATTTTGACCTCCTCACACTTTGTTCTGTTTATTTGATGTTTTATCCTTGTGTTTAGGCATTGAGGACAATGCCGTCTTTAAGTGTATGGGAGGAGTTTTATGGTTTTATGATGTTTGTTGAGACATTTTCATATTTCTGTTTGTTTTTATGCTTGGCCTGTACTTGGATATTTCTTATGTTCGGATATTTTTATTGCTTTGTTTGGATTATGTTTATGGTTATTGCTTTTAGTCATTGTGTTTGTTATTGTTTATTTCAGAAAAAAAAAACTTGGAAAATGTCAAAAATCACAAAAATATCATACATTTCATAATACTCACTCCGTCCCAAAATAGATGCCTTTTACTATTCATGCACGTTTTCTTAAGAAGCTAAAAACTATATAAAATATCAACATTTTATTAAATATTTTTAAATAATATCATATATATTACTAATAAGTATAGAATTATTTAAAAAAATTAATTAAAAAATGGATATTTTATATAGTTTTTAGCTCATTAAAAAGCGTGCATGAATAGTCTAAAGACAACCGTTTTGAGACGGAGGGAGTATGTTATTATTGAAACAACCACCTTGGTTAAGCGAAATTGTATGCTTTATAATGGCATGAACTTGTAAACCCTACGACTTATTTGAAATGTTTAGCCTTATTGCTTTAAAATGTTTTCTTGAGGAGCATGATTAGTGATATGATTGAGTATGTATGATCTAGATTGAGTATGATTGAAATCCAACACAATATGACCCTAGTGAGATTGTTTTTAGCCTTATAAGGGATTACATCTATATTCCTTTTGCTTTTGTTGTGTGATTTACTCTTCCTATGTATTTATCTTTGAGTATTGACATGGTTATCTATTTTCAAGACCGATTATATACATGATCATTGCTTGATAAGTTCAAATGATAGAGGCACCATTTAACCACATTTTATCCATGTTCACCTTATGTTATATCTTGCTTTGAAGCCAATTTGAGCCATTAGCCTGTTTTATTTGTTAGCTCCACAAAATTGCATTATTTCTAACCTATGATAAGCCTTACCCTTTTCCGGGGAAATTAAGATTTTGAGTGGGTTATGGATATCTATTTGGAGTGGATGGAGGAAAGAAGCTAGAGTGTGGGTTTTATGGTTTATGGTTTTGAGAAGATGTAATGTTATGTGCTTATAGTTCCCTCATTTTATTCATATATTTATTTATGTTATTTTCGGCTCATATTAAAAAAAAAGAAAAAAAATAAGTTCGAAGAAAAAGAAGAAAAAGAAAGAAAAAAAGAGAATAAAGAGTCAAGTTTATGCATTTTTGCATAATGAGAAAGATTGGATTTATGTTGGTTGAGAGAAAGATTGGTTGGGTATTGTATATGCATATGAATTTGAAAGGAGGAAACCGTCGTTGTTCCTATCAAAAGTAAAACTCAAACCTACAAACTAGTATCGTAAACAAGTAAGAGGTCGATCCCACAGAGAATCAAGTATTCCTAAGTAATGTATATTTACCAATTAAGAGAAAAGGGATGGTTTTGGTGATTGAAGATAAGAAAAGAAACTATAAACAAGTTAGTAGAGATAACAATTGGGAAAATAGTTCAATCTATAAATATCCACTTTAGTTTGGTTGATTGATCACCGATTCTTCTTCAAGTTCTCTTTTTATCCTATTATTGTTCATGTCCTGATCTTGTGTAAATTACTAGTCTTACGAGTCCTAGTAACCCTTACTAATTAGATAACCTTAACACGGTCAAGATTTAACCTAATAGTAGCATTAAGATTAAGAATTAACTATGATACATGCAACACCAAGATACGAGTCAACATTTAACATATAATTGATTCTCTACACACCAGTTTAGTCCTATGAGTCCTAAAAAGGCATGATTGCTACTATGGATTAATGTTCGCTACGAGGAATCTACAAAATCCTAGCAATAATCTCAACTAGTTGTACGAACTAGAAGAAATCACCAATATTCGCAAAAGAATTAATACGAATCAATAGGAATAGAACAAGAATAGAAATCTAACAACTTTATCAAACCAAAGCTTCAATTCATAGACAAAACGAAAGAGTTTAGCACTCCATGGCCATGGAGGCTCCCCTCTAGGGTTCTCTTAATTGATAATCTCCAAGTGGATAGGAATTAGATCCTAAAATAAAACCCTAAAACGTCCTTAAAAAATCTCAAAAGAGTCGGCCAAATAATAATTCTAAAAACATAATTAAAGAGATAAAAAGCTCATTCAGCAGATTCGGCGTTTCTGTAGAGGCCGCGGGGCAGCCAACCCAGGCCGCGGGGCGGCCAGGCGATCAGCGAAATCCTTCGTCAGAGCTTCGGGCCGCGGGGCGGCTTTTACTGTTCACAACAATTTTTGCTCTTCGAATTTGGTCCCGATGTCAACACGAAAGTTGTAGATCTCGGAAAGAGCTTTCCAACGCATGCTTATAATTAGGGCTGGGTAAAACGTACCACGACAAACCAAACCAAGACGTACCAACCGAACCAATTAAATTGGTAACCAACATAATTGGCTACCAATATAATTGGTTCGATATACTGAACCAAGTTCCAAAACTTGGTACGGTAATGGTAATGAAAACTAAAAAGTTGGTTTTACCATTACCAATCGATTTGAAATTGGTTGGTAATGGTAATACCAACCAATTCCTACCAATATATATTTAGTTTTTTTATATATTATTTTTTTTTGCATAAAATGCTTTTAATCGATATTAACTATTAAGTTGATTAGTTTTTGTACTTTGTTTTTTTTTGCAAAAAAAATGCTTTTAATCAAAGGAGAAATGCTAACTCGACCTTGGTTTGAACGAAAATCTAAGTGTTCGTAGGAACTTCTCATGTGGACATCTTTAATATTGTCTGGCCTGTTTGTATTTTAGGTTGCTTTAGTGCTTAAATATGTTGTAATCACTTATAAGTTTTATGTTACTTTAGTGTTTAAATATTGTCGGTTTAGACGAAAACCTAAGCGTTGCAATAACTTTTAAATTTTAATTGAGTTGTATTGTATTTGTATGTTTTTTTCTCAACACTCAAAACATGGTAAATTACCATTACCAACATGTACCAACCAACTTAATTTGTAACCAATTAAATTGGTACAACCCTTCGATGATTGGTAATGGTAGGAGTTTTACAATTACCAATTCAAATTGATTGGTACATGGTAAATGAAAAATTAAATTGGTAATGTACCAATTCCACCCCTACTTATAATAGCCAATCGGACTACCGAGGCCTCAAGAAAGTGCGAAACAAGTTCAGCATGTCTGGCGACAACTTCTGCTGACTTGTTCTTCACTTAGGCTCTCTAACTTCGATTCCGCCCCCGTACTCTTCACTTTTATTCTTCTTCTTCACTCTTCCTTCATCTAATAGTCTCCTCATCCCTCGTCGGATCCACATCTACCTGAAATTAACCATAAAAGCATTTAGATTCCAACTCCACCAACAAAACGAGTATAAATGCAAATCTTAGCCTAATATATGTATTATATAAATCTAAATCATGCTAAATGCATCCTAATATGCCTACCTAAATGCGTGCTATCAGTGCATGAGTATGAGATTATGAGATGAGTATGAGATTTGAGATATTTGAGATTTATGGAGTTTATTGATATATGTATTGAGAGTTGAGATTATGGAGGATCTTTAGGCTTATTTGATATATTTATGAAATGTTGTGGTATTGAGAGCTTGATGTATTATTGAGTTGGTTTGTGTTATGTTGGGAGTTTTGGAATCTTATTTTCTTGGAATTAATAGCACCACATGACCAAATACAATTCCTTGCCTTTATGTTTCATACCAAGCCCCATTACAACCCCACTGAATGGAATCTTCTATGAAGGTTTCCATTGAGCGAAAGTCCTCTTGATGTTCTTATTTTTGCTTTGATGTATCCGGTGGAGATTTTGTGATATAAACACATGAGAGCATGAGTGATACACATTTATCCCCTGTGAAGTTAGATGATTTCTACGTTTATTCTTTGCCATCTGCAGTAATAATGCTTAGGATTTGGGTAAAACAACTCTAAAGCTCTTTCAATGCTTTGATGACGGTCATAAACAAAAACCAGCTCTTCACTTGATGAGATGACTGTTGCTAGCTTGTTGAAGAACCACTCCCAAGAGGCGTTGTTTTCTGAGTCAACCACTGCAAGGCAATAGGGTATATTTGATGATTTACATCTTGTGCAGAAGTTGTGAGAAGAGTTCCTTCGTATTGTCCTTTTAGCAATGTACCATCTACCACAAGCATCTGTATAATTGAATTGCATTCAGTAATTATTTGGTGACAGTAATTTTTTTCTTATGAAATCAATATGTACCTTTCGTAGGATTGGAAATGATCGGATACATGGTCCAAAGGCAATGAACACATACTTGAACTTTGATTTGCTGTCAACTTCAATGAAGGTGACAGTTCTAGGATTTGCTTGCTTCAGGGCCCAACAATATATTGGCACTAATTCATAGTTTTCTTTTCTTGTCCTCATTGTCATCTCCATTGCTAAATCATGAGTCATCCAAGATTTCCAATAGCTAACACTCTGTTTGAAATCAATCCTCATCGTGTTTCTAATTTGTCTTGGATTTGGACCCTTTTTCTCATCTTCAAAATTGTACATATTATGTAAAACAATGAATAAAATATGAAATGAAGCATGATTACAGTGAATAAAAATATAAAATATGCAATGAAGAATTGATTGTAGTATATGCCACATGTGTTTAATTCTTTCAGTTATGAATCTGTAAGTTAGAGGGTGTTGCTTTCCTATTCGTACTTCCATATTACAGGTATGCTCATTAAAGTATTTCTTAATTATAAATACGGTTGAACCACCCACTATGACGCCATGAATTTTCCAGGTATAGCTTCCATCGACACAAACTGTTCTGTAATAACATGGTGTTGATTTCTTCACTTTGTAAGCAAACACCTCTTATGCATCCAACAATTCAACAGTATTTTTGAGATCTTCCTTTGTTCGGAACAGTTGTCCCCAAAATATAAGAATTTCTCTCTTTCTTTCACTTATAGGTCTTGCTGTATATTTTGTGGACATTGTACTGCCGCTGATGCGACTTTCAATCCATATCTCCATTACCATCCATGTCACAAACATCATTTATGCATTCTACATCTTCATCCTGCACATCAAAGTCCTCTTCCATGACATTTGTATCCTTGGCAGAGCTGTAAGCCTGTAATGTTAACTGATTTTCATCATTTATAGATTCTGTAACCTGTTCTTCAGTGATTCCCTTCGCAGATGTAACATATAAAGACAATGTCCAATTCACTACCTTCAATTCATTAATTTGCAAAAAAACTCCTCAAATCAGTGTTATTCTAAAAAAACGGCTCAGTAGTTTCCTTGAATGGATGCAAGTGACTGAATTGAAGAGTAGGAGAAAAAAATTGTCACTGGTTGTGAATCTGTTCAGTATTTCACTCTTCATCTCATACAGAGTTACGGTCTGCCCGATGACAATTACCTTTGATGACACATCCCCAACAAAAAACTAAATCACCATCTTATAATTTCCATTCTCCTCCAAATGTTACTGTTAACGGATTGTCCTCCGTTGTACCTGATCATTGGTGACACCTATTAAATTTCATAAATATACTTTCATGACAAAAACTATTTTTCGGTATCTCAGATAACTATTCTTATACATCTAAAGTACAATATTGAATTGCATTACTTTTTATTAAATCTAAGAAATACAGTGGTTACAGATACACAGGTGTACTCAAACTCGGCTATCAACATTTGGTTACAACAGTATAGTCATGAAATCAGCAACTTCTTATATCACGAAACTAGCATCTTATATCAAACTACATCAACCATGCAATCTAGATTACAGTTCTATAATCACAAAATCAACAACGTAGATCAAGGTCGTCATCTGAGATCAAAATCGATGATAGGTATTCATATTATACCAAATTTCAAATTCTGTTAATGTAATCAATTGTGCTCCAAATCTGCAACTCAGACACCAATTGTGCTCCCAATTACAGTACCATAATCAAAACATTCGTATTAGACAAGATTACAAATTATAAGAAAATTACCTCTTTTGAAAATCGATTTTTGGATGACAGTGTTGTGTTCGAACAGATTTCTCTTCAGGCTTGAAATCGTCGATAAATGGTGCTGAAATCAACAATTGTGCTCGAGATTGAGATACAGATCCAAATCGCAATCGCCTCTGCTCTGTCGTTGCTTTGTGTTTTCTCCTTTGCGTGAAAATGAAGAAAGAAACGAGATTAGGGAGGCAGGGGCAAAATTGTCATTTTTATGCACTCCCTAATTTCACTTCAAAAATGTCCTAGCTGCTAATTTTTGCCTATATTATGGACACTTCTCAAATTTTTCCTAATAATTAGGGATATAAGTATATTTTTGTTTGCTTTCTTAATAAGTGTGTGGATTTCTAAAATGATACAGTAAATTTTAATTAACGATGGAGTATTATCAAATAGAATTCGTTATAAGAGCGACTCTAGCTTGTATCATTTCAACCCCTCTCTCCATCTCTCACCCATTCCAGACGGCTCACTTATAATATATAATTTTTTAAACATAACTTAAAAAATGTTAAAAATGATGTAAATGTATAAAAAAAACATATAAGTTTTAACAACTTTATTATTATTATATATATTTTTTGAATAAATTTGTTGGTAAACCCGTTGTTTTTCATTTTAACTATTTTCTAAATAAGTTTCCAATATTGGCTATTTAAATAAAAAAAAAAGTTTGAATTAAAAAAAAAAAGTGTACATTATGGTAATATAATTCAAAGTGGCTTTTGCAAGTAGATAGATTTCCCATATATAGAACTACACGTATACACCATGCAAAGAGAACTTATCCCTTTTCTCTCACTCTATATATGTTTGTGAATTAATACCCCTCTCCCTGCCACTATAGCCAACTAACCCAAAACCCCACCGATCAGCTTGATCATTTAAGCCCACTTATGGCTATGGAAGCGCCCAAGGCACCGCCGTCCACCGGCAGCCTCCACATTAACCACCCTCTTCCACCTCAACCCAGCCCCTTCTGGAAGATGCTCCTGGTTGCCGCCATCGCCGTCGGCATCCAGTTCGGTTGGGCCTTACAGCTGTCCCTCCTCACCCCCTACGTCCAGCAGCTGGGTGTCTCCCACCAATGGGCCTCCTTCATCTGGCTATGTGGGCCCATCTCCGGCCTCCTCGTCCAGCCCACCGTCGGCTACTACTCCGACCGATGCACCTCCCGCTTCGGCCGCCGCAGACCCTTCATCGCCGGCGGCACAGCCCTCGTCGCCCTCGCCTTCTTCTTCATCGGATTCTCCGCCGACATCGGCCACCTCGCGGGCGACATCCTAAACACCACCCCAAAGCCCCGCGCCATCATCGTCTACGTGGTCGGTTTCTGGATCCTGGACGTGGCCAACAACATGCTTCAGGGCCCCTGCCGTGCCCTCCTCGCCGACCTCTCCGCCCAGGACCAGTCCAAGACCCGCGCCTCGTTCGCTGCCTTCTCCTTCTTCATGGCCGTGGGCAGCGTCCTCGGCTTCGCCACCAGTAGCTACGGTAACCTCTACCGGCTGTTCCCGTTCACCCGCACCCCGGCGTGTGACGTCAACTGCGCCAACGTGAAGTCGTACGTGTTCATCTCCATCACCCTCCTCCTCAGCATCGCGGCCCTGGCCCTCTTCTGCGTGGAAGAGAAGCCCTTCCACAACAACAACAGCAGCAGCAAAATGGAGGCGGAAGGAGACGGCGGGTGCGCCAGGATGCCGTTCCTTGGGGAGATGGTTGGGGCCCTCAAGGACCTTAAGAGACCGATGTGGATACTTATGATGGTGACCGCCCTCAACTGGGTAGCCTGGTTCCCCTACTTCCTCTTCAACACCGACTGGATGGGGAAGGAGGTGTACGGGGCCAGGGACGTCAGCGACCCAGCCTACGCGGTTGGGGTCCGCGTAGGCGCCCTTGGCCTCATGGTCAACTCGGTTGTCCAGGGCGCCATGTCTCTTGCTGTCGAGCCCCTCGCCCGCTTCGTCCGAGGGGTGAAGCGCCTCTGGGGGATCGTCAACCTCGTGCTTGCCATCTGCTTCGCCATGATGGTCGTCGTCTCCAAGATGGCCGCTGAGTCCCGCCACCACGCCATTCTTGCAGGCTCCAACACCGTTCCGCCCCCTCCCGGGGATGTCAAGGCCACCGCGCTCGCCATGTATGCGCTCTTGGGCATTCCTCTCGCGGTATGCATGTCCCACAATCATCACCCTTTTTTCTGTTTTTGTATATCAAATTTTGTATACGTATACATGTCTATCTCATTTGATTCAATTTTACGTTTATTTATAGTAATTAACCAGTTGGTATATATGATTTTGTATATCCGCAGATTACCTACAGTGTTCCCTTTGCTCTTGCATCCATATTTTCAGCATCCAGTGGCGCTGGCCAAGGTAATTTATTGAAAGGAAAAAAAAAAACACTAGCTACACGTCTACAATTTTACCCCAAACTCAACGTTATTTATTGCCCAATACACGGTTTTTAGTTTATTTTTAAAAAATCAAAAATAGATGGACAGGCATTTGCCTTTATTAAAAAACTAATAAAATTTATTTTTAAAAAGTTAGTATAACAATAATGTTTTAATTAGATGAAAGGAATAATTTCAATTTCAATTTCAAATATTGTGTAAAAAACTCATTACTCCGTATTAAACTAAGGAAGGATTTTATTCTCAATTTTTTTTATATTTTTTAAAACATATGTATGTTTATTAGACTTCTCAAAATATGATCCGGCCCAAAAGTCCGACATGTATGCCGAGTCATTTTGTGGGTTTGAACTCGGTCTTTTAGACCCGAGATTCGAAATTGACCCGAATGACCTGGGACTTTTAGGGTTGACACCGGATGAATTGGGTCATGTATGCCGAGTCATTTTGTGATTTAGCACCATGTTGACGCCACACAGGCACTAGTCACTAGATTGACCCCACACAAATTCGTCATGCAATTGTGTTCGTTAAGATCACTTATGAGTTAAATATCGTATATATTTTATAATTATAGTATGTTTAGAACACTTATAGAAATATGATTTTTTATGCTTAAATCATTTATATAATTTATTATTATATTAATATTTGTAAACTACAAATTCACTCTATTTTAAATATGCTTTGATTCGGAAAATGCAGGATTATCTTTGGGAGTTCTCAACCTTGCTATAGTGGTACCCCAGGTAGAGCTTCAATTTTTCTTTTTCTTTTTTTTTTTTTTGGTGAGGGTTAATGCCCTGTATTACTAATGCACTAGGAGTAACCGAAAAAAAAAAAGCAATTACACTCCATTACCAAATCTTTTAATAGAAAATCAAGGTGAAATCAAAAGACATGAACGAATTAGATTGGTCAAAAAAATGTAATAGATGATCACGATCATTTTAGCTATCAAGTTTCTCAATCAAAATAAGACCTTATTTGGTTGAACATGTAACTTCTAAATTTACTTCTAATAAATTCAATTTCCATAAACAGAAATTCCTATTGATTTAAAAACGTTTATTGGTAAAGTTATAAGGAATTTAAATGGGAGAAATTGAATTTTTTTTTTATATGAAAAAATGAAATTCCAACTTACCTAGTCTTTTAGAAGTAGAATTCTCCATTTTATAGGAATTGGAATTATCGGGCATTCAAATTCCTAGCTTTTTTAGAATTAAAAAAGTAACCAAATATCTATATTTATCTAATTTTCTGGGTTTTTAAACTTTCTTGACTTTTTAGTTATTAAGCAAACAAGCTCTAATTAAGTACACATTTCATGTTGCTAAATAGTTATTACCTTTTTTTCATTTGCTAAAAAATATATGTGCCGGATCAAATACATTAGAGACATAACCAAATTAGGAAAAAGAAATAAATTAACAATGTTAAATATCGATTTGTTATTAAAATACAGAACAGTTTGTCCTTGAGACTTGAGCGGATTAAAAAAAAGAAGAAGACAAGTCTTCATTCTTTAAAGAATACTCCAAAAATATTATTTAATAAATATATATATACGTTTTTTAAATAATAAAAATTATATAAAATATACAGTTTTATAATTTTTTTAATAATTTTGTATTTATTAATAATACCTATAAATTTGTTTTAAAAATTTATAAAAATTAATTAATACTTTAGATAGGTTTTATAAACGATATATGTTACCCGAGAGAGGGAGTATTAAGAAAGATTTCAACAACCAAAAAAAAAAAAAAGAATATTAGCAAAGAGATCATTTGCCACTCCCATGTTATCGTATCACCGGCCAGCAGGACCAGGTATTGGAATAAAAGAACGAATGAAAGGGGTGGATACTTACTTTACCGTTATTCGGTTCACCAATTTTTAATGTCTTCTGAAAGACCAAAAACATTTATCGATATCAAAAGTCAGTGAATAAACGTATATTTAGCGTGTTTATAATAGAATCCCTTTGTCATAAACAAATTGTTCTCCGTAAAATGTTTGGTTATTTAACACGAAATATCAATTTATCTCAGAATGACCGCTTTTTATTTACCAATTCAAGGAATATCAATTTATCTTTATTATTTTTAAATCTCATATCTATTACAGTATTGTGAAAAGTACTACTCAGGTACTCGTTATGTTTTTAAAAAAAAATTAAAAATATATTTTGTGTATTGGAAATAAACATACTCCCTCCATGACTTTTACTATTTCACCACATTTTTTAAAATGATAACGTTTATATAGTTTTTATTATCTTAAGTTGAATAGTAAAAATTTCAAGTTATAAAAAAATAAATAGTAAAAATTTCTTAGAGTATCTGCATTCATGAGGCAAACCCACTCCTAAATTTTTTTATATCTCCTCGTAATATTTCGACACCTCATTTTTCAATACTTCTATCTCTTTTTTTAAGATTTTTCTCACGCCCATGAATTTACCCCATTGCTTATTTTTTAACCTTCTCTATACCCCACCACAATTCTCTACCAATCAAAATTTAATTAATTCAATAAACAAAAAAAATAGATAAAGTGATTTTTTTATATAGAAAATAAGATGGGAAATGGGATGGGTTGAAACGTTATGAATACGGATGCTCTTAGTGCATCTTTATTGGTGAGGTTCTCTAAAATTTGTCTATCTTTTCATATTCGTTCACTTCACTTTTTACTAAATTTTTTTTCTCAATTCTCACCCATTCAGTTTTCACACCCAAACATAGTTGGGTTCTCAAATAATTCATCTCATCTTTTTATTTTATCATCCCACCTTATTTTTCATACAGTTTCAAATATTAAAACAATTGGATTGATTTAGATATTAAAAATCACTCCATCTATCTCAAAATATAGCTTATTTGACTTTTTGATACATTTTAAGAAGATAAAAAATTCTATAAATTAAAGAATGCAATTGTTTATAAAAATTCAATAAAAATGTCGAGATTTTATAAAGTTTTAATCTTTAAGAAAACTCGTAAAAAAAATTGAAACATCCTATATTTTTAAACGAAATGCGTATTAACTTAATTTAATAGTTATATATGATAATTAATTTTAATAATTTAAAATCTTGTAACTAAATTTTTAATTGTATGCATTATATTATATGTGTTACTAATAATTAAAACTAGTTAAAATCATTATAATAAATTAATTTGATAAATAAAAAAATATTATACACTTATTTGATTGGGTGCAATCATGGTGAGATTTCCTAATTATTGGAAAGCCTCAAAATGAAAAGGTAACCTACAAATACAAATTATACAATAGTTGATTTGTCCAAATAGGAATAAAAAGAAAAAGAAATGAAGAGGGGTGTCCCCATTGGATTGGATGACGCTCTCAAAAGAAAGGACTCAAAGGAGAGAGTATCGAATAGTAAAACGTCTCTTTTATTCTGGGAAGTGGGGGATATTATTATTAGAATTTTGGACTTGCCTAAACCCAAAACAGAATGAATGCGGTTGGGCCTTTATTAGTGGCCCAAAAATACACCAAAACTCCCGACTCCGGACCCTATATATATAAAAAAAAGTTATATCCATCACAATTTGAATTTATGAACCAAAAAATTACTGTAAAATTTAATGTGTTGAATCCTTGAGGTGCAAAAAAGGTAGAAACAGCACTAGTTAGACTGATAGACAGCAGCCAGTTTTGTTGTATGGTAATGGTAATGGTATTGGTGGGTGTTTGCATTGAATTGAAGGAAATCTAATATATCCCTCGCTCTATGAAAATTGAAAATTGAAAATTGAAAACAGATGTTCGTGTCGACCACAAGCGGACCATGGGATAAGATGTTCGGAGGAGGAAATCTGCCGGCGTTCATCGTGGCCGCAGTAGCAGCCGCTGTGAGCTCTTTGCTAGCGTTCACTGTTCTCCCATCACCTCCACCTGATGTCAAGATCACAGGCATTGCCGCCGGAGGCCATTAATCTCGATCAAAACCTTGTTTTCTCATTAGCCCGGCCGGGATCTTTATTACCTTACCATGTTATTTAATCTTACAAATTAATATATATGTACTTTTGATAATATATATGCCACTTCCGTACATCACCTTAATTATAATAATATAATAATTGTGATTTGTGGGGATGGATGCCGCTCCTTATATATAAGAATAGTGTAACTTAATACACCACAAATCATTCACGTCGGAATTGACGTGCATGGTTGAAGTAAATTGATTAATTTTTGTAGCGTGTCAATTAATTGAAAAGATATGCACGTTAATTTCGACGTGCACTTTTGATGGGGAATTTGCAGTGTTGTTGGATATGTTGATATAAGAGGCAGACGCCCCTGCACACACGTACACTAAAATGTGATCAAGTCAACTACAATGCTTTTATGATATATTTGTACTCATAAAATCATATTTGTACTCATGTTTCATAATCTTTCTCATCAATGACCATTTGTTGAGGACTTTATTTTTCTCATATATATCCCATCTATTTTATACCACAACACATAAGTATGCTTGTTGCTTGTAATATACTGGACCCCTCAAGGATTTAGTAGCACAATCACATTAGTACATTACTCCAACTAAGGTGGCCCATTTTTTATGGGCCACGATAGACCACATTAGTAGGAGTTTACTCATATTAGATCCGATAAAACTACATCTTTAAAGCCGTGAAACATTCAATGATTTCGATTCCCCTATTCAATTTGTTGATTATGTCTTGCAATTTGTATATTTTTTATTCATAGGGATTGATTGTAGTTAAACTTGTGGTTGTCGTCTTTTTATTCTGAATCACTTTTTATGAATCATTAGACCAATAAATACGAACTAGTCTAGACCCGTGCGCCACGCATGAGATTTTTAAAATTAACCTAAGTATACTTATCTTATTTTTCATATTTTCCACCAAAAAAAAATCTTATTTTTCATATATTATCATATTAATTAATATGTTTTAAATCATGTATAAAATATAGAACTTGCTTGGAAAACATAGATGAAAATGTGTTTTCAATTCTTGGCCGAGAGATTGTTGGCTGAGACAACCGTCGACATGCCCCTTTTTATTGTATCTACAGGTTTTTTTTTTATCCTAATGTCATATATCAATACATCATTTGCTTCTACATGCGTCAAGTATAGATAATAATTCTAGGATCAGTCAACACCAAAATCACCCTATATCACTATATAAATCCCGAAACCTGCCTTCTGACCTTAACCTGACGCAATTAAAATAAATTTAAACTAAACATTCAAATCTGTTTTTCGAACCCCGAAATAATAAAGCGAAAGAAATTTCATTTCCAAATCGAACAACAAGTTCATGCCGGAATTCGTCTCGAAGGAATAAAAATAAAATTATTAGCTCGATGACGTGATTTTTTCATAACTTTCAAATCCTTGGGAATTAAATCGAAACTAAATCAATATTAAATCAAAAATTAAATCTTAATTTAAAAAATAATATTTTAAAATTCCGAGTCTTTACAGCGTAGCAAGGAAACATGGAGATACAACGTCGACACCGTTGCTGAGAGATTACCTCCGAACTGAAGGGAATTTGTCGATGATCGACCAGCCAAGATTTACCCCCGGAGGCACAGGCGGTCAGTGAGCCACTTAAGGGGAGATACCACTAGGATGCAGAACCTATTCATGAAGGGGGTTTCAACAAGATTGTTTGGGCCTGGGGTTCGAACCCAAGGTTTTCATAGACGCGTGGAGCGCATTCTTTCATCACGACATAACTTTTCGGGTTGATGATTGCTGTTTAAACTCTTAAAACTTATAATATAACTATTGATAAACCGTTAACAAATTAAATACTTGATGAAGTAATTTTATTTATATCTACATTATGTTTTAGAAGAAATATCTATTTATATTTTGGTTACTTTTTTAATCAAAATCTATCTACCCATAAATTTATGGTGGAAAAAAAATCATATTTAAGCAAGTACTAGATTTATGGAAAATTTTGATATACAAAATTTAGCTCCTTGTCCATTTTCTTAGCAAATTTAGGTTAATGTTCCAAATGACATTTTTACCCCGCTCCTATAATCCCTTCCTTTTTTTCTCTAACACGTTGTTCTTCTAATTGAAGCCTCTGTTCAACAGCAACTCCGACAAGAACTTCGTGCGCATGTCTGCGGCAGGCTGGAGGTGCGGAATGGCACGACGTCCACACTAGAGATCCCCGAAGGCGGAGGCGGTGCTACTGGATCGAGGCGGAGGTGGAGGCGGAGGCGGGGTCGTCCTGGTGTTCTTTCTCCACCATCCGCTCCTGTTTCTGTTCCAATTAAGGTGAAGAAGACAAAGATACAATTGAAGGCAATTTGGTTTCAGGTCTCCTTCATCAGGAACGTCCCCAATCGGACCCAATTCGGTTACATAAGAGTCATTAGCAATGGATTGGTCATATCCGATATGACGTTCTAAGGGATCGTTTGATATTGATGTCAATATATCAGATATCAACCCTTGATATCTGATATCGGCGATATATCGGGGATATTTAGAACACGATACGATATCGGGGTATCGGTTGACAAATATCGGTCAACACTATTTATTGGGTCAATGCCCGATATATCGGTCAATATCGGGTTGACCGATTTATCGGTTGTAGGGTACGACGTCGTTTTGTGGTTTTTTTTTGTTTAAGGAAAAAAAAAGAGCAGAGAATCAATTATTTGAGAAATCGATCCAAATATTCTAGGGCTTGCGAAGGAAGAAGCGAATCGTGCGAGTGCTTCACTACTTCTTCTCCGGCTAGCCCTGGCCTCCTCACAACCTCACTTGCTTCTTCTCCAGTCGGCGGCCACCATTTCTTCTCCGGCGCAGCCTGGTGACTTGTTTCTTCTCCGACAAACCTTCAAAGTTGTTGCTTCTTCTCCGACTCCGACTGTTCGACTGTGTGGGTGCTCAGGTGCGGTTCTCCAGTTGCCCTTGCTTCTACTCCAGCCTCCCCTGATCTTCTCCGGACGCTCTGCAGTTCGACCCATTCAAGGTATGTCGGGCCTTTTCAGTTTTCAAATTGATTTCATTTTGATTTTGGGAGCGATTTGGAGTATCAATATGTGTAATTGTGTTGTGGAATGGTGGTTGTGTACTTGTTGTCATTAGTCTATCCGATTTCGTTAAACAATTTCATTAAAATAGTTGAATTTAGGACTGATTTGGGAGCAAACGAGCCTACTGTATAGTCTGTATTCACTGTATTTGGGATTGATTTGGGAGAATCTTGGGAAAAAATCGATTTATGTTAAATTAGTTGAATTGAACTAGTTGAATACTTGAAATGAAGGTACATGTTCTATGTTTCGCAAGCTATTTTGAAGTATAAATATAATATTTATTGTTAAAAATTAGCAAATCCGATATATCCTTTTTACCTCCAACCGATAATACCCAGATCCAGGATATTTCGACCATTGATGGGGAATATATCGATATCAAGTGATATACTTGATATGAGCTTTAGTTAAAAAAAGTCCAAAGTGATATTGCCAGATATCCCGCTCTCTCTTCTCGCCTCTTGCTCGCTCGCTCTCTCTCTCTCTCTCTCTCTCTCTCTCTCTCTCTCTCTTTGCGCTCTCAGGTATACTCTCTCTTCGCCCCTTCTTCTCTTCTTTCCTTCTCTCCTCTTTCTTTGCCTCCTCTATGGCTTATTGGAATCTTTGGGCAATCCCAATTTGCAAATCTAGGGTAAGGGCTGTGAGATTTGTCGATTAGGGTTTGTACTCGATATAGGGTTTGGTGTTCTTTGCATGAAATCTGAAATTGAAATTGATATGCAGCCATGTATAATCGAAATTTGTGTGCTCTTGTATAAACTCGGCCCTTGTACTCGAAATCGGTAGAGCTAACTGCTAAGGGTCGAAATCTGTACTCGAAATTTGTAGAGCCATTGTACTCGAAATCTGTAGAGCTTATGAGATTGCAATATACCAAACAAAGATATCAAGATATCAGTTGATATCGATATACTAATATCAATATCGATATACTTGATACCGATATCGATATCGATATCTGATATCTAGATATCAATGCCAAACGAACCCTAAGAGCTTTTGGGCGTGCCGGAGACCGGGACTTTATCGGAGATCAAGCAGGCGTACCGCGTACAAGCGGTTGGCTCGGAAGTACCACCCCGATGTGTCACCGCCGGAGATGGTCGCAGAGTACACGCAACGGTTTATTCAGGTCCAGGGCTTACGAGGTGCTCTCAAATTCGTGGAGGAGAGCCGAGAGCTCTTTATGACAGCAATATGGCCAAAGGTCTTCACTTGGCGTTTTCTTCTCGGAATTTGTATCAATACAACGAGGTATTGTTCTCTTAATTTCGGATTCTGTGATTGCTTAACCCGAATTTCAAGATGGTATCTTGTTCAATTTTCATTTGGAATTGGAACTTGAAACGTTTTATTTGAATGGTTTATGGTTGGAATTGAATGGGAATCATTTAGGAATTTTGTAATTTTTTAATTAAAATATTCGCTTCTTGGATTTTGTTGCAGTAGTGATCTCTTATTCAATTGTTGTAAAAGTGTTTCCTCTGCAGAACCTAGGGTTAGCTGTGAATTTGAACCAATTTGATTTCATGTCCATTAACAGAACTGTACAAAGTATTAGATTTGAATGGATCAATTGTCATCTAATATATGAATGGGTAAGAGGGTCATAGACGTTGTAACCAAAATAAAAACAGGGTCATAGACACTGTCACCACTATAAAAACAAGGTCACAGACACTATCACCACTATAAAAACAGGATCATAGACACTCTAACAAAAGAAAAATCCTAAGACAAGGGAAGCACAAATCCTATATGGGCTAATGAGAAGCCAAAAATATATGTGGTGACAGTTTTATTTCCATATATGAATGGGTAAGAGGGTCATAGGCGATGTAACCAACATAAAAACAAGATCATAGACATTGTCACCACTATGAAAACAGGGTCATAGACGCTGTAACCACTATAAAAAAACAGGGTCATAGACATTGTAACCAAAGGAAAACCATAGGACAAGGGAATCACAAACCTTAAAAGGGCTAAACCAAACCAAAATAACATTGTTGTACAATATGGTTTAAGATTTAGGGTTAAGTATCTAGGGTTTAAGGCCTTGACCCTAAAACCCTAAAATGTTAAGTACAATACGTCGTTAAGAGATGAATGTCATCATCAAAAGGAAACCCTAGGACAAAGGAAGCATAAACCCTATAGGGGCTAATAAGAAGCCAAAATACACGTGGTGACAATTCTCCTCTAATATATGAATTGGTACCTAGGAGGGTCATGGAAGCTGTAATCAAAATAAAAACAGGGGCCTAGACACTGTAACCAAAGGAAAATCTTAGGACAAGGGAGGCACAAACCCTATAGGCGCTAATGAGAAGTCAAAATACATGTGATGACAATTCTCCTTTAATATATGAATAAGTAAGAGGGTCATAGACGCTGTAACTGAAATAAAAATAGGGTCATAGACATTGTCACCACTATAAAAACAGGGTAATAGAGACTGTCACCACCATAAAAACAGGGTCATAGACACTGTCACCGCTATGAAAACAGGGTCTAAGACACTTTAACTAAAAGAAACCTTAGGACAAGAGAAGCACAAACCCTAAAGAGACTAAACCTAACCACAATAAAAAACAGGGCCATCAATGGTGTTACTACTAAAAAACAGATTCATATACGCTGTAACCAAAATTAAAACAGTGTCATAAATGCCATCACAAAAGGTCATAGACGTTGTAACCAAAATTAAAACAGGGTCGTCAATGGTGTCACCATTATAGTTTTTTTTTTCATTTGTTTACAATTTTTTTTTTAATTTGGTGACAGCAGTGTGACCACTACCGTCCCCAAAGTAAAAATCTTAGGACAATAAAAGAATGATCAAGTGTTAATAGTGGTGTCTTCAACATAAAAACAGTGTCACCCAAGTGTACTAAGTAGTGTCACCACCAGTGTACCAAGTGAAAGAAAGATCAAGTGTTATTAGTGGCGTCACCAATCAATGCAATCATTGCATTTTCTCCTCATAAATGCTCCCCCCTTTCCCCAAAGGAGGAACCCTGTTTTGGCGTCAAAACTGCATTGACAGCCCGCCAAATCAGCTACAGTGAATCCCCTCCAAATTCTCTCCAAAATATCTCCAGGTATGGAAAGAGAGGTTTAGCCTATTGGTAGGACCAATTCATTCTATTGGTAAGATGGGCAGTGTACAGTTTATTCAAAGAGTGTAATCAAACATTCACGGGTACACTGTTTATTCAAAGAGTTGCTATACAAAATCGTGGAGTGATGGTGATGAGATACAAAATCAATAAACTTAATCACTAAAACACTAGGAAGGGGTTTCCCAATACACACAATAGAACAGAAGAAGCCTCCTTTTAACACAAAGGAGATCGATCAAGCATATTGCGAAAGTGCCAATTGTTTTGACTGGATTTCAAATTTAAAACAATAATTAAATTTTGTATCTATACTCGGAACTTTTGTAGGATGTGTGGATAGTTTGAATCGGTTTCAATTTGATTAATTTCAATTGTAAGCTATTGAATTTTATCAATTTTAATTTTATTCAATGAATTCCCGAGATCATGAATCCTACAAATATGTATTAAAAAAGGAACTAATCTATATCTTCAATGAATGTCAAAGAATTACATGTAAGAAAAAGAAGCACTATAACAAAACTTTCCTGGTTTTGCTGAACTACAAATGAATTTCTCTTATCTGCAAGAAAGAATCAAAGAATCACTACTGCTAGATGCACAAAAGAATCAATTGAAACTTGCTGGTTGGTGGTAGTGTATGTTGTTGTCATCCTTGCTGATCCTTCTGAATAGCACATAAAAATTTCCTCATGAAGCCAACAATGTTGATCTTTTTGAATAGCTCGGTCGGCCAAGTTATCACCTCCTCGTCCAGAAACCGATCCCGAGCTCTTCTATCCGAATCCGGTGGATCCACGTCCCCATCCACCTCCAGATCGTGGGAATAAAAAACCCTAACCCTGGCCGATCACTTTCTGTGCGTGTGCCGATGTCTCCTTGTCGGCGGCATCAGTCTAGGGGAGTGAGGGTCGACGGGTGACATAATAGGGGAACGTCTGTTTGGGGTCCCCGACAACATGTGTGAAGGAGGGAGACCCGGGTCGGCATCGGCGTCGATGAAGAAGGCGCCATGACAACTTTGTGGTTCTCAGATCTGAAAAAAAAAGGGATAGATCAAAAATTAAAAGAGAGAGTAAACTTTGTATTGTGAAAAAATTTTGAACATTTACTAAAAAATGGATTTAGAGTGGACATATACTATAATGATTTATGAAAATAGATATTGGGCCAAATATTTTGTAGAATTATTAGTGGTATGCTTTTCTTTTAACTCAATTTGTTAAAAAGGTTGCGGTTTACTTTGTGAAAAAAAAACCTAAATTTGGCAAAAGATTTTTTTAAGAAAAAGTAATCATAATAATTTTAAGAAAACTATATACTATACTCCCTCCGTTAATTAAAACTTGACGTTTTACCATTTATGTATGCTTTTTTAGATGTTAAAAACTATATAAAATATTAACTTTTTAAATAATTTTTTAAAATAATTTCATACTTTTTTTTTATTAGGAAAAAATTCAGGCGAGCGAGCTCTACCCGACAGCATCCTTACGGATGAGGTCTAAGAGACCTAAATCGTTGTAAACATCGACACCCAAGGCAGAGTGACAAAGGTGTGCAACCTTATCCGCCACTCTATTGCCTAACCTTGAATAGGTAAATAAAGAGCGACCATTCAGGGGTTCGAATCGGGGACCTATGGGTACTACCCACAAGTCCTTTCCGGTGAGCCATTTCGGAATGGACCGGGGAACATGAAAGGATGACACTTCTTTCACAATCGATAAGAGGAGTTGGACATCTGATAAAATTAGTTCGATTTCCCACAGACATTTCGCTTTTTCTTTTAGGTGGTTTATGATTATGAGGAAATCACCTTCAATGTGGATTTTTTCAATATGGAGTTGTCGGACATGTTGGATACCTAATTTAAGAGCAAGTGCCTCTGCTTGCAAAGGACTCATTTTACCAAGTTTTTGATATGCAATGTGTATAGGGCGTCCTTCCCAGTCCCGGATTGCGGCTCCAGCCGAGCTTTCATTATTTGTGGTTGTGGATCCATTGAAATTTAGCTTTAGGGTTCCCCTAGGGGGTTTGCGCCATGTAGTTTTGGCATGTTTTATTTTCTTTCTCGGTTGATTGAATTGTCGTGCATGTAGGGAGGAGTCCTCGTCTAAATTATACTCTAAGCGGGAAGTTTTGTTCCAATTCTCCTTGTGAGTTTTAATCATTTGTAAAGCACAATCTCTATGTGGTATAGGAACCTGTCTAAACACACATTGGTTTCGAATGTACTAGACCGTCCACCAAGACAATGCAAGATCCACCTTGGACACAGTGGAAAGCTTGTTTCCAAAGAAAGAGATGATTGGCTTAATATCTCGTGAATGATTTGCCATGCTAGATATTGTCGAGTGTATATATGTGAGTTGGAAAATGGAAGAGGGAATTTATGTACTGACATTCTAAAAAGAGGTGAACATCATCTTCTACTGCGCAGTTGCACAAGCAGCAGATGGAAGGAACAGAAGTCCCTCGTTGAGCAAACCTAATTCTAGTTGGAAGGCCATCCTCACATATTTACCATAAAAAATTAATAACTTTAGGCGAAATATCCAATTTCCAGATCCAGGCGTTAGTGTCTAAATTTAGAGGTGATAAGTTTATATGCACTAGACGTGGTGAACCAACTAGCTCTATTAGGCCACCAGTATAATCGATCCTCGAAAGGTGAAACGGGAAGTGGAATATCCAAGATTTCTTTGACTGTGTCTTCAGGTAACAGATTATTAAGTTTTTCCGTCCACCACTTACCACCTAATATATAGTTACTTACAGTTTCTTCTATGTTATTAATTTGAGGACAGTTTCCCCTTGCCAGAATAGGGGAAGTTGTGATCCGATTGTCTGTCCAGAACTTGATGGAATTTCCATTTCCAACAGACCAAATGAGTCCAGTCTTAAATTTGTCAATGAGGGTTGTTAGTTTGGCCCATTGCCATGAAGAATCACCTCTTTTCTTGTACTCAAGGATGTTAGCTGAACGAAGATACTTATACCTGATAATAGTAACCCAGACATTACTTGGTTCCGCCAAAATTTTCCATAGTAGTTCCATTTGGAGAACAACATTCATCTCTTTTGATTTCCTTAGCCCTAACCCTCCAAATTTCTTCGGTCTGCAAACCCGATCCCAACTAATAAGAGGGAGGTGTTGAAGATCCTTATTCCAAAAGAACATTCTGTTAATCCGATCCAGCTCCCTATGAATTGAAGAGGGTAACATGAAATTTTGCATTGTATATAATGACTTAGCTAATAGGTTTGTATTAATTAAGGTTGCTCGCCCCTGTTGTGATGAAGCGTTTGCGCGCCATTTACTAAGTTGTTCTTTAGATTTGCAAATGACATCTTCAAAAGTGTGTTTGTTTACTCTACCGTTTATAATCGGACATCCGAGATATTTTTCCATTGAATGTTCATTAGTAATTCCTAAACAACTGCATAGTTCAGAGATCCTAGCGTTTGAAATACCTTTCGTGGATTGGAAGCTAGATTTATGATAGTTAACTTTTTGTCCAGAGACCTTACAGTATGAATCAATTATTGCTCTAACTTTATGTCCCGCAATAACACTACCTCGTGAGAAGATAATGATGTCATCAGCAAATGATAAAAAGGGAACCCGAGGACCGTTCCTGCTGAACGAAAACCCAAGTGGACTATTAACCACATTCGTTTCTGCGGAGAGTTTCCTAGCTAGGATTTCGGCTCCCAAGATAAACAGAAAAGGAGATAGCCGGTCTCCTTAGCGAAGGCCCCGAGAGGGGAAAAACATATCTGTAGGGCCATTGTTAATTAATACTAAGAAGGAGACAGTCGTTACGCATTCCATAACCCACGTAATAAAGGTAGTATGAAAACCGAATTTTTCTAATATCTTTCTTGTGAAATACCAGTCTACTCTATTATAGGCTTTTTCCATGTCAAGTTTAATTGCCAACCAACCCTCCCTACCCGTACGAGATCTGAAGGAATGGAAGATCTCGTAGGAAATTAAAACATTATCTTGGATTGCCCGGTCGAACACAAAGGCTCCCTGAAGAGGATGGATAAGTTTACCTATAATAACTTTGATTCTTTCTGTTAAAATTTTTGAAATGATTTTATACAATGTAGAACACAAGCTGATTGGGCAGTAGTGACTTGTATTAGTCGGGTTTTCTCGCTTAGGGAGAAGAGATATAAACGTATGATTTATTTGTTTTAGGAGCTTTCCTGAATGGAAGAAACTTTTTACAGCTCTAATGGTGGATGTGCCGACAATGTCCCAGTATTTCTTGTAGAATTCAGTTGTAAACCCATCTAGGCCTGGCGATTTGTTGTTGCCAAGGCTGAAGACAGCCTTAATTTCATTATTAGATGGGTGTCAAATAAGGTAAGCATTTTCTTCGGGAGTGATTGAAGGATGAATAAGATCTAGCATTTACTGTAAGAGTCTATCGTCAATTGCTTCCTTTTTGAATCTCTTTTCAAAGTCACTTTTGATTTCATTTCTAATATTTTCCTCACCTAAAATTAGGGTTCCTTCGACAGTAGTTATATTGCGAAGTTGTTTCCTATGTCGTCTACCCGAAGCAATCCGATGAAAATATGTTGTATTCGAGTCAGAAAGTTTAAGATGCTTTGTCTTGGCTCTTTGTTTCCAAAAAGTTTTTTGGTAAAGAAGTAGTTTTTCTTTTTTAGAAATAAGATGATTTTCTTTATTAATGGTTGTCCTGTTGTTACCTCTTAAAACTGAAGCTTGAATATTGATAAGCTTGACTTCCACCTCATTTAACTGCCGGAAAATATTTCCGAAGGTTCGTTTATTCCACTCCTTGGCTTTTTTCTTCAAAATTTTATGTTTGAACATCAGTTGATACATAGTCGAGCCCAAACGATTTGCCCGCCAAGATTGTTTAACGATGTTTCGAAAATCCTTCCGTTGAAGCCAAGTATTCTCAAACTTGAACGGAGGAGCTTTGCAAACTGGTCCATACTCAAGAGTTATTGAGATGGGGCAATGATCAGATGAAGAGAAGGCTCCATTGTGAGTGGTCAGGTTAGGGAATTTCTGAATGATTTGGTGATGGACTAGTACACGGTCAAGTTTTTCGCGAATAGTGTTTTCATCATGTGGGTTGAAAGTGGGTAGATCCACTAGAGCGCAGTCATTTTTGAATTGTAGAAGCCTAGTGAATCGAGCGGAACGGAGGTTAGCACCTCCCAGCTTATCATCATTGCATAGGATTTCATTCAGGCTCCCCAGAATAATACAAGGAATGGACGAGTCATTCACAATGGAAGTTAACATATCCCAAAAACAATCTTTCTCTTGGGGGCTCCGAGATGCGTATACAAATAGCAGTAAAGTCATAAATCTATCATTAATATTCTCGTATCGAAGTCCTATGATTCTGGGTATGTGAATTTCTACCGTAATAATTTCATTTGTTAATTGGTAGGACTTCCAGAGGATACCGAGACCACCCGAACGACCGGTAGTGGGTGACCAGATAGCCTCTGCAATTCCAATATGTGATTTTCATATATAACCGTCGGGGTTGTGAGACCAAGATTTATGTGACCTCACACTAAGAAAGTGTAACGAAAAATAGAGTTGGAGATTATTTTTATGAAATGACATGAATTCCGACATCATGTTAGTGTTATTATGTTGTTTAATATGCTTAGTGCAATAATTTACTAAGTATTCAATTAATTGACACACCAGGCCAACAATTGGGACGGCTAAAAAATTGAATAGGGAGTCCAAATGGTGGATTAGCTTAAGTTGGGTGAATAAGCCCACCAAGAATATGCATTTTGTAGGTAAATGCTCTAGAAGAAACCAAAGTTGGAACAAAATGGAGACCCAGAGAATGGTAAGCAGTCGCACCTTGCAAGCAAATCTGAATAGACCATTACGAACATGGAAAGTAGCCACAGAAGCACCCAACCCGTCGGATAAGCCACAACCCAAGCAACGAAGCAATGGATTGAGATGCACATTGGATTAGACCCACTCCAAAGCGAGCAGCGAGGCTGTAGAACGCAGCTAAATCGCGACCCCCTAGCCAACAGAACCGCAAATAGGCAGCCAACTAGGAACGAAAATGAGATGTTACACTTCACATCCAAGATAAAGAAGGCAGTACAGAACCATCCCCACCACACCAGTATCCATCGAGGCCAAGCCGACCATAAGATGAGTTCAAGCCCTGCAGCAAAAACAACAGGGTAGCATCCAAGAGCACAAGGGCAAGACACATATAAGACTATCTTCACAACCCCAAGAAAGATATGTAAAGAAACGTGAAGAGCAACAACAATTGTACACGATGAAACATCGAGGTTAAATTGAGACCAACAACCAAGGCTCAATAATTCAGTCACAGATTTTAACAAGGTAGCTTCATTATCAGACCCAGAGATATTATAACTGAAATCTTGGATATACTTATATGATTTGGCCAAAAAATGAGACCAGATAAACTTGATAGAGATACAAAAAATTTTAATAGCAAGATTTAAGACAAACACTTGTTTATCAGAACTGAGGATAGGAGCAAAAGAAACCCAAGATCCACAGTTTGTTCAAGGCCCGAAAATCGGGGGGTAAGGGGTACGGTGAAGAGGGGACCTCTAACACCTGGTTTTCTATGCACCAGTAAATGGTGAATAAAGGAGTTATATGTAGCGAGCGAGACCAAACAGACAACAGCTCAGTGAAATTCCTGAGTACTATCAAGCAATTTATTAGCACACTGAGTAACAAAGCTGCCCTCCAAGACAGATATCTCATATTGCCCAAAGACAGCTCCTGATTTGCATCACAAGGGGTATAAACCTGGTAAGGGTGAGTTCTAGCCATGAAATACATACGATTGAAACTGATAATTGAAAAAATATCCGCATCCAAGGCCAATTTCAGGTTAGCATAACCACAAATTTTGAGAAATAAATCTTCATACAAACTGGGGAAAGGAGCCATGACAGCCCCGATCACCACAGATTCGTCCAGGCCCGAAGATCGGGGGTAAGAAGTGACGAGACATTAGCCTCAATCACCGGGTATTCCAACCAACCACAAGTGGTAAGTTTACTGAGCAGTATAAAGCAATTACCAAAACTTAGATGAGAAACTGTGTTCATAAACCTGGATAGCATCGTAGGAGCCACAAAGGTGGACTTGGTGGAAGACGACTCCACCATTACAGCAGCGAAAGAACTAGGATGGAGCCACCACTCCGACACCCAACCACCGAACAACCCGCAGCAGAAGAAGACGAGAACACTGCTGCGCGCCAACCACAACAGCACCGAACCCACCATCAGACCCCAGCCACGCCGACATCGACAATGAGCACGCCCCTGGGAGCTCGCAGGCCACCACCGCCGCCACCCAGAACGGAGATCTTTCTTTCTCTTTCTGAAGTCCCACCAGATAGGGATTTCAAACCTCTTATTCATCTTCATCTCGCTTGAGATTTCGACAATTGAACACCAAACCCAAGGGCAAACACTATTCGATTCCACCCGAGAGAAGGAATTGAAGCAGCATACAGTGAAATTTGTGACAGGGGTTTGAGGAAAGATCTTGAAAAGGAGCACAGAATCAAGGTGATGGGTGGGAACATCCCGGAATTGACGAGGAAATAAGCCGATCAGCCCCAAAAAAATCGATTTAGGGTTAGGGCTTGCCGGAGCAAGGGGTCGGGGATTGATTTTGGCAAGGGGGGTTGGAGGCGCGTGTACCATGGGGCAAAGCGCGTTCATTGCCCAGAAAAGGGGTTTCTCAAACCAAATTTATTAAATAATTTCATACTTGTTACTATAGAGTATGAATTTATAAAAACAAATGTAAAAAAATATTAATATTTTATATAGTTTTTAGCATTTTAAAAAAGCGTGCACGAATAATAAACGACAAGTTTAATTAAGAGATGGAGTATTATATATTAGCTATATAGCAATACGATAAATAAAATATCAATGTAAATAGTAAAAGTGAAAATTAATTTTATGTCATTGGATAGATTTTTTTTTTTTTGAGGAAATTGGATAGATTTATTTGATCATTATTTTTTCAATTCTCACAATATAATTCAAATTTATTATATTCATTGTCATATTTGAATAGATTTTTACAACAATAAATATAATTTTAGAATATTATTTTAGAATATTGTGTTAATATATTTTCGCACCGTCTCTACATTGGCTGCGAAGTGGAGTAAATGACAATGTAGAAGCTATGATTCACCACATAGGAGTAAGAATAGGTCAATCCAAAAGAGGAAAAGTTTTGCGATGCAAGATGATCGAACTGGTTAACGTTGAAACACATCAGAGGAGCGTGAGACAAGAGAGGCTCATGGAGTTTTTTTTTTTATATTATTTTAATTAGGATCCGTTTCCATCAAGCAATTACTCCATAAATTGTTTCTTTTGTTCCCATGGGAAGGCTAAGACTTGTTCTCATGTGAACCAAACCATATATATATACACACACATATACATATACATTCCAGTAATCTATTATGTACAACACCGTACTTAACACTACATATACGCAGGAGTTAAACTTCCTGTGGATCAAACGGGCGAAAAACCTATATATACTTTGATTAGGTCTTGTACATTAGGTTCCTCTATAGACTATAGTCTATACCATACCTTTGTTTGAAAGCAAAGCTGTAGTCTCCTTTGATGTGTATCTCAAGCTGCAGGTGGTGTCCACAACCTCTACATTAATCTGTTCTTTGGCTTTTCCCCATAACACTATGTAGAAACCAACTGATATAATCACTGCTCCTATGAAACTGCATTATATATATATGCACAGAAATTAAGCCCCGCGCTCGGTTTTATTCAAAGGAAAGATTGATAATTAAGAATACAATATATATATATATATATATATATATATATATATATTGGGATTAGAACTAGTAATTTGCAGCTTGATTCATTAATGGAATATATATATATATATATATACCTTCTGAGCTCAAGTTTTTCGTGTAGGAAGACTGCACTCAATACAGCAGCAATTGCAATAGACATAGGCCTGAACAACGCAATGTAAACGGGTCCTTTAAGACGTAAACCCCATGTGTGGATCACGGTGCATGTTGAGGACACTAGGATTCCCTTGGAACACGTACGTACACAAATTCAAATTATAACTACAAGTCTTAGTTTTGGACTTTGGACTTTGGAAGCAGTACTATAAATAGATATATATATGTTCAATGGCAAGCTAGTGTAGGTTCTTACCGAGTACAAAATAGAAGCCAACTCCACATCTAGTTTGAGCTTCCAAGCGCTCAAATCATTATCCAACAAGAGTCCAGCCATGAAAGACAGGACCATCACGCACGCGTTGTAGTAGAAAACCACATGCAGTTCTGCTGGGTACTCTTTCAAAATCTGCCCCTGCAATATCAACACATAACATATATAAATGCCGGCCTTTTTGATCGATCAGTCTGTTTTATCACGTTAACACGTACTCTTAATTGTCAATTTGTATATGTACCTGAATAATGTAGGTGACTGAAAGCAGAAGGTAAGCAGCAGCCAGGAGAAATCCGCCAATTACCCAGTTTGATACATCAGGGAAGTCATCCAAGTTGAATACATTGGCCCAATAATGCAGCAAATGGGAGTTTGAAGCTGCAGCCTGAGGCATAGATGAGTTCATAGTTGTTGTGGTTTTATACAGAGTTACAACACATGCTCCTGCTATTGACAAAGTCGTCCCTATGATCTTCGCTTGTGTGCTTATGCTTCTCCATGTTACCTTTTCCATCCTTGAATTATCAAACATGTACATCTTGTAAAATGAGAACATACACACGTACTAAAATTGGGATCTGAATATATGAATTTTGCATTTGCTAATTTCATATATGTATATATATGAAGAGCAAGCTAGTCAAGTTTGGGATAAAACATCTTTGGTGGAGAAAAAGTGAATTAGCCTTTTGCCAAATTCTGTTTCATGTTACTATATTGTATAGCTGTCACTAAGAATCTAGAATATATATATATATAAATTATTTGAAGCAGCCCCTAAAACAGTAGAGTAGTATATAGTATAATATAATTAGAGAACTTCACAAAAGGACAGATGGTACATGCATATGTATACACACACTGCCCACACTTGTTAGCAATTAAGCTGGCTAGTTCAAGCACTTTAAATTAATTAATTAATTGGTAACACCAGGAATAAATTAGATGGATAGGAATAGAGATTACAGGGAGTATTTATTGGAGGGAAGTTGATAAGGTGGGGATACATATTTTGAGCAAGAAAATGACTGAATTGATCTGAGACTGGGATTTCATTCCACACACTTCCTTTCATATATATATATTGGCCCATCTATACAGATATATCTACTTAGCTAGAAAGAGCCAATGGATTGAACAAATTGAGTAGTTTTCGGATGCTTGCAGTGCTATTGGGGAGGGGGATCCAAAATATTAAAATAAAAATTAAATTAGCCATAATAAAATGTAGTAATTTGTGGTCTCTAATTATGGATGTGCTTCATTGTCAGCAAAATTTGTCCACTTATGATGGAAGCCCAATTGTGGTTTATGGTGCTTGGCTTTATGCTTAACCCAATATAAACCAACCCATATGAGTGGGGAGCAAAGACAAAACACCATCACTTAATCAACAAGAATTGAAGAAGAAGAAGAAGAAGAAACCAATTCCAATAGAGAGAAAAAGGAGAACCTGAAAATGATGGCAAGTATGAAGGTGAAAGCAGGAACCAGATTGCTCATAGCCGATGCAAGAGTAGGAGATCCATACATTATTCCTAAATTTGCACAAACTTGTGCTACAAACCTACAAACAAACATTTTGTTAGCTAGAACCATGTATGTGTCTGTGTGTATATATATATATATAATGAATGAAAGAAAGAATGGAAAAATCAATATACAGACTTACCCAGTTAGACCCAGAAGAAATATTCTATGCACAAGGGAAAATTTATTTGATGGAAGCTCAACATGCCTGCCAAGTTTAGTTTGATATATATATAAGGAATGTTGAAGCCACTATACATATATAAAACAATTAGACGCTCGGTCGAGTGAGAGAGCTAGAGAGAGAGAGGACACCTGTTGAAGATGAAGAGGCAAGGGAGAAGGAAGAGAGTGGCAACAACATAAGAGTAGACAATGAAGACATTGAATTTCATGCCCTTCAAAGAAGCTGCTTTGTAGAGCACATTTAGACCCACGTTGGTGCACTCCACCACCACCATCCCTACAAATGGTACCACATCTCTCTCACATGAACCCCTTATTCCTACTTCCATATCTCTCTCTCTCCGCCCTTTTTTTCCTTCTATATATGAATTTGATCTTGAACAAACTCTCTATTTATGGATCCGAACTATTATTATATTTAAAGACAGGCACACATACTCCTCCGTACAAGAAATATAGGCTTGGTCATTTTAAATTATATTTAAATTTAATAGGAGTAGTCCAAGTGTATGTGATCATGTCAAAATACCTGGTTGTAATATTTAATTGGATAATAATAGCAAAATATACTCCATATTATTAAAATAGGATCCTTTGTCCAATCATTATTTAATTAAATTAGAAAAAATTGTAAAGATTTTGGACATTTGTTTGAGAGGGGGCCAGCCTGTGTGCCTTTGTCACTTACCACTTAATTTGCAAATCATCACTAAATCTTGCAAGCTGGGATGAATATTAAATGTACCCTCCCCCAATATGAACCTCTAATCATCACACTGTACTACGACTATGGAGTATTTACGTAATTCAACTTAGCCATTCGAAATTATTTATGGTATAATTTTATTTAGAATTTTTTTAAATTATATATTTATTTCATACACTTATATTTATGTCTATTAAATTTTATTATGAAAAAATATATTTTAAAAATATATATAATTAAAAGAATGATTATATTATTATATATTTTTATAAAACAGAATTTTTTTATGATAAAAATTTATAAACATAAAAATATAAATGTATGAATACAAATATATTTTTAAATTTTTTTTTTGAAATAATCTTAATTATATCTTGAATAATTTTGTGGTAATACATGGAAAAACTTCACGGGTGTCAACATTTTTTTTTTAATCTACTGTCCAAGTCTACCTTAAATTCCATGACATTTTTTTCACCAAAAAAAAAAAATTCCATGACATTTTATCATCTTATTATTTTTTTTTTTTTTACACAAGTCAAATATATTTGATGTTAATTTTTAAGTTACACTGATTCTATACCCCAATAGAAATAGTTGATTATATTATGTTGTGTGAAGTGTATTGCTTGCCTCAAAGAAAGTATATGCTCTCATAGGATTCCCTTATAAGGTGGTCTTATTTCATCATCATCCATCACAAATCATCACATCCATTATTCTATATTTGAAAGGGAAAAAAAAATCTCCACTCATTAGTGATGTTTTTAGTTGAGCATGGTTTAGTTGTATATGGAATTAGAAACTTAAAAAAGATGCCAGTTTAATGATCCAAAATATCAGCCATCAAGATCGATTTTAATTCAGTTGCAGGCCGATCAGATCGATGAAACTGCCATTAGATGGTTGGACTAGCTTGAGTATTTTGTGAAAGTTTAATGATCCAAAATATCAGCCATCAGAATGAGAGAAGTGCGATTATGAGATGGAGATGATCATGAAGATTTAAGAATTGCTTCTTTTAGGAATCACTGAAATCTTATAATGGACAAAAAGCCGGTTTCAATCAGTTTTCAGACGTCAATTTGTATTGCAAAAGCAACTGCAATGCAAGCCTAGTTGTAGTGCTAGTTGAACATTATTATGAAATGCCAAATTGAATTATATACGACAATAACTTGACTGAGGATGAAAGACACCGAGAAAACGTAGAGGGCCACATACAGGATATGTAATATCTCCTCTCCTGTACCTTTACACTACTGGGTCTCAATTTTGCAGTGTTCCTCTTGTTGATATATACACCAAGTACCAAGACGAGTGACACTTGTTGATATTTTTCATGCTGATCCAGCACCAGAGTAATTATTGCTCCTAAAAAACTGCAATCCAAAGAGGCAGCAAAAGTTGGTAGAAAAGGCTAAATCCATAAGAGAGTAGTTATCGATCACATGGAGGTTGTTTTACTTTTTCATTATGAAAGAGCTATTATGTAAGGATACCTTTTGATATGGAGAGTTTCATCCAAGAATATCAAAGTCGTGACGGTTGCAATTGCAATAGACAATGGCCTAAACATTGCTATTTAGACGGGAGGGACCCTTGATACGCAGACCCCATGTGTGGATGAGAGTGCATATAGAAGACCCGAAGAATCCCTGAAAACACCAAACATCTCAACTTCGTGCACACATGGATTCTTACGGAATACAGAATAGCAGCAAAGTCTACATCAACTCTCAATTTCCGAGCAAATGAATTCGTCTCTTACAGTAAAGCAGCAATACACGATACAATCATCCACAGATGCATTGTACAAAAAAAAACTACTGGCAGTTCAGCTGGATACTCTTTGAGAATCCGTAACTACAGGAATAACATCAAAAATTACATGATGGGAAGTAGAAGATACTTAGCTGCTAGGAAAAAGCCACCAATTAACCATTTTCAAAATACTCTTAACTTGAGTGCGTTCGGATGATCTGAATTCGAAATGAACCATGTAGGTGTTGTAGCATAACAGGCGGGTCAGTGTACATGGTAACAACACAAACACCTGTTATTGATAAAGCAGTGCCTATTATCTTAGCTTTCGTGCTCTTGCTTCTCCAGTCCAAGCTAGCTTTTCCATCCTTGAAGGCAAAGATATGACAAGTATGAATCGTAATTTGTCCACAAATGCGCTCATTTAGAGAGATAGCAGACTCAACCAGCATGCCTTAAGATCAGACCAATTCAGTTGATCTTTTCTTAGTATCTCATCAGAGATTAATGTTTCAACAACATTAGTTTAACCATCTCCTGTCCAAAACTTACAATAGACGATCCATCAAATTATCAATATAAGAATGGAAAAATCAGGTATTCTGTGAACGGTCGCTTGCTTTTGAAATTCATATGTAAAGAGTACAGGTAAAGTAGGAGAAAGAATCTGTATGGATAAGAGCAAAAAAATGAAAATGATGCCCATTGGACTAAAGTTGGAGTAGATTCGACAAACAGGAAAACAAAAAACTATTAATAAAGGTTGAAATAATGTCTGCCCACTTGTCATGAAAGTGGCCCATCCACATTAAAAGCAAAATTACTCAAATAAGATTCTCATTGCTTTCAAAGTATGCACAAAACACATGACCAACAAATAAAGGGATCCTAATTGTTGCTCTTTACACTAGCAAACTTATCCATATGAATCCTAGTTATGGCTTATGTGTATGGTCCTAATTTAAACAAGTACAGGCAAATGTAGCATTTCACTAGAAGGTGTAAAAGAATGCAACAGTTAAATCTTTAAAGTAGAGAGAATGGGAGATATTGGAAGATGGAATTATGATGCAGTGGAGAGAAAAGATTGAAGGAAGCCTGAAGACATTGGCAGGCAAAAAGGTGAAGAAAGGCACTAGATTACTCATGGTTGATGCAAGAGTTGGGGAGCTGTAAAGTATAAAAGAGAGTTAAAAGGTGATTAGTAAAGACTTAGGACCCTTGGCTTTAGCATGTACTCGTTCAGATGGAATCTTGTAGCTTGATCTATACAAGAAATTAAAAAGTATAACAACTTTATGAACCGAGATGATTAGATAAAAACTCACTTACCCAATCAGCTCAACAAGGCAGATTCCAGTAGAAATAAATTATTTGGTGGAAGCTCAAGACTCCTGCCATGTTCAGATAATAAGCGCACAGATATCGATCATGCACTGTCATTCGTCCAAAAGAGATCGGAGAAAGAGAAGGAGAGCTGTTGAAGATGAAAAGGCAAGGAAGGAGGAGAGTAGCTACTAAATAAGTGTATACGATGAAGAAGTAGACGTGATGATCTAAGAACCACGTTACTGAACTCTACCATCACCGCGGCCACAAATGACATCAAATCCTTGTTACATGATATTGTCTCTGTTGATCCCTAGCTACGACCTTCAAACAGCTACAATATGAATGAATATACATCTATATAACCTAGCGAGTAAACTAATGACAGATCAAACAGTACATGTGATCATATTATTTGGTACTAATTTTTGTAATAGTTCAAACCATTTGAGGTTGTTAAAGTGTATGTGTGTCTTCATCAACTATAACCTAGTTTCTAAGATCTGTTCTTATGCGTTTGACAGGTGGTGAACCTAGTGCTTTAGAGGTCTGGTTGGCTGATTTTGTCATAGATCTTGCCACTGTTAAATTATTTCCCTAATCTGATTCCCATCATTGTTTTGTGATATTATACAATTGTTTAGATTTAGATACTTCCATTGTGCTTTCAAAGTATATTTATCATCAGCAGCCTCAGTGCTCAGCACAGTGACTCACTTTTCATATGTTCTTTATTAGAGGAAGAGCTCTTGTTCACACCGCTAATCATTAGTATCTCGGGTTCTTCCAATCCATTATTGAAGTGACGCTCTCTCTTTACATAAAAAAAAAAAAAAAAAACAGTGATGTTTCCAACAATGTTTTTTTTTTTTAAAGATATTATCTCCTACACACTAGCTTAAATCTTATATGCTAAAATCTTATATGGTTGAATGAAAAAGATTCATGGTCACCATTGAAGCATATATGAGTAACCCAAAAGGGATTCTATCCTTTATTGACTATAGCACAAACTGGTTTCATCCTTATCAAAGGTGACTCTCTGTATCAATACTTGTAACATGCCCTTCCTGTGGATAAACTTTTACAGAAAAGAGGATTCATGAATTCAGATATAAGAGATAAAAACAATGCAATGTTTTCATCAATTTTTGTTCAAGTGATTTGAAGCAAAGATGCTTTATCTTCTTCTTTTTGAAACAGAAAATAGTTTGAAGGGTAAACAAACGCTGATGCAAAAACTGAAGAACAGAACAAGTAGTAGATGGAGAATGAGAAAGAATACCTTGTAAACTGAACAAGCTTGCCAAGAAGGATGGCCAGATACAACGGATTCTAAAAACTGACCCAAAGCACCAATAGTCTATAGATGAGATAAAGCGCAGAGTAACATGGAAGGGTAATTACCAGCTTCAATGCCTACTCTTTTGATGTTTACATTCTTCTCAGTTCTCCCCTTCCCTTTATGGCTGAATTTGAGGATTTTACTACCTCCAATGTTTACATCTGAATTGGTTAATTACAACAATAAAATTACACATACAGCCTGCAGGATTAAGAATGTTTTGGAAAGAGCAGTGGCCAACAAATATTTGGTCATTTAAAATTCCCCTGTTTTTTATTACATATTAGATCTCTGTGTCAGTGTATGTAGTTTTTGGAAATATGTAAGGTTTGAAGTTTTTGTGCAAAGACTTGGATGATTAGAGATGGTGCCAATATTGAAATTGAAGCACTTCATTACCCTGATACAATTGTTGTGAAATTTCCAGCGTCTTGAGGTTTCCAACACAGAGAAGTTAATCCAATGAGTCGCTCTAACAACATGTTCTTAGTGTTCTAAGTTTCAAGCAGAGCTGGTTTGCAAGAGAGGAGCCTTAGGGTTACAAATTGACTCAACACTAGTAACATCATTCACCAGAGCGGTATCCTTCTCTTTGGCCTGGCCCCATATCACTGCATAGAATCCAGCAGCTATGGCAGTTGCTCCCATCACGCTGCATCGTAATATAGTAATTAGCAACCGACATACTGGCTTTGAACGCCTCAGCACTGACATAAATCAATCAGTCTCACTCATAGATAGATCCATGGAAGAATATGTTCTTCATTGTTTACCTGCCAAGATAGATTGAGTCCCCAAGAAACATGTATGCCATGAATGCTGCTATGACAATACTGAGGGGCTTGTACATGGCCACATAGACTGGCCCTTTTTGTTGGAGGCACCATGTCACGACAGTGTTGCGGAAAACAGTCACTGCCAGCGCCTGCCAACCAAACCAAAAGCTCCACATATTATCAGCACAGTTTTGGGCAAATCCATGCACCAAGTATATTTCCTTACTCCGTAGACAATAGCGACTATCTCAAGCTTGTTATGGATCTTCCATGCTTTGGGATTTCTCTCAAGGAAAAAGGACCCGATCCCAGATTGGATTGTGCCAAATAAGGTGAAGAAGAACACAATGATCACTTGATCTGGGTATTCATTAGCCGTTGCAGTCTGACAATCACATATATCCACATTAGTTTTTCCCCTAAAAAAAAACACTTCAAAACAAGACTGGCATTCATTACACAAGGCTAGTAGTGAAAATCACAATCCCACTACCTGCAAGACGTTCCATGTGGATGAGAACAAGGAAGTAGCAATTAAAAGAAGACCACCAAGTGCCCAGTTCGACTTCTGTGCAAGCAAAGGAAGATCACGTTTCGAGGGTAAGGACTCGGTAGCCATCAAAAGAGGTGGACCTTTGTACAAAGTCATCACCGATGCCCCACAAATTGCAACAATTGTACCCAAAGATTTTGCCTGACTGGTATATTTCCTTAGATCAAGCTTCTCCATCCTAATCAATCACATTAAGACATGACCCAAATCACCTATCACCAACTACCAAATACAAGGCTTAAAGCATCGATTTCAACACTTGAAATGCATCCAAAGATCAAAACATGAAACATTCAAACATACCCAAGGCAAACTGCAAGAAGAAAAGTGAAGGCAGGAATCAGATTGCCAATGGCAGCTCCTAATGTAGGAGAGCTGTAATTGATTCCAGCATATGCAAATATTTGCAGCAAGCAAATCCTTCACAAACACACACACACACACACAAAATTAGTAGAGAGCAAAATTAGTATCCCAATTCCATCACCAAATCTATAATGATAAACATTGAAATCATTATAACATACCCAATTGAACCCAGAAGGAAAAACCTACAGAGGAGAGCAAAGGTAATAGGAGGCCTCTTTCGACTGCAAATTGAAAGTGGATAGATAAAAAAAAACTGAAATCTGAAAAGGCAAAATTAATATAGTGTAGAAATCTAGGTACCTGAAGAAATGGAAAGAGAAAGAAGGGAGGAGGAAGAGGGTTCCAAGGGCGTTGTAGTAGACAACAAAGACGAAGTTGCTCATCCCTCTTGACATGGCCGCTTTGCTTAGTGTGATGAGCCCTACTTCCACACACTCCACCACCATCATTACTAAAAAGGGCAGTGATCGCTTAATGAGACCCTCCATTGTTGTCTTTCCGAATTCCTCGTCTGGATTAGACAAGTTAAGGCAATAAAAGATTATTTTTTTGCGTGGGGTTGCTTTCATGGGTTTGTGGTATTGTGCCTATTGGCCAGTGGGAGTACCACGGGCAAAATCTGACCCGGCCCTAGAAATCCCACGACTCACCCGAACCTAAACCCGATCGAAATTCAAAAATCTAGAGTCATCAGTAATCCGAACTCGAAACCGAACCGGACTCGACTCGAAATAGACTCGAATACAGATAAATCTGGCCCGACTCTCAATCCGATTTGACTTTGAACTCGACCTGACCCAACCCAACTTGAAATGGTTGTTTAACCTCAATAAGTTCATACAAATATGATATACTTTATCGATATTATAAATTGTGTACCTTTTTCACAATTGGACTCTTCCATTACTAAATTCTACTATTAGAATATCTATATCTATCTATCTATATATATACCTGTAAAAATTGTGTCCCAAGGCCTCTTAATGGCTCTCAAAATTAATAACTCTCTCACCAAAGATTAATTCATGTTTTTTGTTCTTCCTTTTATTTGAGTTGGATCTTATACAATTGCTCATATAGTTATTTTCTTGAATACATGACCCATAAAATTTATAAGGAATTTCAAAATCACATATATAGTTTTAGTTTTTCATCAATTAAATATCATTGTTACAATTTGATTTGAAAATAAAAAAATTATTTTTTTATGTTTCTTTTGCAATACTTTCACTATTTTGAGCGTAATGATTTCTATTTGATTTTAACATTAAAATATAGATGAGAAAAAAACTTAACGGTCTAATTTAAAAATGAAAATAAAGACATACAACATACATTGCCCTCATTTTACACTTATATTTGTTTCAAATTATGTTCAAGTCCATGAAATAATTTTTATTGTTTTAAAAAATAATTCTATAGTTAAAATTTAATAATTATTTTTGAAAAAAATTGTTTATTTTATTTTCCATTTAATTGAGTTTTTCCTATAATTTTTTTTTAAAAAAAAGATTTGTTTTCCTATTTATTGCTAATGTAAAACTTGAGTTAATATAAATCTTTTTTATTTCAAATTAAACGGAAAATAAAAACAACCTACATGAAGTTTTATATTCTTGAAAATTAAATGTAAGTGGCTGGTTATAACATAAAAAGATTGATGAAGTTCTTTGTGTTATAGCCCGATAAGAATTAATAATTAATGTATGACCGATTGTATTCTTGAAACTACAATGGTCTTATATCTCCCCATTTATTTTTTAGTTAATTTCTCAACCTGGTCACCTATTCCATTTCCACCTTTATATATAGTGATCAAAGTTCAAGGTAATTTGTACTGGGAGATATGTTAACTTTCTTCATACCACTTTTTTTTTTTTTTTTTTTTTTTGCGTTTGTACGTAAATCTTCGGCCTCTCTTGGTGCGGGCGGGATCTGCTGTCCCACAAGGGACAGCCCCCTGAATGGCCCTCCCCCCATCCCCTGAATTAAAAAAAAAAGGAAATGACTATAATTTAGAAAAAAAAAAGGAAAATGGTTAAGGGTGGATTTTTTGTGAGGAGGGATAGTGGGGAGACAGTGGGGTGGGCACAGTGGATCCTTACTGCTCTTGGTGAGGTGAACAAAATCTATATGCAACTAAATGTGTTACAAAGCTACAATCCAAGGTATAACATTAATATTTTGTCTATATTGTTTATATTTCTCACCTAATTTAGTTAGAATTCATTTGGTTCCATCTATTAAGTATTTTTTTCCTTTCAAAATGATATATTGAATTACTTTATATTTTGTAGATATTAAATCGAGGTGATATATATGAGTTTAAAGTGATGATCGATTATTTGATAATTATATAACTTTTTACTATCAATTTGTTTATATATGTAGATCATATTTATAATATAGTTGCCCATTACCATATTAAATATGATTGAGGAGATCGATCAAGGAGCCTTTGGATCAAGTTTGATTATCATATTTCAGCATATAGTATGAAGATTTCTAACTAGAAGCTAGGGGCTAGCTTGGTAAGGGACTCCTTAACCGTAAACCTCATCGATCATACTAAGGTGCATGCAATCATTTACTTTTTTTACTTTTAAAAAATACCTTACTCAAAATAATAAATAGCTTAAAATAACATATTATATGTCATTAAGTAACAATTACATTTAAAAATATTTTTAGATACATGATACATATAAATGTTTTTAAATAACATAAACGAACATATAAAATGAAAATGTTTCTGCATGTATGCATATGGTTTAGTTTAGTCAACAATGTGATAAGTATTAAAAAAATATGATATTTAATAAAACCTCTTCAAAAACATGGACTTCCACATGCTCATAAGTCTCAGCGACTTTATTAAACAAAACAATTTCAAATTGATTATTTAATTAATAAAAATATTTTATATAATATAATCCAACTCCTTTTAAAAAATATTTTAAAAATAAGTTTTGGTATTTTATTTAATTAATAAAAATATTTTAAAAATATTTTAGTTGTAAAATAAAAGTTGGTGCTTCAATTGAGCGAACACCTTATATTATATAAGGTGTTTTTGTTTTAAAAAAATTAAAAGGTGCTTTTTATTAAAAAAAATATTTTACAAGGTGTCTTCTTGAAGAAAAAAACTCATAAAAATGTAAAGATTTAATAAATAACTTAAACCAAATTATCAAGTATATGAAACCAAGATTTACCATTTGTACACATATACTGTTTAAATTAGTCAATGAGGATATAAAATAAGCTTTTAAATAGACTTTTAAAATAGAAAAATTATATTTACGTCCCATGCGTAGCACGGGTATACCTTGGCTAGTTAATGTTAATAATTCTATTAATCATTTAATCCTATTAGTTTTTTTATTGTTTATTAATGGATTTATTTATATAGATATAAATATAATAATTCCATTAGTTTTCATAATTAAGGTTATTCTATTTGTCCATATTTCATAATCTATATGAATTATTATATATGATTACTAGTTGAGTACCCGCACTGTGTGCGATTTTTTAAATTAAATAAATTTGATGATAAAACTCGTTTATTCAATCAATTAATTTCTTTCATACTTCTGAATTCTCAAATCTGAACGAATTTATACTTTATTACAGTGGTATAAAACTAATTTTTCTTTACTCTTTACTCGTATATATTAGTGGAAAGTGGAAACAACATATGAAAAGCTAATTTCTCAAATCTGAATGAATTTATACTTTATCAAGAAATGAAACAACATATGAAAAGCTAGTATATATTAGTGGAAACAACAAAATATCATACCTTTTAAACAATTAGCACGTTATTTCGAAAAGCTTACAAGAAAATCATAAACAAAGTCGTAAAAAAACTGCAATAACAACACCAAAAAGAAGGGAGAAGACGTCAACGTTTATGAAATAACATAAACAATCTAAATTATATATAGGTCAAAATCTAAAAATCTCTCCATAGTTATATATGCATAAAATCCAAAAATATATCTCATAAATATATCAATACCTTCAAGATAGGAAAATTTACATCTTTATTCGCAAACACGATAGATCTTTAATAATAAAAATTATGATTAACCACTTCTAAAATTATATCAAAAAAATACATAGTGTCTTTATCCAATACACATCTAATCAATTATATCTAATAATTCCACGAGTTGATAACAATTTGTCAATATATTTAATTAGTATGACCATGTAATATATTGAAGAAAGTTATTATCTTCTAAAAATATATTCATATATAGTGAAAATAGGTAAAATCTTATCTTATATAATAGTCTTTAAAATGAGTTAATATCTTCTCAAAAATATATCCATATCTAATCAAATTGTGTCAAATTTTATCTTATTTATAAATATATATATTGATTAAATAGAGCTAGCATAAAAATTTATCTTATGCATACATTTTAAAATTAGTTAATATTTTCTAAAAATATATCTATATCTAATTAAATTGGGTCAAATTTTATCTTATGCATATATAAATATATTGATTAATTAGAGTTAGAATAAATTTTTTATCTTAGAGAGAAATGCACAAAGTAACCCAAAAAACCAGTTTATTTGCAAGATTAACCAAATCCGGCTTGAAATTGGGCAAAGCCGGATATGGGGGTAAAGTGGTCCGCCGGTAGCAGGTAAGTGAGGGGGGTTTGGGGTTCCACTTCTCGACAGCTGGACAAAGTCAGAGAGAGAAGGGAGGGAAGTAAGAGAAAGTCTACAGAGGAGAGAGAGAGTAAGCAGAGGAGAGAGAGGACATGAGAGAGAGAGGAGTGAAAAAGAAAAGTAAAGTTGTTGAGGGGAGAAAGAGAGAGATTAGTGAGGATAGGACAGAGTGAGATGGAAGAGTGATAGTGAGGGGGCGGGGTGTCAGACAAAAACCATCGAAGAAGAAGCAATTGGGCGGGGTTTTATTTGCAAGTTGACGTGTAAGCAGTTAATTTTAACTGGACACCCAAAGCAAAACGACATGGCACATATTGGAATCGAATGGAAAAGAGTTATCGGAGAAATAGATTTACCATCGACTTCGAATAGAAAATGGGCAAGTTTGCTTTCGATAAAGGTTATGCGAGAGGTGCCTCCCTCAAATCTAAAGCAAGTTTACCCATTTTCTATCTGAAGTCGATGGTGAATCTGTTTCTCCGATAAATCTTGTCCAGTCGATTCCAATATGTGTCATGTCGTTTTGCTTTGGGTGTCCAGGTAAAACTAACTGCTTACACGTCAACCTGCAAATAAATCCCCACCCAATTGCTTCTCCTTCGTTGGTTTTTATCTGAAACCTAAGATTTAATTCAAATTATATTAATGCCCCCCATTGTCATTCATCCATCTCTCTCTGTCCTATATCACTACTATAATTCTGTCATTTAACATCGGTTCATTAACATCAGTCAAAAAAACCTGCCATGTTAAACAGTTTTTTAACATCGGATTTTAAATTTGAGATGTTAAAGATAAAATAGACACCGCCCTATATTTTAGACCGATGTTAAATATTTATTTTGAAATTTTCTATAAGAGGCGCGGAATGAAATTTAAACACCCACCCATGAGAAAGAAGAAAGAAGAGGGGATTGTGAGGGGTGGTTTTTTTTTCTTTTCTGTACGGGTTTCCTTTCTTCCATTCTCCGGGCTCCCAACCCTTCTCTTCGCCGCCTCTCGGGTTCTCACATCTCACTATCTCACTCAGCCACTCCTCAGTCCTTCACTTCGGCGCACCTCCCAGTCTCAGCCCCTGTGCTCCGTGCTCGACAGAAGCCACCGCCGGCGCCAGTAGCAACCATCCCTCTCACAGTCTCTCCATTCGGCGATAGGAAAAACCAAACCCTAACCCTTCGGCGATAGGACACCACTGTTGTCGAACTCACCGAAGCCGGGGGCGGCAAACCAATGGCGTATCCCGGCGTTCAACTTGAGAACTCAATTCAGGTTTTGCCCTCTCTAAACGATTGCTGAATCCTCTTCCATACCGGATCTTCATCCCATGGCGTCGTCATCCGAAATCCCGAACCAGTAAGCGTCCTCCATTCCCTAATTTTCCAGTGATTCGATTTCTCATACCGATTTTTAGATTTCTAGGTTTTGATATTTTTTTCCTTTTTCCCCCCTCGTATGCAAAGGGAGGGTGCAGCTGCTATGAGGAAGCATAAGAGAATACCTTCATATCTTCTCATGCTCCCTCTTATCTACGCTCTAGTTCTTCCTCTCAGTAAGTTTAATTTCTCCTCTCTCTCTTTTTTTGTTCCTTCTGAATTTATGATAATTTTGTGGTTTATCATGTTTTTATGGATTTGTTTCATTGATTCAGTTCGGATCATGCTTAGGCATAAACCGGTCCTAAGAATCAGCTGTTCAGCGTGGTGTTTCATTGATTCAGTGAGTTTAATTTCTACTTGAATCTCTCGCCATCCTTCATTCCCTCATTCGTTCCTCTTTCCCTCTCGCAGTCTCTCCGTTCGGCGTGGTGTTTCATTGATCAGCTGTATGGTTTTTCTGTTGGTATATGGCTAAATCTGTTAGAACTTGCCTGCTTATGGAAAGTTCACATTTCTTGACATTAATTGATCCTTTTTTTTTACATTTGGAATTTCAGCAAAGGATTTTCCAGGAATTATACTTGCAGAGGAGCTAGAGTGGAAAGATGCAATTTAAGGTTCAAGTGTTCAACTGCTATAGTCAATCTAGCAGGATTGCCAATCAGCACCAGATGGTCTCAGGAGGTTTGTGATTCATGTAATATGCTTCTGTCTATCTCCTTTGTGATGTGATGCTGTACAGATTCAGACTGATCCATATATAACTCAAACTTGAATGTTCTATAAGGGAACATGAATTGTCAAATGAAGCACTATGTTTTTTTTTTTGGGGGGGGGGGGGGGGGGGGGGGCGGAATCAGAACCCTAAGATTGTGACATTATTTGTTAGTTCTAGTTGATCTATAGTGTAACTTTTGCTATTTCTTCCCTTACTTTTTGAGTTAAAAATAGCTGTATTTTCATGGGTTGTTTGAAAGAGATTAAGTGAATACTTTTTGATGGTCAACTTGCTATTGTAGTTAGTTTATAAGATTTTATAAAATTGTTTATTCTCTAGACCTTCCCCATTCGTATTCCCCTCAGAATCCGCCTCGTTCAGTCCCTCTCGTTCATCGTTCATCTCTGAGGTATGTTTAGTCATGTGAGGGTGCTTCCAGTTGTTTGCGACTTTCTGCCTGAAATCTTTGTTCATTGTTGTGCAGCCCGTGTCTTTAAGTAAATTGAAGTTGTTGAGTACTCTCAACTTATCTTCACATTGACATTGAAGAGGTTTTCTATCCGGTAATGGCCTGGAGCTCCGTTCTTTTAATTGGATCTTGTCACTTATTATGCGATTGTTAAACATTTTTGGTTTAATTTATATGATCTACTTGTGTTTGTTGTATCTTCTTTGAACCACTGCGGACATTGTTGTCATCAGGGCCATTAATGTCGCCTTCCATCTGATTGCTAGTGAAGCCAACTTTGCATTTTCGGATGCAAGTTTTATGTCAACAAAGAGATGAACATTCATTTGTTCATCTCTTTAAATTTTCCTGTTGCTACTAATATTGGTTTGTATGGTGTTATTGTAAGCAAATCTCACACACCAAGAAAATGTTGAACTGTACAAGAAGATAGATATCATCAATCAGGAAAATATGGTACTAAAAAACAAGGTATTCTCATTAACATCCAGACTTAACAGCAATACTGATCCTGAAAATCAGGTGTTAAGTGAAATAATGAGAAAATTTGGCAATTATAAGGTATATGGAAATAAGGAAGCTATTGGAACCATTAGAGAGAACCTTCTCACAAATGATCCAGATATACAAGACGGTGGAGCGTGCCTTCATCTTTGCCTGTCAAAGCAAGACAACTGTAAGGCTTCCGGAAGCTCTACAAAGCCACAGACCTACATTATCGTTGTCATCATTTTGGTATTTGTCTTCTGCTTTTTAGAGTCAGTTTGTTGGTATCTGATCAGTTTGTCGTTTATTCTGTATTTTGGTATCTAAATTGCTTGCTTGATTCTAATTAGGTTGGTTCATCACTCAATCTACCTGAATCCTTTGGCACTCATTAAGCTCTCAGGTGTGATATCTCTTTGTTTTGCTTCTGTGTCTGATCTATTGTGCAGCTGTGTGTTATCTCTTTGTTTTGCTTCTGTGTTTGATCTGTTGTGCAGCTTATACTTTTTTATGGCAGTTGGAGGTGTCATAAAATGGTGGAATAAGTTATACAAATTTAAGAAAATGATTCAATAGTCTATCAGTATTTTTATGACATCTCGTTTATGGTGGAATCAAAGGGCTGTATGAATTTTTATGTCAGCTTGTTTATGCATTCATAATTTCAGAATTGCATTCCATTTTTTTTGGTGGAGTATTGACTCTTGACAAATTCCTAGAAATCTTGTCTTAATTTTTCATCTCAGTTCTCCCTATTTGTTCATGTTGTTTAATCCTGTCTTGATTTCATGCACCCTATCTTGATTTTTCATCTCATGTCGGAAGGATGAATCACCATACCATTATGTATGAGAGTGCCAAAGGCGATTACTGTGTTTCTAATCTCGATGATTGTGTTTCTGTGGGTGAATGGTTGAGTGAAGGTTGCAGGACAATTTTTTTTTTGAAAGCTTGAGAAGTTTTGCTTCAACAACTTCATATATTTTGTTCTTCTATACTGAATGTTCTTCTATACTGAATGAAGCTTCCGTTGCTCGATGATGACACTTTCTTAGATTGACATACACTGATTTTGTTCTTCTACATTTTGTTCTATGGCAGCTAGTAAAAGCGCAGTGATTCTGTCTGGAAGCTTAACAGGTGAAAGTTCACAAATTACCAATAGAAACTCACCCCCCCCCCCCACACCAAACTCATTTTAGTGGGTAATACTATGATTGCTTGTGATATTGGTGTAACGGCCCAGAATTATGATTTCCGGGTTACGTTTCAAGGGATTAAAACCCTTGTTCGGATCTTGCAATCCAGGTACGGGTCGAGGTTTCAAACTCATTTTAAGGTTAGTGGAAAGAGGGATTTCAAACCCTAAAAGTCACGAAGGGTCGTTGGGTACCCTTAACCTATCTTAAGACTATGTCGCGAAATTCAATTCAAACGAATGTAAAGCGGAAGCAAGGTTAAGATACAAATGCCACGACAAAGCCGGGTCAAAACCAAATCATAAGCGAATGATTACCATTTTACCAAGTTAGAATGTTAGCTAGGTTCTTCGATTCGCCAAAGAGTTTCCCGTCACAGAAGCAAGGAGCAAACAATATCTGCAGAAAATACCTTAAAAAAAAGAACGGGGAAAGGAGTCAGATCGAGCCACTCATGCGGGACCGACAGTCCTCGCTGAGGCCACATAGTATGTGCTATACCTAATAAAGATGCTCTAATGCAGTACGAAAGTCAAACACACTAGCATGCCCCTAAGTATAATAATGTGCAGAAATACTGTAAAGGGCCCAAGACAATGCCAAGTGGCATATCCCTCTCCTACCTCCACCCCCTTCCGATAGGGCGGAGACTGGCCAGCTCGTGAATGCATTCCATCATAATCGGGGGGCACGCATGCCTAACCCGCTCCACAATAAAGCCCGCAGGCATATCATAATATAAGGAAGTTCATGACTCGATTGACTCAGGGTACCCGATGAGGCTGGGCTACCCTATGACCCTAGCAAAGACTCTAGGACTATCACAGATAATGGCCGTTCTGTCTCAAACGCATAAAGTAAACAGATGCTCAATCAATTAGTGCAACCTAAACATGATACTACATGGCATGCTTTTATGCATATGCAACACCTAACATAAAATGCAACAACATGCATGAATGTCCAACCTGAGTAAGCCCCCTAGGGAACTTACCTGAAGATGCAGAACAGCAGAATAACACAAGCAAGGGCCCAAATGCAAGTCCAAAGCAGTCCAAAAGAAATACACACCTATCATCAAGTCATTGCCATAACCTACCGAACCAACATTCATACACACGAAACCCGAGTTCTTAACGTACTCAAAACCAATCGATGATAAAACCATTTTTCAAAACCTTTCCGATATGATCAACATCAACCAAATCATTCTTCTAATTTCCTTCTCAAACCAACATCATCAAGTCAAGACAAAAATCCCGACATTTGAAATAACACTTTTAACATAACTTCAAGCTCGAGATCAAATAGTTCAAGTTCCGTCAAATCCCTTCTTTAACAATGAATATTAAAATAATATTTCAGAACTCATTTTCCAAAGTTTTCCAAACTCCTAAATATCAAGTTAAGTCAACCCATATTCAAGACAATTTCTCAAATCATACTCGTCCAAATCAAGAGGAAGTATCAAGTTTTCTAAATCAACTCAAAATATTGTTTTATCAAAATGTCCTGGCATTTGGTTTTCTATAACAAATCTTTTGAAAGACATTTCTGAAACTTGAAACCTCCTTTTGAATAATTCATTAATATTTACATAAAATAGGACATCAAAGCTCGACCCATTCTAAAATCCACATTTATAAAACAACAATACTAAATTACTTTTATCCTTTCTAAAATCTCATTATAAAACATTATGCAATGACAAACACCAAATAACACTACTTTTTAAGCAAATTAAAGTATATAATAATTTTCAGAATTTATGTAAATATTACTTTATGCGTTTGAGACAGAACGACCGTTATCTGTGATAGTCCTAGAGTCTTTGCTAGGGTCATAGGGTAGCCCAGCCTCATTGGGTACCCTGAGTCAATCGAGTCATGAACTTCCTTATATTATGATATGCCTGCGGGCTTTATTGTGGAGCGGGTTAGGCATGCGTGCCCCCCGATTATGATGGAATGCATTCACGAGCTGGCCAGTCTCCGCCCTATCGGAAGGGGGTGGAGGTAGGAGAGGGATATGCCACTTGGCATTGTCTTGGGCCCCTTACAGTATTTCTGCACATTATTATACTTAGGGGCATGCTAGTGTGTTTGACTTTCATACTGCATTAGAGCATCTTTATTAGATATAGCACATACTATGTGGCCTCAGCGAGGACTGCCGGTCCCGCATGAGTGGCTCGATCTGACTCCTTTCCCCGTTCTTTTTTTTAAGGTATTTTCTGCAGATATTGTTTGCTCCTTGCTTCTGTGACGGGAAACTCTTTGGCGAATCGAAGAACCTAGCTAACATTCTAACTTGGTAAAATGGTAATCATTCGCTTATGATTTGGTTTTGACCCGGCTTTGTCGTGGCATTTGTATCTTAACCTTGCTTCCGCTTTACATTCGTTTGAATTGAATTTCGCGACATAGTCTTAAGATAGGTTAAGGGTACCCAACGACCCTTCGTGACTTTTAGGGTTTGAAATCCCTCTTTCCACTAACCTTAAAATGAGTTTGAAACCTCGACCCGTACCTGGATTGCAAGATCCGAACAAGGGTTTTCATCCCTTGAAACGTAACCCGGAAATCATAATTCTGGGCCGTGACAAAGATGGTATCAGAGCTGAGGTTGTGCAATTCGGGTACAAAAGGGTCGAGTGTATGTTTTGGAAAACCGCCCATGAATTTCAAAGGATTTGAAAGGACTTTCAGAAGGGCAAAATAAACTTAAGATGTCTAACCGAAATTGGACTAAATAATGAACTTGACTCGTAATAAAAGAGGAAAACCGACCTAAAAGGGGACGCGAGTGGGTAGTAAAGGCGCTAGACCACCCTTATTGGGTGTAATTGGGAACGTGAGGCAAAATATTAGCTTGTTCTTTGTAGATGGGTTGGGAGACTCCAAGGAGACCATTATGAGTGTTATTGACTGATTCTATGCTGAGTGCTTGATGTGCTAAAGTCTGATTGGTACGCCTAACAATTAAATGTGCATTGACTTATCTGTGTAAACGGGATAGTGGGAGTACCTTTGTTTTGTGTCGCCAAACCCAGCTTGTGTGGAACAACCCCCTTCTATTATGTTAACCCCTTGACGGTTCTATCTAGCCTTTCCCTTGATGTCAGTGTCTTCCACGGGGAATTGGATTGGTAACCACATTGTGTCGGGAATCATGTTTGGATATTAAGATTGTCTAAGTGAGTGTTGGAAGTTCTTGATGTCACTTTGAGTCAGAAGTAAGGTGTTTATGGGGCTGTCTTTCCTTATTCTTATGATGATCAACCAGTGTCTTCTTGCAACAAAGAGTTGTACTAGAGTCCCACGGGAAAGAGGGGTGATGAGTCGGTTGGGGAAAAGTCAATGATTGCCCTTAGGAATCTCTGTCGGATTGTCATAATTGCTCTCTCCATGATTGTGTGATACTGTGTGTGCTACTTCTTGACTTACAGATCAATCCTTAGTGCGAACCTGTGCTTACGTGCTTTGATATTCATGATGACCATTGTATGGATTCGAGCTACAAATGTTATATCCATATCATCCCGACATGATCTATTTAGTATATTACATTATCATACTAGGGCACGAATATATATGTCATATGCTAGGAAGTTGTGTAATTGATGTTCTCCCTGTGAATAGGTTAATGATAGTGTGATCGTTAAATTTTGTTATCTTGATGAAGCAAGTTTCCTACTTGATACGTGTTACAACTTGATGTCAACATGCCCTATATGATACGTAGTTCCCAATAGATGTTATGATGATGATCTTTAATGTAAAAATTCGTGGTTGTATGTCATTATTTATCCATGTTGGTCACATTGCTTAGGTCTCCTATTGCATCTCGCTTCTTATCATGATTATGTGTTGTCCTTGCATTTTTAATTGGACTGTTATAATGATCGTACTACTGATTGATTAGAAGCATGAATGACATGATATGAGCCTATGTGATTATTGCTTCCTCCCGGATTAGGTCCATGATAGTGTGATGAACTGCCTTTGTATGAATGTCATAGGATGATCTCCTCAGCATGAATGGTTGATCTACCCATGGCTTGTTGGCTAAATTAGTAGTTGTGATTGTGATCCTGCTATTTGAAGCGATATTTGGGTGAATGCATTGCTAGATTCCTCTCATGCTTCTACATCGATGGACCATGTTAACATGATTTCTTACACATCGTTGTGTTAGTCAACCAAGTGCATGTATGTATCAAATGCCATGTTATGCCATTAGCATCATGTAGGATCCTTGGTGGTGACTTGTGCGAATTTATACCTTGCTTGCATTATTGCTGATTCTCTCTTGAGCTAGGTCCCTGATAGTGTGATCCTTCCCTCTTTCTATCATCTTGAAATGCCTTACTCGTGCAAATTAGATTGATGTTGAATTCGATGATCGATTGCTTTCGGTGATGGTTTATCATAGCATGCTTACATGTTATCACTCGGTAGTGTTTCCCTATTACGTTATGAATTCCTCTTATGCTCGCATAGATGTACGACTTGGAACCTCGCATGATCACACACCACGTTATATCATTTCGTATATGCATGACGCATGAATGTTAGAATGAATTTAGTCGAGTTACCTTGATTGTGGTCATGATTCGATATGTGCTAGTAGTATCCTGTAGGGCTTATGATTTCCAATATGACTCGCTAAATGATTACATGTTGTAAATGTTCTATGATGTGATAACTATTGTACATTTATATGTGTCCTATGATGGTTCGTTCTTGACACGATTACAATCTATCGCCCATGATGCCCTTCTTGTTACTTTTGATGATATCTCATGTTTCGTGAATATTATGTTGAACTCCTCTTAATGACTCTTGATCATGCTTGTATCACATCATGTATCGCTAGTACCATGTAGGACCCATGCCTTCTAAATGTATCTCGTCACATGATTACGTGCCATACTTGACTTGTTATATGATCATTGTGTCAGATGAGATAGTTACTATGTTGCTCTTATATGTCCTTGTATGATGCTTGTTAAATCCCGCATATCTTGCTTTAGTTGCTAGGCATATCTGCTTCCCTGGAATAAAAGGCTATTAGCTTATCTCACATGCATCCGTGTAGAATTCGATTATGTCTTTTGGAATGAATATGTATGTCGATCTCCTCGAGATAGGTACATGTTAGTGTGGATTAATGTGACTGATGTGCTCCATGGTAAATTCGTTTTTGCTTGTCGCGATTATAACCTGATAGACTTCCATAGGGGCATCGTTACTGTTCTCGGGTCGGAGTTCTGTCTCTAGATGTCGTCTTTTGTGTCGGTCCGTGTTTGTTTTCGGAAGGGACATTGGGTTGTCCGTCCCTGTTACTTCCCTATCCCCACTAACTTGGACTCTTGCGCGATACATTTCGGTAAGCGACCGCATGGAAGAGGGAACGAAAAGTAGATAGCGATTGAGTGGTGCAGCGGAAGCGTGGGTCCATAACCCACGGGCCTCAGGATCAATGATGTCGGCGGAACGGGCACGCATCGAGAAATACGGTTACTGAGTACGAAATGACTTGCAAGCGGGGGTGTTCTCCGTTCGAATTGCTAACCCCTTTGAATTTGTTGACGACGATATTGCACTGGCCTAGCGATGAGATTTATGTGTTGATGTGCTGACTTGATGATGACCGTTGCCTGATTGCTTGTTGTCTATGATGAAATGATTTGATGACTTATAGATCTCATGTACCATGATGTCTTGACGTGTTGTTACTCTAAGTTGCTAAGCATGATTTGAATTCCTTTGCTTGTAAAATGTGAACTACATATGCTAAGAGACCTGAATTGTATCTGATAAGGTTATAGTGCAACATGCTAGCTTGACTTGATTACGTTCATATATGATGTTTAGAAGGAATATTGAGCATGATGGTAAACTGAGACTTGTTGAACCCATGATGTTATGTTTATGAATGCTAGTTGATATGCTATAGACCTTAGGTTTGATGATTTTCGTTAGTGCTTTTTCCTTAAACCTATGGGTGAGGTCATTGATAGTGTGGTAGAAGAGTGGTGAAAGAGCTTGAGTGGTTAGGATGATCGGGGATGTTATGAGATAAGTCGCAAGAGAGAGATGTTGGCTTAAGTAAGACTGAGTGAGCTTTGGGATTTTTGGGAAGCAATGTTGGTGGTTCTAATGAGCTTCTAGGTGATGTTGGTGATGCTTCGGGTAGTACGAGAAGTGTAAGGAAGGGCTCGTGAATATTGAGGACATGGTATTAGAGGTACTTGGGTGTGACGTTAGAGATGAGAGTTGGATTCTTAGAGGTGGATGGTGTGGTAGTACTTAGCGGAAGGAGGGGCGAGATTTGATCATCGAGATGAATTGGGATTCTCTGGGGAATTTTGTCTGGGTTAACGTTGGCGAGTTTATAAGAGGATTAATCTTGGCTTGAGAGTGGAGATGCTTGATGTGACCTTGTGGCACTGTGTGGGTACATGGTTGAGACTTGTCGTATGATGTGTTGGTTGGAGATTGATTGGTTTAAGCTGTTATGCATTTATTATGGCGTATGAATCTTGCTTGAATGGAGATTGATGGATCGATTTGATTCCGGAAACTAGGAAGAGAATATGGGATTAGCCCTTAGAGGTGGATGATTCCACCTCCCACGTTCTGAATTTGATTGATTGTTATGCGGGAAACTGATTTGGTTTTGGAGGATTTTTGATGACATTTTGATCGCAATGATTTTACTTGTTTTGGTGTAAGGTTGCTTGGTTAAACGTCTTATTTGAAGATTTTGAGCGGTTTGAAAATGAATTACTTGAAATTTTAAAGAATAAATGTTACCGAGAATTTCAACGATTTTGAGGCTAATCTTTTTCAATTACGGAATCCCTTTTGAAACTTTTCAACCCGGGCTTATATTATAACGCCTCACGAAGTGGATACAAGCATTTTATAGGGGCGCATATAGAATGCTTGCTAAGACCCAGCAGAGGCGCTATGATTGCTTTTCGAGTTATGATGTGACCGAAAGGTCGGGGTAAGGGTGTGATAGGGGCCCATATCGCATACTTGCTACGACCATTTGAGAATATTATGATCACGTCATGGGTACTGTGAGGACTTCATACGGGCCCTTATGAGGTGCTTACAGAATCAATGGCATGATCCTTGGACTCACCAATCTAAAACTTCATCCCCTTGTTTTAGAGTGATTTTAGTCTCGGGGACGAGACTTATTTTTAGAGGTGGATGATGTAAAGACCGGGAAATTTTAGAATATTAAATTATTAAAATAGTGATTTATAATCGTTCCGATTTCTATGATTTGGGAGGTTTGGAAATTCCGTCTTCGAGCTCTTGGTTTATTCTGAATATCTCAAAACGAGTTCCGGCATTATTTGATTGAAAAATTAGAACATCTTTTATTCCGCTTTTATATGTCGAGAATTTGAAAATAATATTCGGAGTTCATTATTTAACTTGGAATTGGAAATTTTAAACGAGTCGAGATAATTTGTTCGGGTATTGGGGGATACTTCCCTATGCCATTTTCTTTAATTTTCTTTTTCTTTTTTCTTTCCTTCTTCTTTCCCTCTCTCTCCCTCTCTCTGTGTTGCAGAGCACTGCAGCTCTTCCCCCTCGCAGTGAATACCCAAAATGGGTAGACATACCCCTCCTCCCTCCCTCGAGATTCCGATCAGACAGTTGCAATTAGCATGCCTCCCCTCTGATTTCTTTTGATTTCAAACCACAATCTCCCCCATCTCACCCTTTTGTTTGAATCCGAACAAACACACAAATTGTTGCTTTTCCCCTCCCCTATAAATTGAACAAATTGAAGAACCCTAGACCTTATCCACAGATAACCCTCTCCTCTTCTTCGTCTCTTCCATTTAGACCCAAACACAGCCCTTGTGGCTCCCTTTCAGCCTTGTTGCCGCCGCCCCTGTTTCCAAAGAGGCTGAGCCGCAGCAGCCTCGCTCCTCCTTCTTCCTCTCGGCGACCAGCAGTCACCAGCAGCTCCTTCTCTTCACCTTGCTCTCGCCGCCGCTAACACCACCAGTCGCCTCCGTCCTCCCCTCCTTGTCGACAACCGAGCGCCACCGGAGCACCACCAGCGAGCCAACGTCCATCCCCTGAATTTCCGTCCTAAGGTTTGTGCGATTTCGTGCTCGATTCCGATTTAAACTCTCCCAAAATTGCTTCTCACCCATTCCTAATCCTCCCCAGCCCCTCGAGCTGTCTTCCCTCGGGTCCTCGCAGCCGGCACACCGCCATTGAAGTCCCGGAGTCGCTCGGTAAATCCTACCCTTCTTCATCTTCTCTTCTCTGCTTCTAGCTCTTATTGTTCGGGTTGGGGGTCGGGATGTGAGTGGGAGCGAGAGAGCTCAGGCGAGGCTCCGTCCTCCCTTTTTGCTTTCCGTTCTCGCGCAGACAGGAGGTAGAAGAGGGGTTGGGTTTTTGTTTTTAATTCTGAACCGGCCTCTTCTTTTTTCTTTTAGTGAACCGGCGGGTTGGGGCTTAATTAATCCGGTTCACTTAAACCCCCCACAATCAGATTTCCTTTGGGCCTATTTTATACTGGGCCGGGTCCAATCTTCCTTTTCTTTCCTGATGGATCCGGATTTTTTGGGCCTATTTTTGTTTTTGGGTTTGGGCTTCAGAATTGGTGGATCCGGGTTTGAGAGTTGGGCCTATTTTTTCTTCCTTCAGATTTCATTGGACAGGGGTCCATTCCCTTCTTTCTTCATTCTGGGCCGGGTTTGTTATTGTTGTTCTCTTATTGAGTATATGTTATATTGTATTATGTTCTGCAGACTATTGCCCTTAGATTATTTTATTATTAAACTCTGAAATTTCGTGGGAAATATATAAATTCTGGGCCGTTACAATTGGTACGTTAGGTTTCTTATCTATAATTTAGCAAATTATATCTTCTAGGAGAACAACTGTATTAGTTTGAATATTCAACCTCCAAACTTTTAGTGTATGTGTGCGTATAACATATTTCTTCACACCATTCTCATCCTAGGTTTCTTGTATTATCTGATTGCAAGGTTACAATTTCTAATGTTTTTTGGTATGCATGATTCATCACACTTGTATTCTTACTAAGAAAGAAAGTTAATGAGATAATAAAAACATTTTTATCTAATTTAAAGCCTATTAGCTCAAAAGGTAGAGCGTTGCGTTCAAACACAAAGATGCGGATTCAAATCCCGCATAGGCTACGATAATAAAAAAAAATGTAAATATGTGATTTAACATCGGGTAATAGCCGATGTCTTTCAAAAAAACAAACTGATGTCTATGTGGGGGATGTAAAAAGTCAAAACTTTTTAACATCGGGTAATAACCGATGTCTTTGTATGTTTTAACATCGGTTATATTTTATAATCAATGTGATAGGTTAATAAAGACATCTGATTTAAAAATATAAACGATGTTATAACATACAAAGACATCGGGTTCTGGCCGATGTGAAAAACTTTCGACTTTTTACATCCCCCACATAGACATCCAATTTTTTTTTGAAAGACATCGGCTATTACCCGATGTTAAATGATAAATTTCTAGTAGTGTATATCCTCACTAATCTCTCTCTCTATCCTCTGCAACTTTACTTTTTTCACTTCTCTCTCTCTCTCTCCTGTCATCTCTCTCCTCTGCAGACTTTGATACGTTTGGAATACCCGATCCTTCGAATGTGAGCTCAAGATCAAGAACCATGCCGTATATTTGTCCGATCTTGCAATGCTCTTCCAATATCTCCTAATTGACAAATTAACTAAACTAATTAAGAAACTATTTAAAGCGACGGAAATAACTTAAACAATTTAAACTAATTAAATAGCGATGAAAACGGAAAGCGAGGGAACGAAGGAGCGAGAGCTTGCGAGCACGGGTCCGGGTTTGCTGGGTGCGAGGAAGGAAGCGCAGGAGCTTGGCTCCTCAGGGCGCTGAGACGCGTGCGAGAGTAGTCGAAGACGAGGGCGAGATCGAGGAAAGCCAGGTGCGCTCGCAGGAACCTAGAGCGAGAGTGAGCACGAGGGTGTCGGGGATGTCGAGCGCACGCACGCGAGTGTCCGATGGTGCTCGCTAAGAGCGAGCACCATAAAGGGGTTCCTCAATTCCATTCAATTTGAGTAATTCAATGAAAGGTACAATGTTTAAATAGAAAGCTAACAACCGATTCTAATCATGCAAGATAGAATTTAGGTTGATAAAAGATATAATTAAATTCCTAAAGATAAAGTAAACCTAATGCAGATATAATTCTACAACTTAGTGGACAAGAATTACATCTAAAGAAGATATAATTAATTCCACCTTATTACTAAATTGCATAAAATAATAAACTAATTAATTAAATTAAAACCGGCCCAAGCACAAGGGTGTACTCGACATGGGCCCCCATCCACTCAACACTTCCTTGGCCCACTCGACATGATGTGGTCTCGAGTGGCCCATGTTGATGCCGAGCCTTGTTGTGTCATGGTGGGTGCTGACGAGTCTTAACATGAGTTCCGTTTGTGGACGCAAGCTCACGTCCTATGCTGGTGGTGTAGTCCTGAGCAAAGTTATCCATGGTGGCCTAAACCCTTGCTCCATCGTTCTTTGGTAACGGACAAGAACGGCTTTGGTTGCATCTTGAATTCTCTTGGCCCTTGCATGAGTGATAGGAACATCGAATGTAACCTTCATATTGTCCTCAATGTCACCAGAAGTCATCAACAATTGCACTGCATCATTCTCATCCACTTGATTTTGATTTGTCCTCAAATCGTCGCCATAGTCATCGTCAGGCACGAACAAAGATAGATCGGCGACGTTGAAGGTAGAATAAACATTGTATTTGTTGGCAGGGAGACCCAGCTTGTATGCATTAGGACCCATCTTCTGAACCACTCGAAATTGTCCATCTCCCCTGGGGTCAAACTTAGATTTCCATTGTTGCGGAAACCTTTCCTTCATGAGATCCAGCCATACTAGATCAGCAACGTTGAACTGCACATCCTTGCGATGCTTGTCCTTCGCTCCCTTGTATTGGGCATTTTTCCTTTCCAGCTGCGCCTTGGTACGCTCATGCAAGCGCTTGATGAAGTCCACTTGCTTAGTTGCATCCATGCTCTCCTTTTCCTTGAGAGGTCGTGGCATCATGTCCACTAGGGTGAGTGGGTTTCGGCCATATACAACCTCGAATGGAGTCTGCTTGGTTGCTAAGTGTCTAGACCTGTTATAAGCAAACTCAACAAATGGTGGGCATTCTTCCCACCCCCGGAGGTTAGTTCGCAACATGACTCTAAGGAGAGCCCCAAGAGTTCTATTTGTAACCTCAGTTTGGCCATCAGTTTGGGGGTGACAACAAGGACAAAATAACAGTTTTGTACCCAACTTAGACCATAAAGTTTTCCAAAAACAGCTTAAGAATTTAGAGTCACGATCAGAAACAATAAATAATGGCAATACATGTAAGCGAACAAAATCCTTAAAGAATAAATGAGCAAGATGAATAACATCATCAGTTTTGTGAGATGGTATGAAATGAGCCATTTCGGAAAGTCTGTCATGACCCTTAGAAGTTCTAGGCAAGCCAACAATGAAATCCATAGATACATCTTCCCAGTGTGCATTTGAAATAGGTAAAGGTTGATAAAGACCATTTGCATTAGATTTCGATTTAGCCTTATCACATGTGACACAACTTTTGACAAATCTAAGCACATAATTAGACATTTTAGGCCAAAAGTAATGTTCCTTTAATCCAACTAGTGTTTTTTTTGAAACCTCCATGCCCTCTAGACTCGTGAATTAATTTCTTGAGTTAACAGTCGTCGAATAGAAGAAGATGGGATACAAAGCTTGCCCATCTTAAACGAATAACCATTATCAAGAAAATATGAATCAACTTCACCTTTGGACACACATTGAGCATATATAGTTTTAAAGAAACCATCAGAAGCATACATTTCCTTTATCAAAGCAAAACCCAAAACATGTGCATCCATGTGGTTTAGGAGGACATACCTGCGTGATAGCGCGTCAGCTACCACATTATCCTTTCCCTTATTGTGGTGAACCACATAGCAAAAGGTCTCCAAAAACTCCACCCATCGAGCAAGTTGCATGCTGAGCACTGCCTGTCCTTTGAGGTACTTCAGAGCTTCATGATCCGAGTGAATCATAAACTCCTTCGGCCATAGATAGTGCTGCCATTTTTGTAAGTAGTGAACCAGCGCGAACAACTCATTGTCGTAGGTAAAATAGTTGAGCTCTACGGGGCCCAACTTCTCGCTGAAATAGGCAATGAGGAGCCTATTTTGAAGCAGAACTCCACCAATGCCAATGCCAGAAGCATCACACTCGAGCTCGAACGGGTGTGCGAAGTCAGGGAGTTGTATCACAGGGGCATGAGTGAGGCGATCCTTGAGAGCATTGAATGCCCTCTGATGTGAGTCTGTCCAGCGAAACGTCACATCCTTCTTAGTTAGCTCATATAGGGGGCAGCAATGGTGCTGATGTCCTTGACGAAGCATCGATAGAAGCCAGTAAGGCCCAGAAATGAGCGGACGTAAGTGGGGGTATGCAGCTGAGCCCACTCTTGTATAGCACGAACCTTCTCCTCATCTACCTTCAGTCCAGATGCAGACACTACAAAACCAGGAAAAATGGTAGACTCGGATGCAAAAGAACACTTCTTTAAATTAGCATACAATTTCTCTTCTCTAAGACAATCAAATGCCAATTTTAAGTGACTAAGGTGATCATGCATGTTCTTGCTATAAATTAAGATATCCTCAAAATATACAACGACAAATTTTCCTAAGTAACGTCTAAGCACATGGTTCATAAGCCTCATAAAAGTAGAAGGAGCATTTGTTAAACCAAAAGGCATTACTAACCATTCATATAAACCATACTTAGTTTTAAAAGCCGTTTTTCATTCATCTCCCTGTTTCATCCTAATTTGATGATAGCCACTTCTAAGATCAATTTTAGAGAAAATGCATGCACCATATAATTCATCAAGCATATCATCTAAACGAGGAATAGGGTGACGATACTTAACCGTTATTTGGTTGATTACACGACAATCAACACACATGCGCCAAGAGCCATCCTTCTTTGGAACCAAGATGACAGGCACGACACAGGGGGAAAGGCTTTCTCGCACAAAGCCCTTATCCATCAGCTCCGTGACTTGGCGTTGCAGCTTCTTTGTCTCCTCATGACTAGCTCTATAGGCGGCGTGATTAGGCAAGGCTGCGCCAGGGACGAAGTCAATATGATGCTTAATCCCTCGAATAGGCGGCAATCTTTGTGGTAGATCAGTTGGAAGGACATCTAAATAATCCTGCAAAAGAGCAGCAATAGGTATAGGAATATGACTCAAATCCACAACATTTAACAAAAGAATGGCGTTCAACAGAGCCCTCAAGCGAAGTATGAGAGGGTTGTGTTGATGTAGAAGGAGGGGGTGAGACATCGGAGAGGCCGCGGGTGCGGGCTTAGAAGCCGCGGACGCGGTGGGGTTGGCCACAAGGGCGGTGTGGGTTGTCGAGCCCTCATGTAGTTTCCCCTTCCGTTGGGCCTCCTTTTGAGCGTCCTGCTGTTGTTTCTTGCGAACTTGTTCCTTCAAAACAGCTTGAGGCAAAAGGGGTAGGAGAGTAACTCTCCTCCCATCAAAAGTGAAGGAATATGTATTCGCACGACCATCATGTATAACAGAACGATCATTTAACCAAGGACGACCAAGAAAAATATGACTACAATCCATCATACCAACATCACATAGAACCTTATCATGATATGATCCAATAGAAAATGAAACTAAGCATTGTTTGGTAACCATAATATCAGATCCATCATCAGTTATGCCATTTAATACATAGTGAGTAGCTCTAGGAGTAGTAGTCAAATGTAAGAAATCCACTACCTTTTCATTGATGAGATTGTAGCAACTCCCACCATCGATGATGACGCTCAAGGTAGCCTCGCGAACCATACACTTGGTGTGGAAGATGTTCTCCCTTTGATCAGCCATGGGAGACTCCTGAATGTGTATGACTCGACGATTGACAAGGCAAAGAACGTCCTAGAAGTCGCTGGTGTCGATCTCGTCGTTAGGCTCAATCGGCTGGTCCTCATCCACTTTACTCGAAATTACATGGTCCTCGACAGTCTTCTACTCATTGTAATGGTCTCCCAAATCATTGAGAAGGACCTTCTTTTTCTGAGGGCATTCGCGAGAGACATGCCCAGAACCACCACAAGTGAAGCAGCGGATGTCTTTCGTGCGTTCCTTAGATGGTGCAACAACTCTTCTAGTTTCAACCTGATAACCCTGTTGAGGTGAGTTGGAAACTCCCTTTTTCTACATAGAAGGGTTAGAAGAAGGTCTGGATTGACTAGAAGAAGCAAAGGGAACAAACCTGCGACCTTGGGAGGCTTGATCGAATATGGTCCTCCGCTGTTGTTGTTGTTGTTGCTGCTCATACAGAAGTTGTGCCTTATGAGATAAAGTGTTAATATCCCGAATAGAATGAATAGACAACGAATTTTTAATAGAGATATTAAGACTAGCAATAAATTGAGTACATAAAGAGTGTTCAGTAAGATAAACATTAGCCTGATGAGCGAGTCGTTCAAGCTCATCTCTATATTCCATGGGTGAGCGAGCTCCTTGACGTCAAGAAGCTTGGTGCATCCTCATTTTTTCTGTGTATTCCTCATGCACCTGTTAAATGCAATATAACAACCTCCAACTTATCTGTTTCTTCATAGCGCAGATGCTCCAAAACATAATTAGTATAATCTTCCGAAACCAGATAAGATTCAGGATTATTAGTACCATCAAAAGTTTCTAACTTAATTTTAACATCGCGCCTCTGAATAGCTTATGCATTATCAAATCTAGGACGACCAAAATTAGGATTAGGTAAATCATCAAAGATAGGATCTACCTCTTGGTATACGTCCTCCGAGTGGGGCATGTCTCTTCAGATCAGCATTGCTACGACTGTCGTCCTAGTTGACTCTAATGAACAGAGGATTAGCGTGAGGCTCGAGAGGTGGTTGGGGGCTGCTGTTGCCGTCCAATATGTTGATGCAAGGGGGGCATGGTCTCGACGGGCATCATTACCGTTAAAGCCGGATAACGGATCATTGTCATTCTCTCCTGCAAAAGGGTTAGGCGTAGCAGATCGTAGTTTAAAGTGCATTTGACCAAACGGGAGTGGATTACCTGAAGGTGGGGTATTACCTGAGGGAGGGGTATTACCTGTAGGGGGTATAATACTTGAAAGAGGCGGCTTACCACCTAACGGAGGTGTACATCCAGAAGCCTCATTCTGCCTCTCATCAAGTTGTCGAGCAATGGCCTGGTTGATCTGGGCAGAGAAATCAGCACGATCCTTATACAGCCCTATTAATGGCCAAGCAATTGTTCAACTGGGTGATTGCTTTTGCAACAATGGCCACCACATTAGGTGCAGTAACAGGGGACGAAGGGGTAGGGGAAGAGTTGAGGTCATTTTCATTAGACACATTCCTACAATATCAGAAGAGCAACAAGTAAGCGAAGCAAAGACCAGAAACCAAGTAAGGCAAGCCATTTTGATCCTAAGAGTGCCAGTTTTGGAAATAAAAGAGGCGAGAAAACAAGGCACAATATTCAGTAATCTTCCCTGGACACAGAATTTTGCAATATCAAAGATAGCAAGTAAAGACAAAATTGCAAAAGAAATCAGCCACAAGTCGGATAGCAAGTATAAACAAGCGGCTAATGTGTATAGAAGAAAATTTACAATGCGATGCTCGAAAATATATGAATATGTAGCAAAAGACACGATGCAATCACAAGGGTAAGCAAGTGCACACATTCCGTCAACTATTATCTAACAGTTGCAACACGGTTCAGAAAGAGAGGGGTGTGACCAAGGCTCCTGTGTCGGCAAACACAAAATCACACAAAGGGGTTCTTTTGTAAAGCTTAAAACCAATCAGATCATCTAACAAGTAGCAAATAAAGAAGGAACAATATGAAGAGTTACTAACTCAACAATGTAAGGTAAGATGAATGCTTTTTTTTTTAAGCTCTCGACTTTCTCTGTTTTTTTTATTGACTAAAAACGTTGTTGTATGTGGACTGTAAAGGCAACAAAACAGCAAAAAGAAAAAAAAAAAAAAAACTAAGCTACGATGATCCAAAAGTAAGTGAAAATAAAGAAAATAAGGGAAATAGGCTAGAAATTGGAAGAAGTAGGGTTTTTTGGAGCATCTTCCCCCGTATGCCATAATACCTAGGGAAAATAGCCTACTGAAAGAGAATATTCTCTGAAGTATTCTTTTTTGGCCTATTGTGCAGTTTGGTTGTTCCCACCGTAGGCCAATTTTGGCAGGCTAATTTTCTATAAATACTCATATAATTTAGAACTTTCACATCTCATTTCCATCACTCGTCTATCGTCATCATTTCGATTTAAAGAGAGTAATGTCGATCTACCAGAATATTAAATGTCACCATGATTCAATAGTTGGTTGTTGCATTTTATATTTGTTTTTTCTTCTTTAGTACTTTAAGCAACTTAATATTTATTTTTTATTATAATTTTGATGAATCTATGATAGAAAAGATTAATGTCATTTTCTAAAAATATTATTTGTGCAATAATAATTCAAATATATCAAATATTATAGTCATATCGAAGAACTCTTGAATATCTTAACAATACTACAAATTTTATTTTTAATTGAAAATCATAACTATATAATATATAGATTTATAATTGTATTTTTGAAAATTTACATAAATATTAAACACTTAAAAATAAATAAATAAATAGGATTTGACCTTCCAAAAGTGGAAGCCAAATTTGGCCTTTGTTTTGGAATTAGGCCAAATACAAAAAGTCTGAAATGGGTTTTGGCCTAAGGTGGAAGCAAAATTTGGCCAAACCCCATTTTTTGGCTTACCATGGGAGATGCCCTTAGTCGTGCAAGTTAATATAATGCTTTAATCCAAGAATCACATTCATAGGCACGATATGTAGCAAAAAGGAATAAAAGATCAAAACTTGCAATCAAGAACTCAATATCTTCCAAATTAAAGATCCAAATAAGAAAATAACTAAACTAAAGTGCCAATTTTTAGGGTAAATAATAAAGATCTAAAATTTATGCAGTGGGAATGGTGAAAAACATGGCACGAAAATAAATCACTCAATTAAAGAATCAAGAGAGTAGAGAACTTACATAAACCTGAGAATCCGATACCACTTGATACGTTTGGGATACCCGATCCTTCGCCTGTGGGCTCAAGATCAAGAACCACGCTGTATATTTGCCCGATCTTGCAATGCTCTTCCAATAATATCATGAATAACAAATTAACTAAACTAATTAAGCAATTAATTAAAGCGACGGAAATAACTTAAACAATTTAAACTAATTAAATAGCGACATAAACGGAGAGCGAGGGAACGAAGGAGCGAGATCTCGCGAGCACGGGTCCGGGTACGCTGAGTGCGAGGACGGGAGCGCAAAAGCTTGGCTCCTCAGGGTGCTGAGACGCGTGCGGGAGTAGTCGAAGAAGAGGGCGAGATCGAGGAGGCCAGGCGCGCTCGCAGGAAGCGAGAGAGAGAGCAAGCACGAGGGTGCCGGGGATGCCGAGCGTGCGCATGCGGGTGTCCGATGGTGCTCGCTGGGAGCAAGGGAAGCAAGATGCGAGCGAGCGCGAGAGTGAGGGCGCTCCTGGGCGCCAGGCGCCGAAGCCCAGGAAGGCGATGCCGAGGACCAAAGCGCTGGTCTTCTACTTCCCTTGTTGCGACGATTCTTTCTAGGGTTTAGATTGTGTTTGGTTTTGTTTATTATGGTGAACGAAAGGGTTGATGATGGTGGTAGTGCTGATGAACATAGAACACAAGAGAAAAGAGCTTTTGGGATTGAAATCAAAGAACCCTTTAATCCATAAAGGGGTTCCTCAATTATATTCAATCTGAGTAATTCAATGAAAGGTACAATGTTTAAATAGAAAGCTAACAACCAATTCTAATCATGCAAGATATATAGAATTTAGGTTGATAAAAGATATAATTAAATTCCTAAAGATAGAGTAAATCTAATGAAGATATAATTCTAAAGCTTAGTGGACAAAAATTACATCTAAAGAAGATATAATTAATTCCACCTTATTACTTAATTGCATAACCGGTCCAAGCACTAGGGTGTACTCGACATGGGCCCTCATCCACTCGACACTTCCTTGGCCCACTCGACATGATGTGGTCTTGAGTGGCCCATGTTGACGCCGAGCCTTGTTGTGTCATAGCGGGGGCTGACGAGTCTTCATGAGCTCCGTTTGTGGACGCAAGCTCACATCCTATGCTGGTGGTGTAGTCCTGAGCAAAGTGATCCACGGTGGCCTGAACCCTTGCTCCATCATTCCTAGGTAACGGACAAGAACGACTTTGGTTGCATCTTGAATTCTCTTGGCACTTGCACGAGTGATAGGACCATCGAATGGAACCTTAATATTGTCCTCAATGTCGACTTTCTCTAACCTCTGCAGACTCTCTCTCTCTCTCTCTCTCTCTCTCTCTCTCTCTCTCTCTCTCTCTCTCTCTCTCTCTCTCTCCCTCTCCTCATTTAATGCACCAGTTCCCCTTTCTCTTTTTACCGCATGGGCTTAGGGGGGAGGGCGACACTAGAACCAGGAAAACATTGAACAACGTACAAGACATGAAACAACCATAGGGTGTCTAGTAGGAAATCGTTGGGTGTCCAGTAGAGTACCAGAGGATGTCCAGTAAGAAACCATAGAGTGGAAATATATTGTTCATTCATCAATAAAAAGAAGCGGTTCACCAAGCCTCTACGAGGGCTCCTTCACTTCGATTCCACCTCCTCTACTCCAAATCCGGCCTCCACTCGCCTCGAATTGACATGGAAAAGCCATCACAACGAAGGTGAAGGACGAAGGCACCAAGGCGGTGCTTCGGCGACGATTCACACCAGTGGCTCAGGCCGAATTCGAGCTCGAATCCAAGCTCGTATTGGTGTACATGAAAAATATATAGGATCAAGCTCGTATTGGTGCCTAACCCAAAGATGTTTAATCAAATCATCATATATTTGATCTTGCGAAGAGAAAAGAATAATAATGCGGGTAATAGTAAAGGTGTTGTTATAAGGATGTTACCATGACTTGAATGACTCAAAACGAAACCGGATGGGACTGGGCCGTCCTCTGACCCTAGCAAAGACTCTAATTACTTCAAAGATAACGATCGTTCTGTTTACATACACATACAGAATAAGAATGCTCATTCGTTAATGCAACTTAACATGATACTACATAGCATGCTTAATAAGATATGCAAGCACCTAGTACATCATGCGCATATAAGCAGGGAAGGGTCTGATCAAATCTGAGTAAGCTCCGGAGAGACTTGCCTGGTTAGCAGAACAACAAAAGAGAACCCGACAAGCATCACACACAATCAAACAATATCACCTAGAAGCATAGTTGAACACATATAAGTCTACATCTAACTATTCAAGCACTCAAAGCATACACCATTCAATAGGATAAGTAAACACATCGCAATTGCTATTCCACCATACTCAACCATTCATCATAGCACAACATTCCATAAGGCCTCATCATTCTCCATATTTCACTTAGCCACATTCGCATTCTCATAATATCATATCCGCATATACATCTCAACAGTTCATTATAATCCTAAGGTATAAATCATGCAAAAACATAACTCTACTATCTCATCATATCGTTAGTCATTCATACAGGCCATTAGTTCACACAATCATGCCATTATTCAACCAATCACATCAACATGCTACTTAGTCACCGGCCATTTCAAGTTCCCGAGTTAGTCTCGAAAACCGTTTCGAAAATCGAGTTAATCATTTTAGGATCTCCGACTTTGAAACACTTGCGAAGTTCATTTTCCAAAATCCAAAGAAGTTATTAGATAAGTCATTTAAATCCTCAAAATTGTTAAAAAGGGTGGAGTTTTGGTGGTTTTCGGCCGAGAGGTGAGAGGGAGGAGAAGGGTGGAGTTTTGGTGGTTTTTGTGGTGGTTGGAGGTGGCGGTAATGGGTGGCTGAAGTGGTGGTGGGTGGTGGTTCATGGTGACGGCACACAAGGAGAGAAGAGAGAGGAAAGAGTTGTGTTTCTTTATGTTTTGGTGTTTGTCTCCCCAATCTCCTCTCTTTTAAGATAAGGTTTTCTTGGTTTGAGTTGTGTTTGAATTAAGGATGATGTCATGTGTTTATCTCCTTGGGATGAGTTTGATTTGAAGGATGTGGATGATAGGATGGTGTTTGTCCATTTCCAAAAATTAGGAGAGCAAGAGAGGGAGGGAAGAAAAGGCCTTTGTGGATGTTCTCCCAAAAATAGGAGGCATCTTTGACTTGGCATGATCTTCAAGCTTCCAAAGGCTATGGTTTGGAGAAAGGGATTTCGGCTAGAGCAATGTGAGGTGAGGGAAAGGATCTTGTTTTGACGTTGTGAGTTTGAAACCCGAGGGTAGTCCCGATATTAGTTTCCGACGTTAGCTTCCCAACCTCGCTCTATCTTTCGCACAATTAGATTTTAAAATCCGGGAATCAAGGTTGCCATGTTAAGTTAGTTTTTAAATTTTTGTTTAGGTCGGAAATCCGTTCCATGAGTTCTAAAATCCGATTTAACGGGTTTTCCTTTAGATTTTGATTTTAAATTCATTTTAATTTTCCTTCTTCCGAAAAATTAGGGTTTAAAAATCCGAGCCTTTACATCATCCATCTCTAAAAACAAGTCTCGCCCCTAGGATTAAAATCAATACAAGGTACGGGATGATGTTTGAAATAGGTGAGTCCAAGAACCATTCCTTCGATCCCGTAAGTGCCTCATAAGTGCCCCCATGAGGTCCTCACAATATCCTTGTCATGATCATAATATTCCCAAATAGGTCGTAGAAAGGATGCAATATGGCCCCTACCACATCCTAACTCCAGCTCCTTGGTCATATCATAACTCGAAAACGTCGTAACGTCACCACTAGGTCTTAGCAAGCAACTATAGGTGCCCCCATAGATGCATGTATCCACTTCGCAGGGCGTCATAACGAAAACTCATGTTTGGTTAGTTGCTTTAAAAATTCCAAGTTAGCACTTTTGAAAACGTCGTTCCAATCTTATGCGAGCACATCTTTTGAGAAGTCATAACTAAAATGCATGTAAGAGGCGTGTGGAAGTGTCCCTGGGAGGCGGAGATTTTCATTTAAGACATTCTTTTGTTGCTTTGGGATTTTGTTTCAACCTCATGCGAGTACATCTTTTGATAAGTCAATCTGGTTGCTGAAAAGGTGGTCCATCTGCGACATTCAATGGACGCGGTTAGATTAGTGTCTCATCCAGAACTTCGTGTTCTCGTCCGAAAGGACGCTCTTGAGTAGTGGCTCAGCAGGGCATAAGCTCATCCAAATTATCGCTATGTATAAAACAAAAGATATGAGAATAAAACTAAAGGCTATATGCTCCACCAAAAAGCAGAAAAGAAAGAAGCTCAAGGAGAAGAACAAATGCCACTCTTCTCTTTATCGTGATCATAAGATTGGTGGCTATTGTCATCTTCATCCTCTTCGATCCTTGATCTCCCTGTTTCCTTATCGAAGAAGCTTTATACGAGCTTTAGCTACAGTGAGAAGTGAAATCGCCTCTCAATCACCCATTCACCCATACCATTTCTCTCTCTCTATATGGTTCTTGTTAGGAGAAGCTTATAATGAGTTTGAGGTGCTTGTTATAGTTCCAGAAGTGAGCATAATAGTATCTCTTTTATTAAGCAAAATTCATCATTTCATCTCATCGGAGAGAACCATTTGAGAAGCTTCATCTTGATTCTAGAAGCTCATCAAGCTAGAGACATTGAGGGAGATGGGGGCTTCATCATTGGACCTTCCCATATCAACTTCGTTTGGATTAGGCCCAATCTTAAGCTGTCATATATATTCGATGAGAGTGGATTGCGGCCCAATCGAGATCAACTACTATCGTTCGGGCATCTAATTTGTCATTGTTCCTAATTCCTATTATTTGGGCATTACACAATTTGAAGTACGTGGGAACAAAATAGAAACCACTTCTCATGATAAATTGACAACACTACAACAAAAACAGCTTTTTGTGACAAAAAAAATTGTCGCCCAAAGTACTTATTTCGTCGCACAAAGTGATTTGTGACGAAAATAATTTCGTCCCCTGTTTGTCGCCTCAGCTGCGTCGCCCAAAGTTATGGCGACGGAAAAAAAAATTTGTTGCCCTGTGTGTTTTGTGATGAAAATTGGTTTTGTCACCCAAAATCTATTAGTATATAGCCCGGATATATAAAGACCCGGGCTATTTTATCCCTTTCATTTAAAAAAATCAGACTTTTTAGCCCGGATCTCGAAATAAATCCGTGCTAAAAAGTCTCTTTTTTGAAAGCACAATAATCAAATTTCTCCGTTCCACCACCTGTTCTCACTGCTCTCAACAACCAATGAACATCAAATTTTCAAATACATAAATTGCCTTAAATTTCCAAATACATATCAATCAACTTATAAAACAAAACCTATCTATCATTACAATAGATAATCTACATATACTTTCACATGTCTATTATATATTCTACTTTCATCTCATTAAAATCAGCAATCTATCCACATATAAGAATTGTTCACCTAAAGTCTTATTAGTAAGGAACTTAATATTCAGATGTGTGACTGTGTAGGGGAAGGGGGCACAATACCAGTCCATGTCAAAGTTTGGCCTCTATATGATGCCCAGACATGTAACTCTTCCTTCAGGTGTTCAGATTCTTTAACATCTTCTTCAGTGGTACACTTCACTCGCTCCAATAAGTTCTTCCATTCATCTAATTATCACCACAGAGGGAGGAAGAGAGAATGGTGAGAATTTTCTAAAATGAATCATGTACCTAATAAAAGATCTTCTTGTATCACTCTTGCATTCTGACCAACCTGGATAGATCTTTTGCAAGTAAAAAAGGGTGTACACTCCATCTTCATTTTAACAGAATTAGCATATGCTGGTATATTAACAGAATTAGAGTCACACATATTCAAGAAAACACATGAGTGATCATAGAGGCTAGGAAGAGCACTCATGAGTGATTCCTATAACACACGAGTGATAAAGATAACAGGTTATATAACCAGAGTTCCCACATATATAAAAACTCAACCCAAAAAAGATATGCTCAATCACCCTGAAATTTTAAGATCTTGAGTATTTATATCAATGATCAGAGGCTAGGAAGGGCACTCATTATGTAGTCAGCAATAAGTAGATATTGGGAACTTACTTCTTTTCATGGTACCCTTGGACCATGATCTTAATAATGCTTTTAACAGATGCATAGCACTCCCACACATCAGATGACATGTACTCATCCTCTGTATTCCTTTTCTCCAGCTCATTTTCACCATCCTTTCCTCAGTAGCTGGACAGCTGCATTAATGCTAGGATGATGAGCTGCATAATAAACCATAGAAACAGCTCACTGCAAGTAAGATCAATGAAAAGCAACATATAAGAAAGCTTGGCATTGATCATCTAGGATATTAGAAATTATCAGATAGAATGTTAGAAATTATACCTAAACAAGTGCTTTCTCTAAGACTTTTGGAAGGATGGCAGCATGTTGTCTTCATGTAAGTGGTAATGATGAATTTGTGATCACTTTGATAGTCTCTCTAAAGAAGACCTAAAGATTCCAGAAATCAAGTCAAAACAAAAGAAGATAATCCATCAAATGAGGAAGATTAAACAAAAAGAGAGAGGATGGGAAATATGAAATCACATACCCTAGCTTTTTTGCCGATGTCGGAATACAGTCCTAGACCCTTCACCTAGGATATTAGAAATTACAAAGGATACATTACATAGAAATCAGCATGCCACACGTATGAAAGCTTTCAGATTCATAGTAACCTCAAGTTTGATGGACATTTTTCATGGATAATAACATCACATGATATAATAATTATTCATTATTGGTTATTTTTTCACTTATGAGATCTTTATCATCTCCAAACAACACACCTTTATCATTGGTAATTTTTTCACACACGAAACTCTGTAGGACGCTTGTACTGCTTGCAGAATTGGAAGGCCCTGTGTGCTGTCATCTGGATATGAGTAGGGAAATTATCAGCAAGGCATGCACTACTATGGGTACTAAAAAATAAATAAGGTTGATAACAGGGAACAATAAGGTTCCATTAGCATGCATCTGATAAAGCAATTTCAGTTTCTGATATGATTGATGAGTGTTGTTAAAAAATGGAAGAAGACATTACAGAGGAAGAATAAGTTAGCTACTACGAAGACATTGCAGAGGAAGAATAAGGTAGTTACTACTTACTTCGCACATATAACGCAGATATTCCCTCATCATAAAGCATCACTACTAAATATTTGACCTAGTGTAACATCAAATTTGCAACAGTTTTTTACATCCGTTACAATAGATAGGCTATGGCAATAGTCATAATAAATTGACCTATAGTAACGGTTTGATGTAACGGTGACCATCTATACTAACACTTTTTATCTTCTATGGTAACGGTTGCTGAAAAGTGAATATTTTAGCATAAAAGGGCGCGTAAAAGAGGTGAGGCATTTTCTATTCTAACACCTTTTATCTTCTATGGTAACGGTTGCTCAAAAGTGAAATAGTTATCTAAATCATTGAGTTTACACAAGTTGCTGCCAGAAATTATTTTTTCTAAATGGAATTGCATGCTATTGCATTATATTCAATAACAGAGTTTTGGAAATTATAAAAATGCATGGTACCTTGGATATCTATATGAGTGGGGAGTTGGTCAGCAATTTAGTAATTAATAGATAGAAGTTATTTTTCTTTCTCTAGGCGGAAAAGAAAATCCTTTCCGAAAGCCAACTTGAATAGCAAGAAGGTGTGGTTCTAAATGAATTTTTGATTTGATATTTAATTTATACTTGAAAAGTTTCAATGCCAAAAGGAGGGCGCTTGGGATGAATGTGTTGTGAAGCTGTAGAAAGTTGGCACTTTACATTTACAGTAAAAATCAATGGAAAAACTCAAAATGGAATTGCATGATTGAAAATAGTATTTTGAATATAAAGATTAAAATGGTGGGTGGACTTTGCTTATCTATTATAAAATCAGTAGACATTTTTTAAAGTAAAAGTAAACAATTTAAATGCAATGATTTGGAAACTTGTAGCCCATATATCAAAGGTTTTCTGGATACTAACTTCTCTTTTTCTTATCTTTTGAAGCTTTGGTATTGCATAATCGTTGGCTATACCTCCGAAAACAAACCCTTGTCCTCTTCACTCCTCCGGCTGCACCTGCACTCTTCTCTCTCCCATTCTCGCTAGGTATGGTTTTCATGTCTTTTGGGAAATTTCTGAAATGTTTGAATAAATTTACAGCAGTTTTTAGTTTTGTATAATCTTTGCCCATATCTATTTTGTTTTTTTTTTCCCAGAAAACCCTTATTTTTGCACAAATATCTGTCTGCTGAATCTTTGAGTTTGCACTTGCACAAGGTACTGCCTGCCGAATTGGTGAGTTTTTACTATACATCTTCAATTCTAGTGAATATGTTCCATGACTTATTTTATTACTAAACCAAGTGATTAGACGGCATGGAGTCATGTGTATTATATTCACACAGTAGAGTTTTGAACCTTTGGAAAATGCATGCTAACTTGATAACGGTGTAACTAGGAGGGTGTGGTTAGAAGAGACGTGTATTATATTCACACGGTAGAGTCACATGTATCATAGACATACATTGTTTTTCTCTACCCGGTTAGAAGAGAAAATCCATTTGGAAAGCCAATTTGAGTAGTGGGAAGGTGGTTCTAAATGGATATGTGGTTTGATATTTAATTTTACTTAAAAGTTTTCAGTTTGGAAAGGAGGGAGTGTGTTAATCAGCAGCTGCAAAATGTATAAAAAATAACATGGTGGGTTGTCTTAGCTTAGGCCAAGTTAACATAAACTAGATAATGACTCATCAACACTAGCTAGCCATTTAAGGGAAAGGACTTGGAAACTTGTAACCCATATCAAAGGTTTCCTAGATACTAGCTTGTCTTTTTCTTGTCTCGGTTTAATTCTACTGTAAGTGTGTAATAGAAATCATTTGTTTATTTTTATTTGTATGTCTTTGTAGATATTAGTTGGTTAAATTTTTCACGGTGATTAAGACTTTCAAAACTAAGACTTTAATCTAGATATATCACTTTAATCTTAATGCATCAATTAATATCGCACAATGCTTCCTCTTGTTCAAACTTTATATGAAATTGATTGCTTTGAATTTTTTTTTTCTTCTAATGTATCTTGTATGTTTGGCTTCCTTTCAAGCAACTAAAGCTTTTTTAAGTGCTTGTAATTTTTTTAATCTTCTGCATCAATTTCGATAATAAGATGACTCTTCAATATGAGATGACTAGGTGATTGTTGATCATATTCATTATCAGTTCATTAACATTTTCATTTATGCATTTGGTATTTGGCTACAGTTCATATTAAAAGTTATTAGGCTAAGTAGGTCGGTTACTCAATCCTTGTCTAGAAGATGGGTTTCTGGTATGAGTTTCCTCGATGGAGAGATGAATACGAAATTGGGTTGGATGAATACCTTGAAGACGCATTTGCAACTAGATCCCAAGGAGATCAAATATCTTGCCCGTGTGAAAAGTGTTGCTACCGATTTTGGTTTGGTGATAAAAGTGTTGTGAAAGATCATGTGATTTGAACTGGTTTTATTCCGCGGCTAGAGAAGTCATGTTTAAATGTTGAAGTGGTGTCTAATGAAGCAGAACGAGTACATGAAAATGATGATATAGATGGATCATTGCATGCTACTTTTAGAGATACTCCAAATGAAGAAACGAAGGCATTTTATAAGTTGATGGAAGAGGGCCAAGAGGAATTATACCCAGGGGGCAAGAACTTTTCCAAGCTTTCCTTCACCATCCGATTATTCCTTTTTAAATGTGACCACAAGTTAAGTAACTTTGCATTTGATGATTTGCTGAAGCTTGTAGTTGGCCTTGAGATACCTATATATCCCCTATTATCAGAGGCATGGAACATACGTATCTAATGTTCTGGACAGGTACTTCATTGAGTCTAAATTACAATCAAAGTTGGCAAAACATTGAGCATTCATTGTGTTGATCGTAAGGTAGAATTGATTACCTCTTTCTTGCTCTTTGTTCGCATGACATTTATAGATGTGTTTCATGTAGGTAGAAGAACTAATTTATTTGATTAGTTTTTTTCTTGCCTAGTCTTTAAATCTGAATAGGCTTCTGCCTAATAGATAGGCATACATAATTGTGTTAGAAAGTAGAATTGAATCAATTTAGAGAAATAAACAATTGAGAGAGTGAAAATAATCAACTAAACCAGTAGTTCAATTCTTAGGATTTTTAATTGAGTTTGTGAAAGTATATTTTAATGTCCAAGCTAGGTGTTCATTTTTATCTAATGTCACAAAGTTACAGATTGATTAAACAAAATATAAGGTACTTCTTTCTTCTACAAAGTGATGATTCATGATAGTAGAAACACTAACGTTAAGTTGATAGTTGAATTGTAATATACTTTATACTTATGGCAGGTTAGGAATTAAGTTATTTTTATTTATTAAATTGTGTACTCTTTATCATCAAAACTAACTTAATTTCATGATTGTGCAGGGGTAATGAGAAAATTCAGAGCTTGAGCTTTTGCTTGAAGTGACTTACTCCAATCCATGATATTATGCATGCACTTTGACATTCTAGGTTAGGAACCTTACAACCTTAATCTTGATAACTTAAGCTGATAAGGGATGGCATTTCATTAAGTAAATATCCCCTCTATAATAGGCTTCTATTTGTTGATATACACAATTGTGGATTAAAGCAGAATTGAACTAATTGAGATAAGAAATAGCAGAGAGAGGAAAAATCTCAAAGCTGAAGCATTTAGAATTGGTTATTTAATATTATATTTTTATGTTTAACCGTAATGTCCACTCTTTTTTCTAATATAAAAGCAAGTGACATATGGAGAAAGAACTAAATCCAGGATACTTCTTTCATCTATAAAGTAATTAGTCATGACATGTATGACTGATCTGAATGTTGAATAGTAAAGACACTTATGCTTCTCCTTTTCTTTTTCATTTAGAGATAAAATGGTTGAAAACACTACTAAATATTTGACCTATTGTAACAACAAAATGGTAATGGATTTTTTAATGTGTTACAATAGATAAGCTTTGGTAATAGTTTTTTAGAGGCGTTACAGTAGGTAAGCTATGGTAAAACCATGTGTAACACCATGTCATTGTATTACATTGGCTAACCTATGCTAACGACATGTGGTAACACAATGACATGTGTGGTAATGCCTAGTCTATCTATGGCAACGGGGAGAAAAACGCGCAAAAATGAAAAGAAGGGCGCGGCCTGGCGGGTATTGGAAATTTAATGAAAATATTTAAAATTCAAAACCCTATTCCTTAACCCCTATCCACCCGGCTCCTTCGTCTTTCTTGGTTCCAATTTTCTGCAAAATGAAAACCCACCCCCGCCTATCGTGAAGGAGAAGGAGAAAAAAGGTAGGCAATTATCACCATTGTTCCACCCCTCGTGCGCCTCCACAACACCTTCCATGCGTCTCTCCACTAGAGCATCTCTCCTCTCTCCCCTGCTTTCTCTTTTTCCTCTTCACGGTTCGATGAATTCCGCCATTGTAAACACTGTTCGTGGCCGGACACTACCTCCTCATGTCGGCGCCATATCTCCACCTCCCTCTCCCTGAAACCTTGAAGCTGCTTAGCCCCAAGGTGTCGTTCTTCGTTTCTCCTTTGAGGTTCTGTTTTGACATTGCCTCTCTGATTTTGATATTTATTGTATTTGTCTCGCTGTCTGAACTTTCGAAGTCGTTCGAGCTCCGTCGACCACCATTCCACTTTGTTTGGCTTTTTTTCTCAATGTCAACCTATTATTGTGAGTAAATTTGTTGAATTTCTAACCCCAAAGCCTTAATTGATACTAAGTCTTTAAACCCTAAAAATTGTTTGAATTTTTTGTTCTATGTTTTAGTGCTTCTTTTGATTCAATTTGTGTGTTGCTTTTGTTTTTTAGTTCCTTCAAATCCTTATGTCCACCACTCCACCCTCATCCATGAAGTCAAAGTAAAACCTGCAGAAGGGAAGCAGTTGGAACTTATCCTCTTGGACAGTTCAAGTAAAATAACGCTTCATCATTCCATTCTCCCCTAAAAAATGATGATAAATTTTCATATTTGTTTGTCTGCTTGTACTGATACTTGGGATTGAAATAGTGCTATTGCGAATTTCTTTAATGCAATGTAGATGATTTTAGAGCTGAATATGGAACTTAGCAATATAGAGACAACATTGCCTATATCATGGTAGTTTGTAACATTGAAGGTGTCTCTTTCAAGTAAGTGTTCTTTTAATTGAAGGAGTCTGCAATTTTGACTGAGAACTTGTAATTTTGTTTTTTTTATTTAATTGAAAAATAAATATGTTGGTTCATGTCTTGGTGATGAATATATTAAAGCTTCAAATTTCACATTATATGGGAGACACATCAGGGTCACCACTCTATCGTGAATTCTGTGCTTTTGCGTAATACCTTTGATGATTGAGTTCATTGTTGGTTTTCACTTTAGGATTTCAATGTTTAATTCATTATCTAGGTTAGTGCTTGACAACAATCTGGTCTTGAGATACTGAGCCAACCAATCAAAGTGGATGTCTATGCTTCTTCCATACTGCATCCAATGATATCTTTCTGGTGCCCGGTGCATCTTATGTGGCAGGGATGAAGAATCATGATATGTTCTTCTATTAGTCCAGTTTAATAATTTTGAAATGAATCCTTGAAATTGAATTGCACTAGTAAGAAGTATTATTTCCCTTAATCTACTTTTAACCTTTTACTCATAATTTTAATTCATCCTAGTTTATGTCACTAGTCTGATTTGCTATTTTCTTTAGTTTAACTCTGAGAGGAGGACCATCATTTGGGATTACTATTCAGTACACTAGTGCGGATGATGATAAGGCAAAGATTGACCATTCAGGACGGGTTTTGGCAATTTCACTGGGAAATATGGTATGATTTTCACCTTCATCAATATAATTAGTTTAGCTGTACATTTTCAGCATAGTAAGCAGCAACAAAGATTTATGGAAACCATTAGCTTAGAATGTAAAAAGATTATTTTTGGAGATTAATTATGAATTTTTCATTCTTCTCACCTATCTCTGGCGTCGTTTGGCTACTAATTTCAAACTGAAAATGCCATCAGTTGTGGGACTGGAAAAATGATCATTTTTCGAGCATATGCGGAAGCGAGAGTGGTGGTTCCAACTTCAATGGAGTTGAATGTGCAAGGCAAACGGCTTGTAGTTGGCCTTGAGATACCTATATATCCCCTATTATCAGAGGCATGGAACATACATATCTAATGTTCTGGACAGGTACTTCATTGAGTCTAAATTACAATCAAAGTTGGCAAAACATTGAGCATTCATTGTGTTGATCGTAAGGTAGAATTGATTACCTCTTTCTTGCTCTTTGTTCGCATGACATTTATAGATGTGTTTCATGTAGGTAGAAGAACTAATTTATTTGATTAGTTTTTTTCTTGCCTAGTCTTTAAATCTGAATAGGCTTCTGCCTAATAGATAGGCATACATAATTGTGTTAGAAAGTAGAATTGAATCAATTTAGAGAAATAAACAATTAAGAGAGTGAAAATAATCAACTAAGCTAGTAGCTCAATTCTTAGGATTTTTAATTGAGTTTGTGAGAGTATATTTTAATGTCCAAGCTAGGTGTTCATTTTTATCTAAAGTCACAAAGTCACAGATTGATTAAACAAAATATAAGGTACTTCTTTCTTCTACAAAGTGATGATTCATGATAGTAGAAACACCAAGGTTAAGTTGATAGTTGAATTGTAATATACTTTATGCTTATGGCTGGTTAGGAATTAAGTTATTTTTATTTATTAAATTGTGTACTCTTTAATCTTTATCATCAAAACTAACATAATTTCATGATTGTGCAGGGGTAATGAGAAAATTCAGAGCTTGAGCTTTTGCTTGAAGTGACTCACTCCAATCCATGTTATTATGCATGCACTTTGACATTCCAGGTTCAGAACCTTACAACCTTAATCTTGATAACTTAAGTTGATAAGGGATGTCATTTCATTAAGTAAATATCCCTTCTATAATAGGCTTCTATTGGTTGATATACACAATTGTGCATTAAAGCAGAATTGAACTAATTAAGATAAGAAATAGCAGAGAGAGGAAAAATCTCAAAGCTGAAGCATTTAGAATTGGTTATTTAATATTATATTTTTATGTTTAACCGTAATGTCCACTCTTTTTTCTAATATAAAAGCAAGTGACATATGGATAAAGAACTAAATCCAGGATACTTCTTTCATCTATAAAGTAATTAGTTATGACATGTATGACTGATCTGAATGTTGAATAGTAAAGACACTTATGCTTCTCCTTTTCTTTTTTATTTAGAGATAAAATGGTTGATAACTTGAGATGCGTATTCAGGCCAAATGGATTTATAAATATTTGAGCAAATTGTGTTCGTTATTGAGTTTAAACTACAATCAAATTAAAGTTGGGAAGAACAATTACATTAATTTTAGGTCTCTCTACCTAAGTTCCTTAAGTTGTAAGGCTAATGAAAATGTTCATTTATAAGGATACTTTCCTCCTCTCTCATGACTACTTGTGTATTTAAAAAATGAATGTGAAACCTACTTGCAACAAGAAAGCTTGATTCAATGTAGTTTGTACGTTCCAAAGGGAATCATGGTGGACTGCACTTTGACATTTTTCATAAGGCTGATGTAGGCAAATGATCTTATTTATTTGAGTTTTTTTTTCTAGCCTCATATTTTTGAAATGTGATTGGCTTCTAGGTGTTTATACACACAATTACTCATCCAAGTAAACTTGAACCAACTAAGATAGTTCTTTCTTTGACCTTATGGATGGTATAAATGTTGATCTTTGAATAACAAGGACACTTATCATCTTCTTTTTTCTTTAGTGAAAAAATAGTTTGAAACTTGAGATACATATTTATATTTGTGCTATTTGTTTGTTGCAGAATGCTTAATCTATCTTCAAATAGGCTAAAAAATATGAAGCCAAGGTCGGAAGAGGTTGAAAATCAAAGGATCAAACAACAAAGGATTGCGCTCCAGTTTGAGAGAACAATTCATGAATTGGAAGGTTTTAAATCATCGTTAAATATATATTTAGCTTAGACATGATAGATGGTTATGTATTGGCTGGTATGCTTGTCTTGGATATAAAACCTTTAAAGGTTTGGTTGTATTAAAGATTTGTTGCCTGAATGAAAGAGGCCCTTATGCATTCCATATTTATTTGCGGGTTTGTATGTATTCTTGCTTGAACAGGGGTGTTAAGGAGTGGTGGTTGGGGTAAAATATGCCCTGTAATTTTTTTAAATATAAAAATACATATTTTAACCCGGGTGTGTAAGGTCTGGGCTAAAAAGCATGCTATTGCATTTGACTCGCCTATTTAACGTAACACTTTATTGATCTATGGCAACAGTTGTGTATTTGGTGTTATGTGTTACCATAGATATCTATGGTAACAGTTGTACATCTTAAGGCAATGGATGTAACTTATTATATAAAACTGTTACAACAGGTTAGCATACCGTTACCATATATCTATGCCAACGCCAGCTACTGTAGCGGTGCGACAACTGTTACCATAGATATATGGTAACGGTATGCTAACCTGTAGCGGTGCGACAACATCAATTGGTCATTAGTCAAGCACGTCTGTCTCCTAAAGCGCTCTCTGTATGGTCTGAAACAGGCTTCGCGGGCTTGGTTTTAGCGCTTTTCTTCTCTTCTGTTTCATTTGGACTTCGTTGGCAGCCGCTCGGATACGTCTCTGTTTATCTATCGTAGTGACACAGACATGGCCTTTCTTTTACTATATGTCGATGACATCATCCTCACCGCCTCTTCTAATGCTCTTCGGACGTCTATTATTTCCTAGTTGAGTGCCGATTTCGCCATGTCAGATCTGGGTCCGTTGTCTTACTTCTTGGGGGTTTCCGTGCCACATCATGCATCTGGGCTGTTTCTCTCTCAGAGTAAGTATGCTGCCGAGATTGTTGCTCGGGCCAAGATGAGTAACTGCAAGCTAGTTGTCACCCTTGTGGATACTTCCAACAAGCTCAGTGCTTACTCTGGTCCTCTGTTTGATGATCCGACGTTGTACCGAAGCCTTGCCGGTGCATTGCAGTATCTTACATTCACTAGGTCAGACATCGGTTACACCGTTCAGCAGATATGCCAATTCATGCATGTGCCCCGGGAACCACACTTTCAGGCCTTGAAGGGGATCATCCGGTACATCAGCGGTACCCTCGAGCTGGGCACCAGAATCACCCCTTCCTCTCGGCATGACCTCGTCTCTTACACTGATGCGGATTGGGGTGGTTGTCCTGACACACGTCGATCCACGTCTGGCTACTGTGTCTTGCTCAACGACACCCTTGTGTCGTGGTCCGCGAAGCGACAGTATGTGGTGTCTCGCTCTAGCGTCGAGGTAGAGTACAGAGGTGTCGCCAACGTTGTCTCCGAGTGCTCTTGTCTCCGAGTGCTCTTGGCTTATGTGCTAGGTTATTAGCGCAAGGGCGCACATGTGCACACGACCTCGATCCCTAGTCCCAACGGACTTCAATAAATGACATACATGTATATATAAACATTCCGCAGTCGGTTCCATCCAAATCGATAAATACTATACTCCGATCATCCGAATACATCAATTTAATGGTGAATTGGAGAAATCTAAACCTGCTCTGACACCAATTGTAAGATTTCCATTCGATTTCGATCATGAAATCAATCAAACTAGGATCTAGATTTCATACAATTCAAACCCTAATTATATACCGAAGACTAACCTTGATCCATGAGCGTCTTCGCAGCAGAATGATCGAATCGTTCTTGATTTCTCGCCCCTTAGCCTTCTCTTTTCTTTGTCTCTGATGGACAAGACTCCTTACTGGCTTCTCACGTCAATTTCAGACACACTTAGAAAAATTAGTGAACGTGCATATATATAAAGAAGAGATCAGCCTTTCAGATTCCGTAACCGCTCTCTTATTTATTTTCCGTAATCTTTCACCCATTTATTTTCCCTATTAATAGCCCTTTATGAGATAGTCATCCATTAGTGTATTATAGGCAAGGGATGAGGTAATACATATATAATTACCCCCAACCCCAAATTTAATTATTTAACTGAGGCCAATCCATCACATTTTCGACTTCTATATTAAATCGGACACCATAATATATATGAACTAAATACTCAATTAAACCAAGATACATGAGCCACATAAAATATTTATAAACATCCTAACAATTGCCTCTTCACCTTTTACCTCCTGAAAGGGTTTTGAAAGAAATATGGTTAAAGTGCCTCCTAATGCTATTAAAAAGGTTGTTGATGAGAAAATGTCTTCCATGGCATATCCATAGAGGAATTTTATTGATGAACCCATGGTCTTGAACTATAATCAACTCCCCACTAAGGGCGTAAAAAAGGTTGAAAACACATGTTTGCTGGTTTTAAAGATGAGATCAAATACTCTTCTAGCATATTCACATATTTGAAATGAACACAAAAAGTACAACATACGGTACGAGCCACCCTGCAGTTGACCATCAGATACATATGTATGTGTGTAATCAAATGATTCAAAAATGAGTAAGGTTTGTAGCGACTCGAGTTATAAAATTTAGGTTACGTTTCGAAGGAATGGATACCTTCGTTCGGATCTTGAAATCCAGGTACGGGTTGAATATAAACCGAAGGGTTAGGTTTTGAAAGTAGGGATTTTGAACCCTAAAACCGTGTTAGGTCCATTGGGGATCCGGTGTTTATATACCAAAACTTGTCCTAAAATTTCTAGTTTGCATAAAACAGTTTAATTCTAACACGAGCAACAAACATAAATCCAAATAGAAGGTTGTCAACGGCAGGGCCAGGTCAAAAAATAAATACGGGAAAAGGAGTTGATAATGCATATTTTAGATAGGTATTATATATAGTTTTAGGCGCATTTAGATAGGTTTCTTGCATGTTTTATGTTGAATTCGCATTATTATCCATTTGGGTATTTGAGTTCGGAATCTATGTTATTTTGTATTTATTCTGCAGTTTTATAATCCGATCTTGAAGGGAGGCTTAAGATGTCTAGAAGAGGCTGGTTTTGAGGATAAAGGAGGCAAATTAAAGATCGACAATGGAGGTATAGAGAAGAACGTCGAAGACGAAGAAGTATCGTGAAGTGGTAATGCATATTTCATATAGGAATTACAGGTGTTTCTTATTGAATTTAGATAGTGGTTTTGCTATTGTTTGAGTCTAGTTCCGTTTATTACTTGTGAAGTATTTGAGTTCGGAATCTATGCGTTTTTAGTGTTTATTCTGAAGAATTACATTCCGACCTTGGATGGACTTTGGGAAGAGCTTAAGAATCATGTTTTGGGAGCATATGGAGGCTAACGAGAAGCTAAGGAGGAGCAAGGAAGCACGACATTGGAATCTATTGAAGACAATTGAGGAACGTCGGACACTGTAGAGACGGCAGCTGCCACCCCTTTCACGGCGCCCGTCGTGGCCCAGTTTTCCGAATACACGATTTTAAATCCGAAGATATTATTTTATATTATTTTATTATATTTCCTACTTAAGTTTTTCCGGCTTTTGAGAGACTTATTTAGGTTGTTTTCAGTTTGTTCTAGAGAGAGGTGTAGTATTGTGAGACTATGAACACAATTAGAGAAAGAGAGAGAGAGAGAGAGAAAGAGAGAATTGGCCTATGAGTTGCTAAACTCATAGTTTCGCCTGTGATTCGAAGAGATGGTTGTTTGGATTGCGAGGATTTGATTCTATTTGATTATTCATGTTCTTAGTTATCATCTTGTGCTTAATTTATATTTATGTTCCTTTCTATATCTGATCAACATGTTAGGAATTGCATCTTAGCTATGAATTCGTTGTTGTTTTCTCAATAGCAAACAAAGGTATTGATGATAGTGATGTCTCTTTGTCTTTGTAGTGGATGATTTCAATTTATCTATGTTAAGGATATTCGATTAGGGTAGACCTAGGAATATGAATAATTAATAGATCAATCCAAGAACCATGAATTCCAACCATTGTCAGATGATTGGAGGTGAAATTTTCTTTCTACTTTGATATCGAATTACTTTGCGATAATAAATCTGGTTACTTTTACATCTTTGCTACTTGTTAAGAATCATTGCATCGCTATAAGAGTCTTTGCTTAGAGTTATTGAATAGGAAATCGATTCTCCTTGTAGGTTCGACACCAGACTTCATCGCTATACTTGTAGTTATTTGGTTTATCAAGTGATTGGTTGCCTAATCTATTGGTTGTGTGTTTAAGTTTGGATATTGTTACTAACTTGGCAAAGGTCGAAAGTGCAAATGGGATTCGTACTGCACCAAGTTTCTTGGCGCCGTTGTCGGGGAGAAGAAATGAGTTTGCTTTTCTATATCTCTTTCAATTACTCTTTACTTTGAGTCTTTTGTGTCCTTGTATGGTTCAAACTAGATCTTCCAATTCATTGCCTTTGTCTTTTGATCCTGAGATTGAAAGATCTCCTAGGTTGAAGAGGAAGCTTGTGTTTGAGACAGACGAGGAGATGGCAGAAGACGGTGTTGTTGATCCACCAAGAAGGACCGTGAGGAACCTAAGGGAACCTAATTTGAGTGCTCAACCACTTGCAATTAATCTTCTTGATTTTGCTGAGGGTTCAAGATTTGAGTATAAGTCAAATTGGTCCTCAACTTTTTCCTACTTTCATGGATTGCCTGGGAAGGAACCGAACAAGCACCTTGCTACCTTTGTGAGCATGTGTGGTAGACTGAGACCCCAAGGCTTGACTAATGACCAATTGATGTTGCGAGTGTTCCCCTTTACCTTGAAAGAATCTGCAAGCAATTGGCTTTACTACTTACCCTCAGAAAGCATTACTACTTGGGTGCGATTGAAGAAAACTTTCCTGCAAAAGTACTTTCTTACAACTCACTTCAACAAACTTAAGAAGGAGATGTCCAGTATAGAGCAATCAACAACGGAGAGTCTTTATGAGTATGTTGAGAAGTTCAAGAAGCTTAAGGGTAGTTGTCCGCAACATGGTATACCTGAGGATGATCTAGTGATGTATCTTTATGAAGGCTTGGTTGACACCGATAGGAGTTTCATCAATACTACTAGCGGAGGAGATATTTTGGATAAAACACCTCAGGAAGCAATGCAGATTATTAAAGGGTTGACTAATGCATCGCAACAATATGGGAGACACCAAGGAGTTAGAGGAGTTCATAAGTTGGATAGTTCGAGAGATAGACACAAGGATAATATCGATAGGCCTATGGAGATTGTGAACAAGATGGCTATGCAAACGAATTAACCCCATCAGCCTAGACCTTGTGGTGTTTGTTGAGATCCAACTCATTCGAATGATAACTGTCCCTTGATTCAGGAGGGCACGGCTGAAGTGAATGCTATGGAATATGGACCTCGCCGCAACGTTGGTAACAATTATAATCAGGGCTACAATTCAAACTACCAAAGTAGATTTAACGGAAGAGGCCTGCAGCAACAAGTTCCTTTTCAGAGAGGCAAATTCGAGAATCGTCCTAGAAACACTAAACAAGAAGATAGAGATGATACCTTGATTTTGTAATTGGACAAGATGAGTGTTCAAGAAAAGTTGCTGAGTCAAATGGCTAAGGAGATTGGTGAATTGAAAGCGAAAGATTCGGGTAAGTTGTCATCGCAAGTGGTAGTGAATCCGAAGGAGAATGTTAGCGCCATGACCCTTAGAGGAGGTAAACAAGTGAATGTGCCTACTAGGAATGCTGAAGAGAGGCCTAGAGAAGAAGCTGATTTGGGAAATAAGGAGGAAGAGACAGAATTGGAGACGCACTGCATAGACGGCGCCCGGCGCTCCTCACCACGGTGCCCGCCACCTCCTCCCGTAATGGATCCGACTTCTGACGTTGTTCAATCCCCGAAAAAAGCCATTAAAGAGTGGTCTTTTGAGGTTTTAAGACCTGCACCACCCTTTCCTCACGCCTTAAGATATGATCGTAAGTGGGAAGATGAACAAATTCTTTATGACACCTTTGCTCATTGTGAGGTAAATGTTCCACTCTTCAATTTGATTAATATTGTGCCTCGTTATGGGAAATTCTTGAAAGAACTATGCACGTTGAAGCACAAGCAAAGGATGCGAAAGAAAGAAGAGGTAAGTTTAAGTGAGAATGTTTCTTCTTTGCTTCATAAACGATTGCCCGAAAAGTGCGGAGATCCAGGTATGTTTACTATACCATGTGCAATAGGTAATGCTTGCTTCACCAAAGCTATGTTAGACCTAGGTGCTTCAATCAATGTTATGTCTTATAACTTGTACATGTTTTTGGGTCTCAATTCATTATCTGAAACTGGTGTTATTATACAACTCGTTGATCGTTCTAGTATTAAGCCTAGAGGAGTTATTGAAGATGTTTTGGTAAAGGGAAATGATTTGATATTTCGAGCTAATTTCTTCATTCTAGACATGGAACAAGGTACGCCTGAAACCCCGATTATCTTGGGAAGGCCATTATTGCAAACGGCTAAGACTAAGATTGATTGTTTTGAAGGTTTACTAACTATGGAATTTGATGGTAGAAAGATTGAGTTTTCTATATTTGAGCCGGTTGTTTCCTCTTCCAATAATTTTTTAGATGTTCTCGACTCTAATGAAAGTAATCATAAGAATGAATCAAATGTTTTGTTAGATGCTTCTGTTTAAGTCGCATGAAAATGTGTCTCATTCAAATTATTCTATTGCTATTCCCTGTGAGAAATTGATTCCTAACAACGTCGAGGTTTTTGCAATTGCAGGACAACCTCCCGAAGTAACTCATTTCAAGAAGGAATCGATAGATGCAATTGATGGATATGTCAGAGAAGTTCCTAAAGTTCCACCTCTTGTTTTGAAAAGGACAAGTGTGGGGGATCTTGGTGAAATAACTTGATCAAGCAATGCATCACGTCGAACCAAAGACGTGAAACAAAGGCGCTTCTTGGGAGGAAACCCAAGGTAGTTAGGTAAGTAGTTCTATCTTTTGCATTAGTTATCAATTCAATAAAGTAGGATCAATCGTATCGCCGGATTTCGGAAGTTACGGTAAGTGAAACCTATGTTGGGATTGAGTTTTGATTGATTTGGAAGAACGGAGCCACATTCTGTGGACGTGGCGCCCGCCGCCCTAGCCACGGCGCCCGCCGCCTGTCTGTCCAACAAACGAGTCCGAAGTTTGATAAAATTGGAAAGGGAAGTTTCTATCTTTTTATTTTTGATCATTTTTCGTTTTAGGATTAGATTTTTTTCTATTTTGCTCTAGGATTAGATTATTTTATATATTTTTAGGGATCGATTATTTTCTATTTATCTTAGGATTATAATTTTTTTTTAGGACTAGTTTCTTTATTTCCTAGGATTAGAGGTTCTATCTTTACATATTATATCGAGTCTAATATTTTCCTTTTATCTTGTTGGTAGATATTCCTTCCAACTCACCATATATTGTTCTCCCTATTTTGGATCAATCAAGCTTGCTCAAGAGTAATCTACAAAACCCTAAAAGCCTACTGGAATCCATTCAAACTACCTAAAGCAATATAAGTCTAACACGAGCAACAAATATAAATCCAAATACAAGGTTGTCAACGATAGGGCTGGGTCAAAAAATAAATACGGGAAAAGGAGTTGATAATGCATATTTTAGATAGGTATTATAGATAGTTTTAGGTACATTTAGATTGGTTTCTTGCATGTTTTATGTTGAATTCGCATTATTATCCATTTGGGTATTCGAGTTCGGAATCTATGTTATTTTGTATTTATTCTGCAGTTTTATAATCCGATCTTGAAGGGAGGCTTAAGATGTCTAGAAGAGGCTGGTTTTGAGGACAAAGGAGGCAAACGAAAGATTGACAATGGAGGTATAGAGAAGAACGTCGAAGAGGAAGAAGAATCGTGAAGTGGTAATGCATATTTCATATAGGCATTATAGTTGTTTCTTATTGCATTTAGATAGTGGTTTTGCTATTGTTTGAATCTAGTTCCGTTTATTACTTGTGAAGTATTCGAGTTCGGAATATATGTGTTTTTAGTGTTTATTCTGCAGAATTACATTCCGACCTTGGATGGAATTTAGGAAGAGCTTAAGAAGCATTTTTTGGGAGCATACGGAGGCTAAGGAGGAGCAAGGAGGCACGACATTGGAATCTATTGAAGACAATTGAGGAACGTCGGACACTGCAGAGACGACGCCCGCCACCCCTTGCACGGTGCCCGCCGTGGCCCAGTTTTCCGAATACACGATTTTGGATCCGAAGACATTATTTTATTATATTTCCTACTAGGGTTTTGCCAAACTGTGAGAGACTTATTTACATTGTTTTCAGTTTGTTCTAGAGAGAGGTGGATTATTGTGAGACTGTGAACACAATTAGAGAGAGAGAGAGAGAGAGAGAGAGAGAGAGAGAGAATTGGTCTATGAGTTGCTAAACTCATAGTTTCGCATGTGATTCGAAGACATGGTTGTTTGGATTGTGAGGATTTGATTCTATTTGATTATTCGTGTTCTTAGTTATCATCTTTTGCTTAATTTATATTTGTGTTCCTTTCTATGCCCGATCAACATGTTAGGAATTGCAACTTAGCTATGAATTCGTTGTTGTTTTCTCGATAACAAAGAAAGGTATTGATGATAGGGATGTCTCTTTGTCTTTGTAGTGGATGATTTCAATTGATATATGTTGAGGATATTCTATTAGGGTCAAGTTCGGTATGCACCTATTAGTCTTAATTGTGTTGAATCAATGTGCCAATTGGTCTTGATTACTTGAATTCTTAATGCTATTATTTAGTGATATTAAATAAGATGAGTGAATCTCTGTGGATCTCTCAACTTTAGTCAAGTAGACCTAGGAATATGAATAATTAATAGATCAATCGGAGGACCATGAATTCCAACCATTGTCGGAGAATTGCAGGTGAAATCTTCTTTCTAGCTACTTTGATATCGAATTACTTTGCGATCATAAATCTGGTTACTTTTACATCTTTGCTACTTGTTAAGAGTCATTGCTTTGTTATAAGAGTCTTTTCTTAGAGTTATTGAATAGGAAATCGCTTCTCCCTGTGGGTTCGACACGCGACTTCATCGCTATACAAGTAGTTATTTGGTTTATCAAGTGATTGGTTGTCTAATCTATTGGTTGTGTGTTTAAGTTTGGATATCATTACTAACTTGACAAAGGGCGAAAGTGACAATGACGTTCGTCCCGCACCACGAAGCCGGAGTAGCGGCGCCCGCCGCTATTCCCAGTATCAGCAAATCCCATTTCGTCTAATTCTATCTTAATTAGTTTATTATTATTTTACATTCTAGGGTTTTTAGCCGACAGTTTTAGGATATATTAGACTATTTTATAGTCGATTAGTCGGTCGATTTGGGAGTCGGGTCATGCTAGGATTTGGGTCGGATCTGGGTTGAGTCGGGTTCGTCTGTATTCGGGTCACTTCGGGTTTCGGGTCCATATCCGTCGGGCTTGATTTTGTGTTCGGGTTATGCACAACGCTAAAAACAAATGGACTAGATTCGGGTTTCTGTGGGGTTTCTTGGGGATAATTAAATGGGGGGAAAGTAAATAGATTTTGTATGTAAAATGAGGGAAGAAGGGTACTGATTAAAATAATTATCAACGAATCTTAAACTAAAAATGGACTAGATTCGGAAGAGTAACCATTACATTTCCTTACCTAAAAACAAACTTGGGTTAAATCTTACTAAAAGTGGCAAAATTTAAACCTATATGTGTCTCTATGGCTAAATTAATTTAAATCTAAACCACTTATTTAGAATTGAGTTGTTAAGATTTAACCAATTTTACCTAGAGTTATTTTAACAACTACGTGGGATCTCAAGTGCCTAATAAGATACTAGAATTGAAGCCAAAATGGGAATTGTGAAACCAATTTATGATTTGAACTCTAGATCGAGCTTTTAAAATAGAAGGATAAAAAAATAGAAGAACACAAAACATGTTGATACAATTCGACTTTATTACTTTGTGGAGTCTAAAGAGGGAAAAACCCAAACCTAAAAATATAATATAAAAAGACAAATATATATCACGGAGACAACTAACAGATATGGTGTTGGCGAAAAACCGGGTAACTAACACTCGATCATGTGTGACTCGGATGGATCAGGCTCCACTTAAAAATGATAACTTGTATTATATATTATGTACACAAGTACACCTCTCACAAATAAAAGACTCACGTACACCACTCGACTCAAAAGACTAACCTCGCTATTTGATGGACCCCACACTCGTGTGATCGAGACGCCCTCATGCTCAATCGATCACACCTACTGACCAACCCACACACTATAGTGTATGATCGAGACATCCTCATTCTCAATCGATCACACACTAGGACTCACACTCTCTAGTATGTGATCGAGACGCCCTCGTGCTCGATCGATCACATACTAGGCTACTCAACACCTCACATGCTCACACTCTTTTGGAGGAGCACTCACCTTGCCCACTCACTTCCAACATGTGCTCCTTATGCCTATTTATAGGCCATGCCATCTTTTACGAGGAGTATTCTAGGATATCTCTAGAATACTCCAAGACTAGAGCCATCCCTATGCTTCTCGTCTTCTCCATACATTTCCTAAGGTTCTCCAAGCTTCCGGGACTCTACACAAGTCTAGGCATATCTAGACTCTTCACCATTTCGGAACCTTCCATAAGGTTCCACACGCTTTCTGAGTCTTCCACACACTTCCGTATGCTTCCAGGAAATTCGGCCATGTTCCGGAGACTACCGTAGCATTCCACATTCTTCCAGAATGTTCCTCAATTTAGCCCAAAACACATTTTCATGTATTTGAAATATGAGTTATTGTCTAACAATTCTTCCCTTAATTCATATTTTCACATACCTCCATAGCGTTCTCGATTTTCTCTTTCCTTTGCTCCTTGATTCCGATGACATGGCATCTCCCCATCACGACGTGTTCTTCAAAGAAGCAAACATTCCTCTCGATTAGTGTCGTTGTCTGCGCTTGATCAAGCTCCTCCTCATGAACACCTTTTACCCTCTCATCATGAAGAGCTTCTCACCATCCAATAAGCTAAGGGACCAAACTCTCCACTAATCTTCAAGGTCTAAAACAATGCTTGATCCAGACACGCCACATGTAAGACGACACCATCCACCTCGATGACTTAGTAATCTCTCCATCTGTTACTAAGTAGATATCGTCATCATCACCATCATCAATCACATTGATTGTAGGAGCCAACAACACTCTTCCGCAAGGACGTCTCTCTCATCACTTTCTCCCTCAATAGCAGACATCACACATACACGTGATCCTTCTCTCCACAACGATAGCACACACGTATCTCTTATCTCCCCATAGACGTGCTTATTCTTTGAGTCTCTGATCGTCTTGCCTACATCTAGTTGGCTCCTCCCTCGCTCTTAGAGACAACCTCCTCCTCCACTAGAGCCTGAAACATACTCTTCATCCTTATATAAAGTTGGCATTCCCACCAAAGAGTGGATTCTCGAACACCTCCGACAAGCCTGATGCCATCACGCCAACACGGAATCCTTCCACCAACAAATACTACCCGGATTTTCGACTCCGACGACCTTTGCAACCTTCGGCTCTGATACCAATGTTGGAGAAAAACCGGGCAGCTAACACTCGATCACGTGTGACTCAGATGGATCAGGCTCCACTTACAAATGAGAACTTGTATTATATATTATGTATACAAGTACACCTCACACAAATACAAGACTCACGTACACCACTAGACTCAAAAAAATAACCTCACTCTTTGATGGACCCCACACTCGTGTGATCGAGACACCCTAATGCTCTATCGATCACGCCTACTGACCAACCCACACACTATAGTGTATGATCGAGACATCCTCATTCTCAATCGATCATACACTAGGACTCACACTCTCTAGTATGTGATCGAGACACCCTCGTGCTTGATCGATCAAATACTAGGCTACTAAACACCTCACATGCTCACACTCTTTTAGAGGAGCACTCACCTTGCCCACTCACTTACAACATATGCTCCTTATGCCTATTTATAGGTCATGCCATCTTTTACAAGAAGAATTCTAGGATATCTATAGAATACTCCAAGACTAGAGCAATCCCTATGCTTCTAGTCTTCTCCATACAGTTCCTAAGGTTCTCTCAGCTTCCGGAGAACTCTACACAAGTCTAGAAATATCTAGACTCTTCACCATTTCAAAACCTTCCATAAGGTTCCACACGCTTCCGGAGTCTTCAACACACTTCCGTATGCTTCTAGAATATTCTGCCATGATCCGGAGACTACCATAGCATTCCCTTTCTCTCTTTTCTGCAAGGATTTGATGTAAACTTTGTAGCAGAGAGATGTTAGAAGATCGTAGGACCGGTGGCCATCATTGACTTTATCCTCTTCGAGCTTGAAATTAATAACCTTTGAATTGCATTTAGGGTTTCTTTTTCTCTCTCTGGTTTTTTGTGAGTGAAAGAGTAAAGTGAGTTGAGGTGCTTCTTAGGGTTACAAAAGTAGGCTTAGATTTCTCTCTCTCGATGTAGAGAGAGAGAGAGAGAGAGAGAGAGAGAGAGAGATATGCTTCATCGTGCTTCAAGATAAAAGTTCAGCAAGAGACGCTGAGGCACGCATTTTCGCTTTATTTTTGAGCCAGTCCATATCATCTACGTTTGAATTAGGCCAAATCTTTATCTAACATCTTCAATGAGAGTGGGACATACGTCGAGACCTAATCAAGCTCAACTGCTATCAAATGAGCATATCTAACTTGTCTTGGTGCCTAATTCCCATTAATAGCTTAGTTTTAAATATCTTTTGATCTAAAAGTTACATGCATATGGATTATTTGGGCATTACACTATTTGAAGTGGCAACAAAAGCAAAAACCGCTCCTCGTGATAAGTTGATAATGAGATATAAGTTAAACGTACTGGTAACAAAGCTTTCATTAAAGATAACTCTCTCATAAATGACTAATGTAATTCCCTAACAAAAAAATTACGACCCTAATTAAAAGTAGTGACTTAGCTCCCATTTTATGATAATCATCATATATATAGAGATAGATAGATAGACTAGTAGGTTATTCATAGCAGGAAATGAAACAAGCTAGGACAAATACAAATCCTAATTAATTAAGGACTACAAGTAGAGGTCCGCCGGCCAAGGTGAGGATCCTTAATCCTAGTGCTTTCCGACATCAGCCTTAAGTACGACAGGAGGGAGGAGCCACTCGGCACCATCAATGAAGTCGAGGTTAAGGAAGGGCTTGACGTCGGCGTCGGTGACCTTCTTGGTGCAAGGTAGGTCAATCCTCTTGTCAAGGATGGATCCTATCCCCTTGTTCTTATACTCTCCAAAGAATGCAGTCCTGCAAATACATGTATACATATAGTAAGTAGAGCAGTTTGTTTGAATTGGAGCGGACGAGCGGTGCAAGGTTAAGTTTATATACTTCTCGTAGTCTGTGTCGAATGCATCAAACCATCCTTGAGGCTGGACTATGCCAGACAACTCGGAGTAAGCGAAGATGACTCTTGATCCAGCATTGAATGTCCGGCCTAGCAAGGCTTTTACTGATGTGTCTCCCGTCACCGTGCAATACACAAAGACGAACCCCCCTCCGTTTGGGTCAGTGTTCTTCCTTGCTTGGGCAGTAATAATGGAGGCTGGCAGGTTGGGAAGGAGATTGATCGTCGTGTTCTACATTTACATATATTACAACATTAATTAATGTTATATCAGTTGGGGTGTTTCGATTATATATATATATTTGATTTGATGATCCAAAGGGCCGGCCGGGGTACGTACCAGATAGATGGATCTTCCGTCACCAAAGATGACATCGTTACCGCCTTCGATCAAGCAATCCTTGAAGAAATGCTTGCCGGTGTCATCAAGAAGGGTGTTTACTTTGGAGCTCATAATCACATTGTAGAATGTGGCATAGTTGCCTGTTACCCTTACAGCGACGGGGTGTTGGCCTTCCTTTTTGGGGGCATTATTCTGCGTACGTGCAGTAAACATATATATATGGAATTGATGTATACTAAATAAATAAAAACAAGGCTCAGCTCAGCTCAGCTCAGCTCATCTAGTAATATATAGTTGCAACGTGTTGTAGTATATATATAGCAGATCGAGTAGGGTTTGATGGTTATAGCACATACGATGATTACGACGTTAATGGCATTGAAGTAGTCACCCTCAACGCTAAGAACAGGGGTATCGGTCATTTCGTACTTGGGTACGTCAGCGTCAAAAGTAATGGTTGCCCTCTGCTTAGGGCACGCATACAAGGTAATGTAAGGCCTGTACTTATCAATCTTCACCTGCTCCTTGTACACCCCTGGACCAATGTCTATGATCACTCGGTTGTCGTTTCCTTTTTCCTCAACAGCGTTCACTGCCTCCATCACCGTCTTGAACTTTCCAGTTCCGTCCTTCCTCACCCTGATAATCTCCATTTTGTCCTCCGCAGTAACTAGGTCGGGCTCAACATCAGGGCGATCCCTACACAATTCAAGGAATTAATCACATCCAATCCAATCCAATCCAATCCAAGATATATTTTCTAGCTACGCTTATATAATTAAAACAAAAAAAGTATAGGTATCATCATATATATCGAATTAGGATCGAGCACTAACCTAACGGGCAAAGCAACCTTGTGAAACCAAAGGTCAACATCAGATGGATTTGTAGGGATCTCGTGTTTCACAGGATTAGCTCCAGGACCGGCTTTGCCTGCTGAGACGTCCTCAGCTGAGGTTACCATTTGGGACTTCACTGCTGCGCTCCATACCGTAGGCAGGACGACGAGGGCAACTGTGAACACAATGCCATAAAGGCTACGGGGATCATGGTTTTCCCTTCCCATTACTATTTCTTCTTATGTTTTCTTTTTACTCTTTTTTTTTTCCTTTTTTTTTTTTTATAAAAAATTTATGGGGTTTTGATTTTGTGTGTTTTAGGATGAAAACGTTCATGCTATTATTTATATTAGGGAGATTGGACAAATGTAGAATGTAGAATAGAATGAAAAATTGTGGTTTGGAGTTCATTTCGCCATGCCTTGAATGTTTCACAACAATATATTACTTGGTTGGTTTTGCTTAAAACTTTCTCAAACAAACGCGAGTTAATAGGAATTTCAAATGCAGGGTTTTACTTCAGGACCAATTTTTTGGAACCATTCGTTTTCCTTCCTTTTATCAGAAAATGTCAATTGCTTGAATATATAAGAAACAATAAAAAAGAAAATGTCAATTTGTTCCTAACAATTATTACATTCTAATTGTTTTTAATGTAATTTTTTAATATTCCTAATAACCTATTATAATATATTGTTTTATTTTTAAAACCCTTTTATATCATCAAAATTATTTAAATAAATATTCTACTTTACAACGATGAAATATTTTCATATTCTTAAAAATTAACTTTATTTCGTATAAAGAATTTCAATTTGTCTTTGAATTTAATATTTGAGTGTTTGTTACTAGATGTCATTTATTGTCAAAAAAAAAAAAAAAGCTTCTTCTACTAAAGAGGAATCAATTATCTTATTAGCCTATTAATTACAATATATATAATTTTATTTTCACAATACGCTTATATCATCAAAATTATTTAAATAAATATTCTAATTTATAACTTAATGATGAACTGTTTTCATAGAATTTTTTTTCAAAATATTCACAAAAAAATAAATAATTACGAAAATATTCACTATTTTAAACATTTTACAAAAATATTCATTTTTTGCAGGGTCGTCAAAAGAACGCGGCTTCAAACCGCGTGTTATGTGTAAGATGTGAAATTCGATTGGTGTCCGGGAGGAGGTTTGAAAATTGCCAAAGAAACGCGGTCTGAAACCGTGTTTCTTGGTCAACTTTCCACCTGGCCACACAGTCGATGATGAGAGCTGATGTGGCACAGAGAAACGTGGTTTCAAACCGCGTTTCTCTATGTGATTTCATAGCAAAATTAGAGATTCCCCTTGTTGATTTGGTGACACCACTAAAACGCGGCATGAGGCCGCATTTTATGACCAATTTTATTCTGAAATTGATTCTCCCCTAATGCTACGGGGAATCTCTGTAACCCTAAGTAAAAACGTGGTTCGATCTCGCATATTTAGGTTGATCAACTTATTGAAGCTTCGTGGCCCCTTGTTCATCTTCTTCCTTTGCTGGTTTTCATCTCAAAACGCTCTCCAATATCCACGTTATCTCATATTTAGTTAAGGTAAGTTATTGTTTTTATTATAATTTATCGCATTTATTTCGATGATATATGTATTTGCTATCGTCATTGAGAAATTTGAGGATTGATTATATAATTTTTTTTTTATTGTTGATGACATATACAAGTTTGGATTACGTAGTTTTTAGCATGAATGAGTTTATGGAAATATAGTTTTTAGCATGAATGAGTTGATGCCATATACAAGAATGATTATATAATTTCTTGCAGTTAGTTTATTGTTGATGGCATATACAAGTTTGGATTACATATACAAGTTTGGATTAAGTAATTTCATTTGAAATATGAATGAGTTTATGAAATTTGGTAGTTACTATCGAAAGTAATTGAAATTTTGATGTTATGTTGATAAGATTAGTGAGAGCATTTAACATTTGTAATAAACTAAATTTTTTCATTGACAACGTAGAGTGGATGGACTTAACAACATATCTGAGCTAAATGAGATATACGTTGATGCTCTTTGGGTTGATCACGAAGATGACTTGGACGAGTCTGAGGAGGACGATAAAGCAAGTAAGGAGGCGGCGCTGGCGGCAATTGAGGATGAGGTCATTAATCCTAATTGGAATATTGTGGAATCTGATCCAATGATAATAAATTCTTGGCAATAATTAAATTCGCACGCACAAGAAGATGATGGAAGACAGATTTTTCGCGGGCAACTATTCAACTCCCTTGGCGAGTTGAAATGTGAGTTGATGGAGTATTCTGTTAAAATGAGGAAGCCATGTCGTACAAAAAAGGCGAGTCCAGATTGGTGCACATTCATCTGTGATAGGAAGGACAGTTGTTGGTGCCCGTGGAGATTGTCTGCTCGTCGTTTAGACATAACTGTTGAAATGTGGACAGATGTCAATTACAGTGGGCCTCATGTGCCTAACTATGCATCTGATATTTTACAGCTAGATAATCGCAATGTCACCTCAAATTTCATTAGGGGTGAGATTCTCGGGTTCCTCCACAAAGATCAAGACACGAAACCAAGCACCATACGCGAGCATCTACAGAAAAGGTATGGGATTTGTGTGTCCTACATGAGAGCCTGGAGGGAAAAACACCAAGCCATATCAGAGCTTTTTGGTGATTGAGAGGAGTCATACACGGAGTTGCCTAGGTTCATGGCTGCACTCCAAGCTACAAACCCGGGAACAGTGATTGAATGACGTCATATGGATTCTCCAAACCCACAAGAGAAGATATTCGGTCGTGTGTTATAGGCTTTCGCACCGTCTATTGCTGGGTTCGCATATTGTCGTCCTTTGATATCTATCGATGGCACCCATGTGTATGAGAAGTACAATTACTATGTATAATTTATTCCTAAGAATTATTACATTCTAATTTTGTAATGTAATTTTTTCATTTTCCTAATAACCTATTATAATATATTGTTTTATTTTTAAAACACGTTTATATCATCAAAATTATTTATATAAATATTCTACTTTACAAGGATGAAATATTTTCGTATTCTTAAAAATTCACTTTGATAACTCCACTCCCTTGATGAAAATCGGAAATGGTTTCAAAGGCTTTGACACATAGCTTGTGTCAAAGGTCTTGAAGCTACATCTGTATTGATGAAACATAAAACCTGTATTATGTGCATATTATTTCCGGTTGTTATTATATGTTATTATTATTAAATATATTTCCAGATATTATTATATATTATGCACTAACAAATGCAGCAAGATTTTCGAATGAAATCTCCTTCCTTAAGCTTGAAGTCAAGAAGATCGAATCTGGCGGATCATGGCTTTAGAGTTTCCCCAAATAGAAGATTGCGAAGATTGCCATGATCTGTTCTAGCCGTTGAAGAGAAGATCCTTCTTTGAAAGAGGCGCCGATCTGATTTAATATAAAAAGGAGATGAAGAGAAGAAGACACATACAGTTGTTGAACACAAGCATTTATTCGCACTCAAGCCTTCAAGTCAATCTGTCTTCTTCGTGTGCTCTCTGCTCGTTGCTAAGAGTCGTATCTTTTGTTTCAAAGCATTTGAGAGTTACAAAGTGAGCTTATAGGATATATTTTGAGAGAGTGTTATACTCGAGAGTTTGTAACTCAGGAAGTGGACACTAGGCGATTGATTCACGAAGTGTAAGAGGATTGTACTAGATAGCTCAGAGAGGTGGGGCTCTTCTAGATTGGTCTAGGACTCCAAGGGAACGTGAGTTGACTAGATTGCAATTGTATAGGAGAGAGGCTTCTCGGTGAGCTATTAGGATCCTAAGTCTTGTGAATCAATAAAGCTGGTTGAATCCTAGGGTTGTGGAAGAACCCTAGGCGAGGACGTAGCGAAGGCCAAGTTCGTGCCGAACCTCGTTAACAATTCGTTGCGTCCTTTCCTTATTGCTTTACCTTATTTCCGCACTTGTTTCGAATTGTATAACTCTTTTATGATTCAGGTTTTCCAGAGGAAAGAATTAAGTGTAATCTCAAAGGGTTTTGCAAGCGTTTCAAAAATCTTGAGATTATCAGCGAAAAGTTGGCATACTCTATTCAACCCCCTTCTAGAGTATCTTTATATTACTTTGTTATACATTATCGAACCTTCAATTGGTACCAGAGCCTTACTCACTGCTTTTGATCTAACAATCTTGTGAGTTTTGATCACGTCTGGTGAAGCAAGCAGAGGATTTGCACAAGGAAGCTTCTTCTACTAAAGAGGAATCAATTATCTTATTAGCCTATTAATTACAATATATATAATTTTATTTTCACAATACGCTTATATCATCAAAATTATTTAAATAAATATTCTAATTTATAACTTAATGATGAACTGTTTTCATAGAATTTTTTTTCAAAATATTCACAAAAAAATAAATAATTACGAAAATATTCACTATTTTAAACATTTTACAAAAATATTCATTTTTTACAAGGTCGTCAAAAGAACGCGGCTTCAAACCGCGTGTTATGTGTAAGATGTGAAATTCGATTGGTGTCCGGGAGGAGGTTTGAAAATTGCCAAAGAAACGCGGTCTGAAACCGTGTTTCTTGGTCAACTTTCCACCTGGCCACACAGTCGATGATGAGAGCTGATGTGGCACAGAGAAACGTGGTTTCAAACCGCGTTTCTCTATGTGATTTCATAGCAAAATTAGAGATTCCCCTTGTTGATTTGGTGACACCACTAAAACGCGGCATGAGGCCGCATTTTATGACCAATTTTATTCTGAAATTGATTCTCCCCTAATGCTACGGGGAATCTCTGTAACCCTAAGTAAAAACGTGGTTCGATCTCGCATATTTAGGTTGATCAACTTATTGAAGCTTCGTGGCCCCTTGTTCATCTTCTTCCTTTGCTGGTTTTCATCTCAAAACGCTCTCCAATATCCACGTTATCTCATATTTAGTTAAGGTAAGTTATTGTTTTTATTATAATTTATCGCATTTATTTCGATGATATATGTATTTGCTATCGTTATTGAGAAATTTGAGGATTGATTATATAATTTTTTTTTTATTGTTGATGACATATACAAGTTTGGATTATGTAGTTTTTAGCATGAATGAGTTTATGGAAATATAGTTTTTAGCATGAATGAGTTGATGCCATATACAAGAATGATTATATAATTTCTTGCAGTTAGTTTATTGTTGATGGCATATACAAGTTTGGATTACATATACAAGTTTGGATTAAGTAATTTCATTTGAAATATGAATGAGTTTATGAAATTTGGTAGTTACTATCGAAAGTAATTGAAATTTTGATGTTATGTTGATAAGATTAGTGAGAGCATTTAACATTTGTAATAAACTAACTTTTTTCATTGACAACGTAGAGTGGATGGACTTAACAACATATCTGAGCTAAATGAGATATACGTTGATGCTCTTCGGGTTGATCACGAAGATGACTTGGACGAGTCTGAGGAGGACGATAAAGCAAGTAAGGAGGCGGCGATGGCGGCAATTGAGGATGAGGTCATTAATCCTAATTGGAATATTGTGGAATCTGATCCAATGATAATAAATTCTTGGCAATAATTAAATTCGCACGCACAAGAAGATGATGGAAGACAGATTTTTCGCGCGGGCAACTATTCAACTCACTTGGCGATTTGAAATGTGAGTTGACGGAGTATTCTGTTAAAATGAGGAAGTCATATCGTACAAAAAAGGCGAGTCCAGATTGGTACACAGCCGTCTGTGATAGGAAGGACAGTTGTGGGTGCCCGTGGAGATTGTCTGCTCGTCGTTTAGACATAACTGTTGAAATGTGGACATGTTGTCAATTACAGTGGGCCTCATGCGCCTAACTGTGCATCCGATATTTTACAGCTAGATAACCACAATGTCACCTCAAATTTCATTAGGGGTGAGATTCTCGGGTTCCTCCACAAAGATCAAGACATGAAACCAAGCACCATACGCGAGCATCTACAGAAAAGGTATGGGATTTGTGTGTCCTACATGAGAGCCTGGAGGGAAAAACACAAAGCTATAGCAGAGCTTTTTGGTGATTGGGAGGAGTCGTACACGGAGTTGCCTAGGTTCATGGCTGTACTCCAAGCTACAAACCCGGGAACAGTGATTGAATGGCGTCATATGGATTCTTCAAACCCACAAGAGAAGATATTCGGTCGTATGTTCTGGACTTTCGCACCGTCTATTGCTGGGTTCGCACATTGTCGTCCTTTGATATATATCGATGACATCCATTTGTATGGGAAGTACAATTACTGTGTATAATTTATTCCTAACAATTATTATATTCTAATTTTTTAATGTAATTTTTTCATTTTCCTAATAACCTGCTATAATATATTGTTTTATTTTTTAAAACACGTTTATATCATCAAAATTATTTATATAAATATTCTACTTTACAAGGATGAAATATTTTCATATTCTTAAAAATTCATTTTATTTTGTATAGAAATTTTTTTAAATGTGGTTTGGAGTTCATTTCGGCATGTCTTGAATGCTTCCCAATTAATTACTTGGTTGATTTTGCATCAAAGTATCCTAAACAATTGCAAGTTAATCGGAATTTCAAATACGTGCAAACTAAATATACTCCAAATTTTGTAGATCGGAATATTAATTAATTTTTTTAGAGTGCTAATTAATTAAAAAGGCTTGCAAGTTAATTCCGACGTCCATTCTTAATGGGTGATTTCAGTGTATCTAACCACACCCTTTCAAATATGGGTTTCACATCCCTACCAAAATTTGGGAACCACTCGTTTTCCTTCTTTTTATCAGAAAAATCTCAATCGGCCATCTCAAACTAATCGATACTGCTAATGTGGATGTTGTATTTTCTCTTAAAAAATTTCACTAAAATTATTCCAACTTATAAAATTTATGACCTGTCGTAATATATTATTTTACGGGGCATATATTTTTACCGCTAATGTTTACTATTTCCATCCCTAATCACCGCATATGTTGGCAGTGACCTTAATCCGCTTTTATCAGGCCCACCGCATATACATGCGGTGGGGGCATTGACCGTATACGAACCCACCGTCAGGTACATCGGCGGGGTTGAGTACAACGGGGTCTGTTATGCTAAAACTCACTGCATGAGCAAACAGTGGCATCCACCGCGTGAGTAGATGGTGTGTTTTGGATAATTCAAAACAGTTTTTCGAAATTATCCAACACCCACCGCAGACCCAAGCGGTGGGGTTTGAAAATTTAAAAAACCCCACCGCATGTGTATACGATGGATTTAGGACCGTTATTTCAAACCCACCGTATCCCCATGCGGTGGGTTCTGGGGCCCTTAAATAGGCATGCGAGCCCCATTCCCCCGCACGCTTTCTGACTCTTCTCTGGTTTCAATCCCTCCCTCGCCTTTCGATTCTCACCTTTTTTCCGTCGTTTCTCTCCTCGACTCTCCTCCCCCTTCCAATCCCTCGCATTTCGAACCTCCTCACCCATTTTTCCTCGTTTCTATCCTTCTTTCCCCTTGTTTTCCCGAGTGTTGTTTTTTCTATTCCCACTTTTATCGGAGTGGTTATATGGTGAGAGATAGTGGCCGTGAGGGAGATCAGGCTGGTGGTGCCAGCCATGGTCAGAGACATCCTTTACAGGTAAACATTAAACTATATTAAATTCCAATAAAATTATTTGTAATCGGAAGGAGATAGCGTTAACGTATTATTGTTATATGAATTGTAGCCGGCTCCAACGATTCAGACACGTGTTAGTGGTCGTATAGCAACATACATGTGGGGGACATCTGGCTCGCCACAACCACATGCATGTTGAAATCAATTAAATAGAGTTATTTTTTTTTTGTTATGAAACGAAAGTATTAGGATGAAATCAGTAATTAGTTATGGGGAAATCGTTTAGAATTTGAGAATTAATACGATATAGAAGTGTGTGTGACAATTAGAGAGTAACATCTAGAATCGATAGGATTTAGAAAAAAATTATGATATACATACCACATTATCGCGAAGGTTAGCAGATAGGGTGGTTTTGCAATGCGCCCGGAGGGCTGTCGAAAGGGAGAGACAGGCGTTGCATGAGTCACGTGCAGAGATTAAGTCTATTCATTTACATTTGCAGGCTGTAGAGGATCCTATGGATAGGGATAGTGAGCCGATATGTGTAGATAGTGGGGTTGGGTCATCTAGTCAGTCAGTTGTCGACCCAGACATTTGAGTTGTCGACCCCAATGACGTATGTGGCCAGACGTCGCAGGCGTCTATGGAGACATACCAGAGTTTGGCGCAGATAGAGATGGAGATGATGACGGACCACACGGATGACGCAGTGGTGCAGTCGGCAGATGAGTCTTCCCGAGAGGAGGCTGAGCAGATGGTGCAAGAGTTGATAGGGATGACGCAGTGGTCATTGAGTTGTGCCTGCATGCAGATCGGTACCATTACTATCATGCCTTAGATGAGCTCATCATGAGGGTCAACTATTTCGGCACGTGTCATGATGCTACTTATTGGATGGAGATTCCGATCATGGGCGAGGTGTTTGTCACGCTGCACCACCGTCCTTTGGTGATATTGTCGCAAATGATGCCTATGTTGTGCCTACCTCTGTACACCACTGGGGGCCCGTTAGTACCGGCCTACGAAGAGTTAAATGTGATAGCTTTAGTCTGCAACAGCAACTACTTCGTTCCGATACATTTCGTATTTTGTAGTCATTCATTTCTTAAAGTTTCGCCGTTCTCTTCTAATGTAAACGGTCACATGTTATCCGCAGATTTGGTTGTTGCCAGGCTCGCCTATGCCGCCAGTATACACTACCTGGACACAACATCACGATCCCACAATCAATGGGTGGAACGAGCAATTTGCGGCGAGGATTGCACGATACAAACCCTACCGCCGTTGAGATGGTGGTCACTCGCTACGCTATTAGCACTTTTCAGTTTCCCTTGTTATTTTCCGAACTAGTTATTTTGACTTCTCCGGTTACTCGATATTTGTCTGTGTCATTTTCTGAACTGCGTTCTATGACATATGACATTTTTCGACCCACGTTTTTTATGATGCTTGACATTTTCCACACCTCGGTTTGTTGTTATTACTATTCAAGCTCCGTTTATTTTGAAATATAGCAGCCATATTCGGAATCGATTCGGGGGCCGCCAGGTACTACCCCGATAAGTTACTAAACATTGCTTATTACATTATATACTCTTTCTTCTAACCAAAACATAGCATTTACACTTTATGAAATTTACGTGCGTTTGTTATGATAATGGCAATTTACATAAAACATTAGTTTTTTCAAGTCCAATTTACAATAATATATATTCCCACACTTAATATTTTATGAACTGCCCTACGCACCGCATATGTTGGCGGTGGGTGACGTGTTCGGTCTGGGCCGGTCCAATCCATACACCCCGCATAACCCTAATTATGAGTAACCTAAAGCCCACCGCACACTTATGCGGTGGGGTTGGAACGGAACGGAACGGAATGGGGGAAAATTTACAAAAATAGACCCATTCCCATTTCTTTGCACAAATGTGCCCGTAACCTCACCCTCTGTAGCCAGGTTTGGGCGGGAAAAGAAAAAAAATTATACAAAAAAAAATTGGGTGACTTGACAGGCCATTTAATCGCGTCCCGCATATCACCACACTCTCTCTCTCCATCGGGACTTCATCTCTAAAGTTCCGAAACTCAAAACCGTTTGAAAGGGGGAGAAGGAAGAGACGTCGGCGAAGACAAACAACTGTTGGAAGAAGAGACGGTCGGGAACTGTCGGATAAGAGAAGAACGCTGGGAGGAAAGTGACAAGGTACACCCCCTTTCTCTGTTGTCCGTTTTCTTCGAATCTGGGCTTTGGGGTGGGTGGTTGAATGAACTTGCTATGGTGGTAAGGGATTGAACGTCAAAGGTGGGTTCATGGATGGGTTGGCAATGGTGGTTGCGATTGAAGGAAAACGAGGGCCATTTTGGGGAATGGATAGGGCAAACCGGCGGTTAGGGTTTAGGAAGGCCGAAGAGGATGGCTATGGTGGGAGTCGAAATTGGGAATGGGGAAGATTAGGGGTTTGATTGAAGAAGAAGGATCGAGGTTTTACATGTGTTTAATTTCAAAATCTGGTGTGGTAAAGAGAAAGGGGGTGACATGGGTGGGGAATCTGAGTGACAGGGGCTTACAATCTGAAACTGGAATTGGGTGTCTGACATTGGGTGTGGAGTTCGATGGGTAATAGGTATGGTAAACGCATTTCCATGAATTTGAAATTGAGATTTGGGGAGTTGATGTGGAATGTATGGCGTCATTCGTTTAGAAACTGTCTGACATTGGTGACATGGGTTTAGAAATTGAGTGACATGGGTTTAGAAAGTTAGTGACATGGAATATCAAATTTCTGGAAAACTTATTGTTGCTCTTAAACTGCAGAAAACAAATGGTTCGGACAAAAAAAGCAAAGAGTGACAAACAGCGGGAGCCTCGTTACTGTGTCCCGGAAGAAAAGCACTTCCGGGCACGGGTAAACCAAGGGTCGAGGTTGGCGATGCTTGCCAACATCGACAACTATGTCGACCGTACGATTGGGATAAGCAGCTGGACAGCCAATTTTGCGGGATAATCCAGCTGGCAAACCGGTGCCAATTCTCGTCCCAATTAGTGCATTACGCACTACAACGACAAGTGGTGACCAAGAAGAGGTGGGAGACATGGTATATGATTCAGGGGAAGCTGCAGCATTTCACGATGAAGGAGCTTGCCATTGTCACGGGGCTCCAGTGTGGCCGAGTGAAGCGTACAGTAATGGAGGAGGACAACAAAGCTGTGAAGGACTTCTTTGAAACGGATAGCGTGAAGGTGGGCGAGCTTGAGTTTGCCTTGAAGAGCTGTCTGCTGAAGGAGCCGAGTGCAAGGAAGAGATTCAAGGCCGTTCTCCTCTTCATCGTGGAGGCAGTGCTGTTGGGGGGGGGGGGGGGGGGGGGAAGAGGAAGCCTTTGCGGGGGTGGATAGTCAGGATCGTGGAGAATGTCGAACGCTTCCTGGCATATTTATGGGGAAGGCTTGTTTACGAGACCACACACAACTCACTCTCCAGTGCCGTTGAGCGGCGGATGGCCGACTTGAAGCCCGATGCTAAGAGCAACGGCCGCGTTGGATTGCGGTTGGCTTGCAGATTTGGCTATATGAATCCACTCCGGACATCGGCGCCGTGTTTGTGAACAAGTTGTCTTAGAAGTCGATCCCTCGGTGCATGAGGTGGTTTGCCAACGAAGACAGCCTTTCCTATGACAGCATTGTCAAACGCATGGACCCGGACGGGGAACAAGTCATTACGGTTACTGAGAACCCATTACTACAGCCGGAGAAGTGCGAGCTGTCAATGTTGGGTGGGTGCAACCATCTGCATGAGGAGCTTGACGGCCTTTTTGACGATATTGTGCGGTAGTTGGCGCACCATTACGATGCTCCTGTGGACACCCCCCCCCCCCCGGTGCGCAACAACAAGTGCACGAGGTGACGAGACGGACGGTGCTAGGGATAGCGTGGTGAAGACACTCGAGAAGATTATGGATACTTTAGAGAAGATGGATGATAAGGTACTTCATTCTTTCGCATTATTTTTAGCATAATCTTATTAAGTTCAGTGACGGGGGTAAATAGAGTAATGACATGGGATATACAGTAGGTGACACGGGAAATAAAAGTGTTGGAGGAGATGATGGTTTTGTGATCTGGCTTGTTCAACTTAGTATGTAGGATTTATTGTAACAACTTATTGTGTGCATATAAAAGTGTTGGAGGAGACGGTCCATGAACTGCGGGATGGAAAATTGATTGGAAGAGGCAAGGAACAAAGAGTAAGGGATAATGAAAACGAGGTTGTAGATGTTGATAAAGAGGAAGATGGATCTGGAGACGGGCTTTTGGGCGAGACATACGCGGAGGACATCGTTGGTGAAAAAGTTGGAAAAAGCGATGCTGAGGACAAAGTATCGGGGGCACGAAAGGAGGAGGAGGAAAGTTTAGTTATGGATGACATGTTGTTCTCTGTTGTGTGACACGGGATTCAGGGGGTTCACTTGCAAGAATGATTATGTTTTCCACGTTCAGGTGCATGACGTTACCCAGACTGAAACAGAAGATGGTGGGAAGGCTGATAAAGAACAAGTTGCTAAGGTCAGGTCCAGTGGCCTGCGTCACTTCATAGAAAGAAGCTAGTCATATTGGAATCCATTTAACTCGTAGATCGGTTTTGCAGGTTGTTGATGTTGATGTTGATGTACCAAAGGGGACTGGTACTGAGCTCCAGAAAGAACTGAGCCAGTGAGAAGGTGAGCCTGAACAAGCAGACGGGGAACCTGGTGATGTTGTACCAAAGGGGACTCGTACTGAAGCTGTGGAGAAGCCCCGGCAAGTTGCTAAGATACACGCTCCCTGTGGCCCGTGCCATTCATCCTTTATGTTTTCAATTGTGGCATGGGGATGTTAGCAAGGCGATAGAGGTTGTTATGTTTGGTGACATGGGAAATTTTTTTGGGAATTCAGAGGTTGTTCGTCGACCAAGAATTTCAGAGAAAGGCGTCGAAGAAGACGAAGAATGATGAAACAGTGGATGTGGGCCCACCTGCGAAGAAACCGCGGGCCTCTAAAGGGAAGGACGTCGTCGTTTCTAGTGACACCGTTGCCATGGGACTAGTTTCTACGGCCGACTATGAGACCCTACAAGGGTGGCTCGCAAGGTAACCCATCGTCTCATTTCAGTCTTCATTATACGGCACAGTTACCCATTGATTAATTCCACTCCATTGTACGGTCCAGTGCGGACGCTGAGAACCGGTCAACGGGTTGCGGCAAGGACTTGTCAAAGGAGTTCTTTACCACCCTCCAGACGCCCCGCTATTGGATCCACTCAAAGGTACGAAGCTGGTATATTGTAGTTATCAAATTTGATTATGATTCGCCTTGCATACGCATTTGGGTTGCACTTGGACTATGTTGTGGGTTGTAATGGGGGTTAACTTGTCGCAGCACTTCGACCAGTCATGCTTCCTGCTACGTAAAGCAGTCGCGGAGAGGGGTTATGACATTGGGCGTCGAGTCATCATCTTGGACTGCTACTTCTCCACCTATTTGGAGAGGGAGTGGAAGGAGTACAACTCAGACGTCGGGGGGTATGAGGCGAGTGACAGAGTCCTCTCATACTTTGATGGCCGGTCCCCAGCGCCCATGGCCCATTCGTGGGCAGGCGTCGACCTCATCCTCCTACCCCTCAACCTGAGGGGCAGACATTGGGTTTCCACCGCACTTGATCTGAAGGAGTGGCAGGTGAAGCTGTATGTCTGCGATGTGCACTGTGTGATAGACCGCCAGCTCCCACCCCTATTGATGCATGTTACCCACCTCCTCCCCATCATCATGGATACACACGCTGAGTTGAAGGCGATGTATGCATCGAAGCTGCTAGGCCTGTTTGGTATACACCGCGACAAGCGCCTTCCGCATAACAAGCTCAGGTATGTTGGGTGCGACGCCTGTATTTCATTTCACTGGATGATATCTCCTTCTCTGTTTTGACAAAATCTCCGTCAGTGCGGTGGTGATTGTGGCCCTTACACGATCAGATTCATGGAGCTCCTCATGGAGACTGATCCCACCTTCAATGGGCTGGACAACACGTTTATTGGGGCGTACAGACAGATGCTAGCGGCTTCCATCTTCCATGTTCGACTCAGTGGACGCATAATCTGATTGTCGTTGGGGTGTAGTTATGGAAGTGAATTGTTGTCGTTTTTTGTGAACAACGTTGCTCTTAAACTTGTCATTTGGTTGTTTCGATACAATTACCTTCAATAGTTGAATTAGGGGCTGACAATTATGTTGTGGTTGGACATGAATGCTGAAAGTAGGACTTCGTACTTATTGTACTTGCACCTACCATTACAAAATAGATGCCAAACGCATAACCCTTGCTTCGCAAAATCTAAGTAGGCTGCTTTACTTTTGGGAACGGGTTACATACTACCGCTAAGTGGTAAAGAAGTTCGTAGTACTTTTGGGGATTAATTCAGGAAATAACCCATGTCACCGTCTTCGTATTACAGTGTCAGGTTGAAGGGGTTATCATGTCACTGCTTTTGACGGAGGGAAAACCTGTCGTTGATCCGTCAAAGAAAACTCAAACCTATAACTAGTATAGCAATAAGCAAGAGGTCGATCACACAGGGAAATTCGTTATTCAAGTGTGATTTAGATGCCAATCAAGTAACCAAATTGGGAAGTTTTTAAGTGTGAAAGTTCTGCCTTTTATCAAAGCGGAATGATGAAAGCAAAAGTAAATAATTGTAATTCAGACAATTAGGAGAAGCAATTCTACCTACAATTTTGCACTTTATTTGGTTGAAGCGATCCTTGTAACTTTTTCTCGTCCTATTAAGTTTCCTATGAATGCCCTTGTCCCGATCTAATATAGTTACTAGTCCAATCAGTCCTAGAAACCCTTATAAATCGAACAGTCCCTAAAGAAGGATTTAACCCAATTGATAGCTTTAAGTTCAGAGATTAACCAAGGTATTTGCAGTCCCTAAAGAGGGATTTAACAACACATCCAACTTCCTACTTGTTCAATTAGTTCAATCAGTCCTAAAGGAACAAGTTTGCCACTTAGGTTAAGGTTCACAATCAGGAATCTACAAAACCTTAGCAATTGAATTGATCTAACAAATTGGCCAGACAAGATAGAACAAAACAATAAACAATCAATTCGCACAAAGAAGTTGAAGCATTCAAATATAGAAAACAAGGAACGAGAATTAGAAACTCACAATCAATCTAAATAAAGCTTCAAATTGGAGGCACAATAGATGAGTTTAGTTCCTAATGGAAGACATCTCTCAAATCTCTAAATTGTCTGATGAACGTAAGAATAGAATAGAAGTCCCGAAAATAACATAAAAATCGGCCTTATAATAAGTCCAGTCGGCCACAAAATAATATTAAAAACCCTAATTAAGTTCTGATTCTGAACGGTGCGTTTCTTCGAAGGCCGCGGGGCGGCCGGCGATCAGCGAAATCCTTCGTCAGCGATCTTTCCTCTTCGAATTTGGTCTCAATGTCAACATGAAAGTTGTATAACTCGAAGAGAGCTTTCCAATGCATGGTTATAATAGTCAATCGGATCACCGAGGCCTCCAGAAAGTGCAAAATAAGTTCAGCATGTCTAGCGACAACTTCTGCAGACTTGTTCTTCGTTTAGGTCCGCTTCTTCTTATCAGGACCTCTTGAGATCTTCATCTAAGCTTCTCCGATCAACTAGACATTCTTATCTAATGCGTTATCAACCCATGTCACATCATCGGATCCACGATTACCTGAAATAATCAATAAAAGTGTGTAGATTCCGACTCCACTAACATAGAGAGCAAAGATGCAAATTGTACTTAATCCATCCATGAAATGCATCCTAACTAAGCTACATGCAACCTATTATGCCTACCTAAATGCATGCTATCAGCTTTGAATTTGATGTTTGACAATGTGATTGTCACTTTGATAATGAAATCACCCATGCATTGACACTTGTTTCAGCTCATGTTTACATTCCTGAGTGTTTGTGCTAGTCGTGTTAGGAAATCACCCTACTCACCATATTGACATCAGTGACACGATAATTATGTAAGTTGACACGGGATTCCAAATTTGGTGAAACGGGTGATTTCCTTACAGCTTATAACCAAAGTTTCGAGCATGACAACATAGTCAACCACTGCCTAAAAAATATCATAAAACTATATTAACATTCTACAACACATAACCACCGATTGAAGATAAATACAGCGACATAGTTCGTAGCAACGTACGAAAATACCAACCTAGTGAACTACCGTCCACAACTAAATGTTCTGAGCAACAACCATGTTCATAAAAATCGAACACAATAAAAACGATGTTCATAACAACCTTCTACCATAACATCAAAGTTCATAACACTGGGCAATGGTGATCACAACTGCGATCATAACCGTCTACCATGGAAGATGCCAACAGCAAGCATGTGCATGTACGCCCCGATGAATGCGTCGTCAAGACCGTCGTAGGTGGAGGCGTCCTTCGTGAGGAGTTGCATGAACCTGATCGTTTATGGACCGCAGTCTCCACTGCAATAGGGATGCTTAAGTCAGATTCATTACAACCGGATACCACTATGAGACGAAGAGATATTTAAGTGTTCCACATAAATTACCTCTGCTTGTTCTGCGGCATCCTTTTCTCGCGACTAAGGGTGAACGTCTTTGGCAACTTGTCGGCGTAGGTGGCCATCAACGCGGGGTGGGCATTCATCAGTACCAGGATAAGGTGTGTGATGCAGCTTAAGTGTGCCGGCAGATGGCGGTCCCTCACGATGTAAACGTCCGAATCATAAACCATTACCTGCCACCCAAATCAGATCTATCGCTACGGCGATCCAGTGAATATTTTCCACGTTCAACGGTAGGAGGATGAGTTCCGCCCCTTCCCACGGGTGGTCTATCGTCGCCGGGGACCGCCCGTCGAAGTAGGCAAGCAGCTTCTGGTCGGCTTCGTAGCTATCCGCATCGCTCTTGTATGTGTCCCACTCAGTCTGCAGATAGCGACCGAAATATGTGTCCCCAACCACAAATCGACCACCAACGTCACCGGCCCTCTCCGTTACCCCTTTACGAAGACGATAGCATGCTTGTTCCATGTGCTGCATCGATTACAACCCTAGTAAAAATCCAATACTATTGCAGTAACTATTACACTAGATACCGTGTCATTCACTAAACAAAGGTAATCACTTAGGCGGGTATCGTACCTCAGAATTTAACCAAACTATGGGCGTTTTTAGTGCGGTGAAGAACTCCTTAGTCAGCGTCGTGCCGTACGCAGTCTTCCAGCTGTCCTCATCCCCGCTGCACAACCACAACCACAATGTTAGGAGAATGGAGTCATGTCTGCAATCAGTTGAGTATGTCTACTGATGAGTGTTACCTATCCATCCAGCGGACGAAGCCATCGTTTTTTGACACGGATACAAGACCTAGCTTAATCGTGTTCGCGCCTTCGACAACGTTCTTCCCTTTTCGGCCCCGCGGTTTCTTCTGAGGCGGGGACTTCACTTCTCCTTCACCTCCTGGCCCTCTCTTACTCTTCCTGCCTCGAACGGGCTCCGCTCTTGCAGCCTCTGAGATCTGGCAATTGGTTAGATAGTTTCAAGGGTTAAGGAAAAATTGTTTTTACCCCCGTGTCACCCGAACAATTATCCCTATCGGTTAACACTGATACACTTGTCACTTAACGACTACTATAGATTCAAATGACAATGTGAAGTAACAACCAATTTACCTTCCCATCCTGTCATTCCAGCATTGGCTGGTCGTCCACTGTAGGTGCTACCTCCATTGACCCAGCCTTAAGGTTATTCTCCTCAGCCTCTCTATGTTTCCCGTCATTCTCTCCACTGACATCTCTCCTAGTTCCTCCAACGGTCTCGGCTTTCGCAGCCTCTGAGATCTGGCGATTGGTTATGGTTATTTCAATTGTCATTCCGATAATTTATTTGTTCCCTTGTGACTTTAGATATTAAAACGTTTCGCTTGACATTGACAACCGTGTCAGTTGTCTACAATATATTGAAAGATGAAAATGTTGATTCTATTAACCCTTAAACAATGGGAGAAAATACCATGTGAACTAAAAACCAATTTACCTCCTCTTGTCCTTCTGGTGGCTAGTCGTCCACCTTAGTTGGTCCATCTGTCCCCCCGATATTTTGGTGGTTATCCTCTCCACGGACATCGCCCATTGGTTTCTGCACACCTCCTGCATTCGACTGGCCATCTCGCATCTCATTCACAACACCTTCCAAGACCTTCATCTGATACACAAATGAGGGGTGGTTCGCAAATGTTATTCGGCATTGGGAGAAAAGTTACCCGTGTCACTTTTGAAAAATACCCGTGTCACCACTGGGGGAAAAGTTACCCGCGTCACTTATAGAATATACCCATGTCATTTATGGGAGAAAAGTTACACGTATCTTGTCATCCATGCTCCACATCCATGTTGACATAGTTCCCATCCTCTCCAAGATCAGTTCTAGTGTCTTCCCCACCTTATCTTCCCAGGATTCCCTTGTCCCATCTCGTTGCTCTGAACTCGGGTCGGGCTTGCCAGAGCCTTCACCGTAATAACTGGTTGCCAACGCAGCCTCAATGTCATCAAAGTAGAGGTCAGACTCCTCATGCTAGTAGAAGCACCCGAGCATCAATTCATACTCGCCGACCTTCGGTACTAGTATCGGGTTGTCTTCGACCTTTATACTTTCCGAATTCTCAGGGTCCTTGCGGGACTGGATCGTCTCATAGCTTAGATTGCTGTCATCAGTTGTCCACCTCATCATGCGAGGCAACGCAGTGTTCGACACCCGGTTCGCAAACTCCTCCCCAATCCCCGGGACCGCTTCGTCCAGCCAAAGCTACAACAACCACACATGACACTCGAGTTCATCAATTTCACTTAATAGTTAAAGTATAACTTCGGTCAAGTAGGTCACCTGGAACGCATACGGAAAACCCATTAGCCCATATCCATGTTTGTCGTCCTTCGCCTTCGACTTCAAGTCACCAACACGTCGTTCTATGACACACGACATGGACTCGTGGGTGGCCTCGTACACAATCCTGCCCTAGGGGTAATCCAGAAACCGATCAACGTTCTCCTCAAGCTTCACAATCCACCCTCGTATGGGTTTCCTTGGTTCTCCCCCAAGCAGAACTCCTTCGACGATGAGGAGGAGAGCGATCTTAAAACGCCTTCTCGCACTCGGCTCCTTCAAGATGGAGTTTTTTAAGGTGTTCTCTAGCTCACCTACCTTTATGTTGTCCGTTCCGAATAAGTTCTTGAGAGACTTCTTTGTCTTCTTGTCATCCTCCATCTCTATGTCTTCCCCACGAACTCGACCACACCGCAGCCCAGTAACGAGCGAAAACTCCTTGATCGAGAATTGTCGAAGCTTGTCTTGCAGCATGTACCAAGTCTCCCACTTTTTTTCTATCACAAGCTATCGTTGTAACACGTAATGCAGTAGTTGCGTCGAGAACTGAACCCGGTTTGCCAATTGCACAATACCCCCAAATTGGCTTCGCAACAACTTCTCCCAATCGACAGGGTTGACCCAGTTGTCCAAGTTCACAAGCAGCGACACTCTCGAAACATGGTTGACCCGCCCCCGGAAATGCTTCTCCTCTAGCACTGCGAGTCGTGGCTCCACCTTCTTCGGTGGTCGGGCACCCTTCCTCCTCAAATTATGGGACCGAACCATGTCCTTCCTGCAATTAGGTGGACATGAACATAATCAATATGCAGACAAAATCACCCCCTACTTATTAAATCTGTCTAGGAGTGTTTCACGAGAAAGGGCCCATGTCACCTTAGGGGGTAACCCTTGTCACCCAACAACATAACCCATGTCATGAATGTCAGTTGGCTTCTCCCAATACTCCTACAGTACCCGTTTATGACAGGGGTTACTCTAACAGTGTGGGTTAAAGGACCTGCAACCCTCCCACGCTCATCTTCAACCTCCCTCGCTCTTCTCTCTCAAATCCTCAGATCCCCATACCCCTTTTACCCCAGATCTCTATTTCCCCGTATCCCCCAATTCCCCAGATCTCCGTTAACCCAAATCCCCAATTTTCGAATTTTCTCCATTCCCAAATTGCATGCCTTTGAACGAAACAATGGAAGATTACAAATTAAGAGGGGAAGAATGCAAATTAAGTGAAGATTCAGAGTAGCAGAGAAGGGAGACGGATTTCAAGAATAAATTGCGTTGTACCTGTTTTCCGGCGCTTTCCTCTTCGGTACGGGCTTCTCCTCCCTTGCCCTATGTCGTATGTTCACAGCGGCCGGAGTGCTGCTCTCCTCTTTCCCTTCAATTCACAACGGCCTCCCTTCTTGCCCTCTATTAATATTCACTCTCTCTCTTTCCTTTGTGGTGGTGGTTTTATTCCCCAACTGCAATGAATGCAAGTTGGTGAAAGGTAATTTCTTTGCTTTTCTTTTGTTTACCTTTTTTTTCCAGAGAGAGAGTATTTTGTTTTCCTTTTTTTGTATTTTTTAAAGCAGGTCAAAGTAACTGTACAACCAACTGCCATCCTGAAAGATTCCTTTTCTATTGTCGTTTTGTTGTTTTATCCCAGTATCGGGTCACGTCTTTGCATGCACGTGTCACCTTACAGGTTTTTTCGTGTCACTATTCACTCTCTCAATTCCTACGTATGGTCTAAATGACCCATGTCACCCCTTTTAATCTTCGTGTCATGTAACAATATCTACCTTGTCACCAAATTCGATCGATTATAGAACGTACCAAGTGCACCCATGTTCATACCTACACTGCCATGTTTAACAACATACATGTCCGCAAAATATCCCAACAGCTACCAAGTGTTCACATCAAAATATCCAAATGTTCACATTCGACAACTACCAAGTTTCGCAAAATATCCAAATGTTCTACTTCAACTATTACAGGAGTGTGTTCTCATTGGAATCAAGTGTTCAGAACAAACATTCACGACACACTCCAAAGTCTAGCATCCGAGTCGACCATGGAATACCCCAACAACTAGCATCTGACGGTATGCCTCAATGTACGTTCCGTCCAATCCATCGAAGGTCGGGGCGGTCTCCAGCAGGAGTTGCATGAATCTAATGGTGTACGAGTCACAATCATTGCTGTAATGGGGAACAATCCGTTAGAACGCGGACACCGATTCCACATCCAATGAAACGAAATTGAACCATGTGAACCAACTTACCTTAGCTTTTTCTGTGGAAGGCCCCTGTCCTGGCGAATGGCAAACGGCGTGGGGACCTTATCCGCATACTTCACCTTCAGATCTGGGTGTGCCCGCATGACGACAGGGATGAGGCTTGTCACCGGCATTAAGATGGGCTGGAGCTAGCGTTCCGTCACGATGTGGACATCGCAGTCATACACCCTGACCTCCCACTCCTTCAGATCGATTGCAAGCGCAACCCAATGTTTGTTCTTCACGTTCACGGGGAGGAGGATGAGGTCCGTACCTGACCACGGTCGCCCCATCAGCTTGGGGGACCGCCCATCTAAGTACGCCAGCAATGCATCACTGGGCTCGTACACTTCGGGGCTGGCGCTGTACTCCTTCCATTCCCACGGTAGATAAATTCCTGTCAAGCACGTATCCACAACGATGGCTCGATTGCCAATGTCAGCCACCCTGTCTGAGACCACTTTGCGCAGAAGGTAGCAACCCTCCTCCATCTCAACATTCCTGACATGTGAAATTTGATAGGTGACACGTATTCATACCACTGTGCCAAACTAAGCTTGGGGTTTCTTCAGGCAGTTGAGTAACTCCTTCGTCACATCCACACCGCAAGGTGACATGCGCACCTCCACGTCCCCAATGCACGGTAAGTTTATGTCAGGTATAGTGGACGTTCAACTATCTACATTCGTCGTCTATTCGAGAGTAAGAGACATAAGTTACGTACCTTGCGAGCCAACTTGTCATGGCGTCGTTGTCCGTCGCGAACACAATTCCTAGTGTAACAGAATCAGCGGAAATACTTGCTACCTTCTGGGCTCGCGGTTTCTTGGCCGGGGGAGCCAGCTCCTCTCTATCACCATTCCTCATCTTCTGCGCCCTCTTAGATACATACACCTGCGCTACCCGGGGCTTCCCCCTATCATCACCTTCAATTTTTTTTCCCCCGTCATCAGGACCAGACTCCTTGACACCAGCCTCTCCCAACTGCAAAGATATCAAACTTCAGCTAAGGTTGAAACTATCCCTTGTCACATAACAGATATACTCATGTCGTACAACTACATTGTCCCTGTCACCATTAACTGATAGAAAAAACTTACGTCAGACTCCTCATCCTCGTAGACACATCCATCCATCAACTCCAGCTCAGCCTCCTCCGGTATGATTATTGAGTTATCAGCTTCAGTGCGACTGGATATATCAGCATAAGATAGGTTCTCATCTTTGAGGGTCCATCTCAGGCAACAAGGGAAAGCCGTGGTCGACACCTTCGACGCAAACCGAACCCCCCATTTTGGCATGGATTCCAATAATCAAATCTGCACCGCATCCCCACTCAAATTATTATATTTTCAGCATATGAATTACAAAATGATCATGGGTGTGGTCGAGAAGGTTACCTGAAAGGAAAGCGGATAAACCATCAGCCCATAACTGTTGCGCTTCTTGCGATCTTCTGCCTTTAACTCAGCCTCCCGGCGCTTTACGGCGCCGTTCAGCGAGACGTGTGTTACAGCATAAATGACCAGTCCCCATGGGAATGCCAAAAACCGATCCACATTCTCCACCAACCTGACGATCCAGCTCCGCAGGCCCTTCCTTTGTTCCTCCCCTAGCAACACGCCTTCCACAATGTAGAAAAGCACTAGCTTGAATTGTCTTCGCGGGCTCCGCACCACCAACAGTGAGTTCTTCAGTTCGCTCTCCATGTCACCCACCGGCATCCTCTCGTTTCCGAAAAAAGTCCTTGATAGCTTTGTCGTCGTCCTCCATCTCAGTCTCTCTCGGTTGACTGCACCGCAACCCGGTAACTAAAGCGCACTCCTTGAGGGAGAACCTCCGGAGCTTTCCCTTTATCATGTACCAGGTCTCCCATTCCTTATCGGTCTCAAGCTGGCGCTGGAGTGCATAATGCACCATTTGTGAAGAGAATTTGACGCGGTGCACCAACTGCACAACCCCACCCAGCTGCAAGTCAAGGAGCTTCTGCCAATGACTAGCGTCGACATAGTCGTCGATGTTATTGAGCGTCGACAGTTTTGAGCCCTGGTTCACCCGGGCCCGGAAGTGCCTCTCTTCCAGGATTAGGTATTCGGGCTCCCGCTTCTTCGACCTCAGATTCTTCGTCCTCACCATTTGTTTCCTGCAATTTCGATCAGACAAACAAAGTCAGTTTACAAATTATATTCATCTCCCTCTGTCACCTAATAGACAAACCCCTGTCACTACACCCATGTTACTCAAGGTGAAACCCATGTAACCCCTTATGAATCGGAAGCCTATAACCAATACCTCAAACCTCCTTCAATCGGCCACCTACGACATCCACATATCCCAATTTCCACACCTCGTCATTTCCCCTTTTCCGCCTACCGCAACAAATTTCGGAACCCTTTTCTCCGAAATGGAAACCCTGTCACCCAATTTCAAACCCCTGTCACCCAATTCGAAACTCAAACCACCAATTTCCCCTATCCATAGTTTCCCGACCGTTGCCCTAACCCATTTCGAAAACCTCTGTCACCCAATTAGAAACCCTAACCACCGATGTCCTCTTTCAATACCCGAAAACCACCCCTGCCACCACCACCCACCATTCTCCATACACGAAAACCATCACCCTAACACACCATTCAGGCCACCATTGCCCTAACCCCTTCACCCACTGCTTCCCCGACCCACACCCGCGCACGATACCACCAAAGGGAGAAGAGGAAGACCGATAAGGTGTACCTGTTCTCTCTTTCGTCGGCGTTCGTGGGTGGTGTGTACTCTCCAACAACGGTGGACTTGCTCGCTCTCTCTCCTTTGCTGTTCCTCTCTCGAAGCGGCATCTCTGCAACTACCGGATGAAGAAACCGCCCTCTCTCTCTCTCTCTCTCTCTCTCTCTCTCTCTCTCTCTCTCTCTCTCTCTCTCTCTCTCTTTGCTATTGGGATGGTTTGAAACGGGAGAGAGATGTGTGATTGGATTTTCATTTAATAACCCCCCTAATTTCTCCTTCCCGCCCTCTTTCTCTCCCACTAGCAATGATGCCCCTATTTTATTTTTCTTTTTTTTTTGGCCAAAATTACATGGGATAGCCGGTATTGGGGGGGGGGGGGGGTTGACTTTCACATTTGTGCAATTTTGGGGGAAATCTGGCATTTTTACAAATTTTCCCACCATGCCGGCATTTTTGCAAAGATTTTTGGTTTTATGGTATTTAGTACAATTTCCTCTTAAAATATTATATTAGATTATTAATTGATATGGCTCAAAAAAAAAATCAAATTAACGTGACTCACAAAAATAAAACTATATATATATTATATTCAAGTTGATATGTAAGGTAGAATAATTGACCAAGTATTCCTTCTTCATATTTTAGAATCTTGACAGCATGATACATATTTATATATTTAAAAAATCTAATACTCCCTCCGTCTCTAAATTTAGGTTGTTTGACTTTTTAGCACTCTTTTTAATGTGTTAAAAACTTTATAAAATATTGATTTTTTTCAATTTTTTTTTAAATTTGAAACTTATTACTAATAAGTTTGAAATTATTTTAAAAAATTTGGAAAAAAATAATATTTCATGGAGTTTTTAACACATTAAAAAGCGTGTCAAAAAGTCAAATGACCTAAACTTTGAGACGGAGGGAGTATAATATAAAAAAATAATCTATCTATAATTCTATATAAAATAATCAAATCGTTCAATCTAATATAATGCTCCATAGAATTTTTGTCATTCATTCTATCTTTTTAGATGAAATTGATGTATTTTTTTTTATAAATATTCACCTTTATATCTTAATAAGGTAGAAAACTTATCTCTGATGTTATCTTTTTGAGCCACTTCATTAATATAATGCAATATAATTTCTCTATCTCAATTAATGATCGACACTACAAGAAAAATAGTCTATCGCAACGACATTTTGCAACGACAAATTTATTGTCGTTCCAAAAGATAATTTTTTGCAACGACTCAAACATTTTGTTGCAGAAGGTCGTTGCCCTTATAGTAAATTTATTTTGCCGCGCCTTATATACTTTGGCGGGTGGCTGAAAATTTTGAGTTAATTTTTGGCAACAACATTTTTGTTGCAATAGAGTTTTCATAGGTAACGCAACAACATCTTTTGTCGTTGTTGTAACCTAGGTTATTTTTAGCAACGACAATTTTTGTTGTTAAAAGTGAAATAGAAATATGGCAAGAAAAAATTGTTGCTATACATAAAAGAATTTTATATAAAAAAATCATTAGAATTGAAAAACAAAATAAAACAAATAAATCCCTAAATTGAAACCCTATTCTGCCAGACTCCCAATCCCTCGATTGTTTCCCATCTTCTTCAAAAGAAATGGGTATTTACAGTGAAGCCATACCAAATCCGAAATATCTCTTCAAATCTTCCCGTCTATGAGTCGATTTGAGGGGGAAAGATCTGTGGGTTGTGAAGAGGCTTAAGGCGCCGAGAGAGGAGGGCTTGAAGGCTCATTGGTGAACGCTTTAGGGCTCACTGTCGTCTGAATCAGTGCTCACTGGTGTCGGAGTTGGTGCTCGCTCGTGAAGGTGAAGGCACGAGGATTTGAGGGTTTGATGGCTCGGTGGTGCTTGTTTGTGTCGGAGTAGGGCTTGAGGGCTCGATGGTGCTTGTTGGCATCGAAAGGTGTTGCTGGTGAAGGCTCGAGGGCTTGAGGCTCGCTGCTTCTTGCTGGTGTCTGAAGAAGGCTCGCAGATTGGGTGCGAACTTGGCTACAAGGTATGGTTTCTACTCTCTTGTCTCTTTCAATTTCAGATTGTGTTCAAGGGCTGTTTTCTCTTGGATCTTCGGGTGAAATTTGGGAGCTATTGTGTTGGAAAAAAAAAATTATATTGTGGAGTTGATTTTCTAATAGTTCGAAGGTTGTTTCAGGGCTGTGTTAATTGACATAGGTGTAGGCTGCAAGCGGATTGAGGACTTGAGGCTTGAGGGCTTGACTTCACAGATTGGGTGCACACTTGGCTACATGGTATGGTTTATACTCTTTCTCTCTTTGAATTTCATATTCTTTCAAGGGATGTTTTTTGCTGGATTTTCGGTTGAAATTTGGGAGCTGTTGTGTTGGAAAAAAAAAAGATTATGGCTTGATTTTCTAATGGTTCGAAGGTTGTTTCAGTGTTGTTTCTTATGCTGCTGCTCCGAAAAATTTAGTTCTGAAGGTGTTGGAGGGCTATTTTGTGTTATTACTTCAGTCAATACTTGGGACATATTCTTGTGATATTTTAAATCTTGTGGTACTCATTCTCTTGTCGATTTTTCTTTGGCTACTTCAGAAAGTATGTTCATGTGAATGAGATGCTCAAATGGAAATGTTTTTTATTCTGTGTTGTGATGGTTCGATCACTTTCGATGGGAAACACATTCAATCTACCTAACAAAGCCAAATGTTGTCTTCTAAATATATGCATATGTTATTTTGGTTTTCATAGGTAAAAGAAAGAGAATAAGTAATCTAAGAGTTATTTATGCTTGGAAGAATGAACACACTATATTTTTCTTATAAAGGTTTTGATTTTATTTACACTATGCATGCTATTTTGTTTGTAGTAGGCATAAGTAAGTTAAGAGATATTTATGGTTTTATTTCTATTTCTGATTGTACTAGAGTCGTAGACTTTGAGTCATAATAATCTCCATCAAAATAGTTCACGGGAAATGGAGGTTAATTAATGAGCCAAATGATAGTCAAGTTGAAGGTCTTGTTCCTTCAAGAGGAGAAGGTATGTTATAGAAAACTCATATATTATTTATATTTACTGATCAATATTCTAATGACGCTCTTATAAAGATAAGCATATGTTATTTTGATTTTCATAGATAAAAGAAAGAGAATTTCTAAGCTATGTAGTAGAGTTTCTATGGGTTTACAAGGAGAGGGAGTTGCAAGTTTGATCCCTAGGGAGATCATAGCTTGCGGTGAGTAAACTTATATGCTAGATAATCTTAAATCTGAGTATTTATATCAGCTCTATATAAATCCAAAACAAAATAAAGAAACTCTTGAAAAGCTGTAAAGGCGTATCTGGCACTGTCACGACTCGTGAAGGGTCTGCCACGAGTCGTGACAGCCTGCAGTAGCTCTCATAATACATGAATCCTCTTTTCACGACTCGTGAAGGGTCTCCCACGAGTCGTGGCTGCCTACGGTAGTTGAAGATAGTTCGAATCCCTCTTTCACGACTTGTGAAGGATCTCCCATGAGTCGTGACAGCCTAGATGATATCATAAACTCTCTTTACTTATCGATTTTGAAGCTTATAAGAAGAGTGCATTGTGTTTGTAGGTATGATGAAGTAAGGGTTTCGTTGGCATGGGGTAGCGACTTAGAGGCTATGGACCTTATAATTGAAGATTAGCATTTTACTTATCCAACCTTTTTTTCATTGATTTGTCAAGTTGATCACATATATTCCATTTTTGCAGCTTTATGATATAAGGGCTATGAAGGAGCTGGAGTCGTTTAGTGGTCATCAAAGGATGTGACAAGTATGCAAACAACATTTATTTTATATGTTTGATGTGTTTGATTATAGAAACTCATCTGCTTCTTCATCATCTCTTTTCTTTAACTACATGATGGGTTGCCTTTCATTCATTGATCATTATGTTGCCTTACATGATGAGTTCTTTGGTTTGAATAAATAAAATAAGTAGGTATCCTTTCGATTTGCTTTATTTTCTGTAGTAGGACGGCTGAACATGTTTGTTGAGATTAAGAATTCTTATATAGAGCTATTGCTAATCATCAACAATTATCGGACTGTGAAAAATGAAATACACATAAAAAAATAGAACATCTTTGCGTTGTATACCCTTTAGTTTCCTCCTCATCTCTCAATTTAATTAAGGGGAACATACTTATGCTATGTTGTTAAATTTTGGTAGGATTGGCATGAAACCCTTTCCATGAGGATTATTTTCTGAGTGGGAGTTATGATGGATCCATTTTCCATTGGATAGTCGGGTAACTTTAATCTTTTTTCCCCTTATAATGTTGAAAGGCATTCTTCACGTATGGTGTACGAGGTGTTTGCTTTATTAACTTATGTACTCTTTTTCCCTTTAGTATGGTGCTTGGTGGGTACTTATAAAACTAGTTTTAAGTTGAAAAATAGGCTCAGAGATTTAATCCAGTTAAAATTGCAGTGTTTTTTTCTTAGAAATAGTATACAAGGAAAAGAGGACCGAATTGCTTGTCAAACAACATGCAAGAAAATTGACACCCGAGAAGAAATGAAATACATGAACGTGGATTTGCAGACCAGGGTCAATTTCAAGTTCCTTGGAGGCAAATCTAATCTGGCAGTAGATGAAATAGAGTTGCTTCTTGATGCCTCCAAGACAAGAAGTAGAAAACTACAACTCAACCAGTAAGGCATGAATGGATCATAAACTGAATATAGTAAACTTAATATAAAGCTAACTAAATATAAAGCAAAAGGTAATACTTAATAGGGATACATAATAGGTAATAAGTTTCATTCCAATTTTCACGAAATCATAGATTTTTTTCCAGCTTATTTGATCTTTGTTCTCACAACAGAGAAAATTGTGGAGCAACAACAAGGGCAATTACAAGAACAACAACAAAAGATGCAAGAGTTGGAGAAAATGATGGAAGAAACCAAGCAAACGTAGCAAAGGGAATTGGAAGAGTATAAAGGAGATCAACAATGGGCAATGCAAGGTTTCAAGGTGAGAGATACTCCAAACATTCGCTAAAAGAAATGTCTAGTATCATGAAAATCAGGCAATTGTCCCCGTATACTATTTAGATGATGCATCTTCCCCTTTCCTTGTGTATTGTTCTTTTGAATATGAAGTAAATCATGTTTGTTTCTTTTTTAAGAACAAGAATGTATTATGTCTTTATTCTCAGGTTCAGAAATTATTTGTCCAAGTGGTACTTAGGGCTGGTTGCTTATGTCTACTGTTTGAGGTAAATATATTCTAGTGCTAATCCGGATCAGTTGGTGTTTTTATTGTTGTTGTTTGGTGTTGTTAATGGTTGTATATTGTTATCGTTTGTATATATGTATTGTTGTTGTTAGTTGCTGAGTTTTGGTGTTGTTTATTGCTGTTTTTTACTGTTTTTTCTACTGTATTTTGCTAGTTTTTTTGCTAGTTTTGGTGTTGTTTATTGTTATCGTTTGTATATATGTAAGTCGCTGTTTCAAACAACGACTTACTAATTTTTTTATTTATTTTTAATGCCATTTTAAATTGAAACAACGATTATCCCTTTTTTATTTTCTTTTTTCAAAACCGGTTGAAATAACAAAACCATGGACACCGGCAGTGGCGGATCCAGGATTTTTGTTAGAGGGGGGCTGAAAACTACAAAGGATGATCGATGCTCCTCGTTAAACTGAATTTTCGTCCCTCTGAACAAAATAAGTCATTATAACTAATGTTATTTCCCAAATCCAACAAATCATTCAAACCAAACTCTATCAATATATAAAATTTGACTTAAAACTCTCTACTCCGAATCCACAAATCGATTATCAAATCAACAAATTTACTCCAAATTGCTACTTAAAATTCAAGTCCTTGAATTGGTAAATAGAGAGCGGCCATTCCGGGGTTCGAACTGGGGACCTATGGGTACTACCCACAAGTACTTTCCGGTGAGCCATTCCGGAATGATTATATTATATATATATTTATATATAGGAAAGAGTTAAAATGTAAAATATCCTTAGGGTGTAAAATTACTTAAGGTGTAAAATTTGGGTTTGGGGGGCGCACGCCTTGAAAATTAGGAAAAAAAACCCGGTTTGAACCGGAAAAAAGGAAAAAAAAAACGAACCGGTCCCTTCCACACACGTGTTGTTGCAGGAGGATAGTCAAGTATGAAAATATAAATAATATAAAAGCAGAATGACTCTCTGTCTCAGCAAATAAATACAAGACTTCCTCCCGTTGTAGTAGAAGGCAGTCAGGATCGATCTACGAGGAAGCGTGTCAGCGCCCGCCTTTTTAGTTCCAGATCTCAGCAGAAAATCAAACAGACAGACAGAAATAACAGAGAAAAGCAGAAACCAAACGAAAGCGGAAAACTTTGGTCGATATCGACCACAAGTACTCGATATCGACTAGAAAAATCGACAACAGTTACTCAATGTCGAGTAAAAAGCAGAAACCACGCAAAGGCAGAAACTTTGGTCGATATCGACTAGTGCTACTCGATATCGACTAAAAAAACCGAATGGATCAACTCGAAATCGACTCAACAGTAACTTTAAAAATCAAAACTTTATGAAATAAATCAGTAGAATAAAAGACTTCCAAGATTGGGGATTCAACACCACAACGATAACCATGCAAAATAACACATAAAGGCATAAAAGATCATGTTTTTCATCAAATAACTTTCGTTATTAACAAATAGGAATATAGAGGCTTTCGCATAAACCCTAATTGTTACTAACCTTTTTTCACATAATTAATCCAAATGTATTAAGATCACTTTCGCTTCAATAACACAAACAAGGATCACCTTCAGCTTTCGCAAAAGAATCATGCTCATAGGGATAGAAGACGAAATCGCATCAAAGATCCTACCTTTACCGCATCACCTCACATGGCTACCATCGAGATCACCCCGACCCTAGAAGTTGGGTGACTACTCGCTCTTCATCATCAATAGACTCATCAATAATAAAAGGAAATAACTTTTCATTAAATAAACTAAAGAGAGCTTACAACCAATCGAAGCCGAATCCCGCTCTTGCCTTCTCCAACCGGAATCGCCACAAACTCTCTCTCTCTTTCTCTATGTAACTAATTGTAACTTGAATTGAATGCTTGAATTTCAGCCCCTAAGGCTTTATTTATAGGCTTCCAATCCTTGCTAATCAAGGAAGGAAATTCTATCTATATCTATATCTATCTATCTACTTACTTAAAGATTAAATATTGGAATAAAAGAAATAAATCAACAAGGAATTATATCTAATTGTGGATAAATCCTTCTCCAACTTGATAGATCTTGATAGAATTTGATCGTGTGGATATCTCCATTGGATTCGGGATAGAACCTTAACAAGACTCCGATACCCTCGGAATCGGCTACTGGGCACCACTCGATATCGAGTTGGCTCACCCGATATCAACCATCATTTCCTCAGCTTCAGCCCAGCTCCTCGATATTGGCCTCCAGAAGGGAAAATCGACAAGATGTTACTCGATATCGACTTGAGGTAGTCGATATCGACCTACGTTTTTCCTTGTCCAGCTCCTTGGGTCGATTCCTGGTCTTCAGCTCGATATGTGGTTACTCGATATCGAGTTGAGTTCCTCGATATCGACTTCTTCTCTCCAGCCTTCTCGATTTAGGCCAACTTTGGGTGAAAATCGAGTTGTGTACTCGATATTGACATGCCTAGGTCGATATCGACCAGTGTTTTGTCGAGTAGATTTCCTTCTTTCCAGCTTGATTTGTCCTGGTTCCGCTGCTCCTCGACCTCGGACTTTCTGTAGTTTACTTTGAGCTTTTCCTCCTTTCTCTGAACTGCTGTAAATTGCTTCGATTTTTGCGAAATTAAACAGAAACTGGTGTAGATTCCATAATTTTGCAAATAGGCATAAACTACATAGATTCTGAACTATTCTACCCCAAATGCATGAAATGTATGCAGAAAACGATATAAAAGATAGTATAAAACATGACGAATTAGGCTCACAATAAACACTCTATACTTAAGCTTGCTTGTCCCCAAGCAATACTTTTAATTGTCATTCAGGGGAAGAAATCAAAACTCTCAATATATTAGATTCATTCTCATATGTCCCTGCAATCAATTACCATCCTCGAAAAGGTACCTCTGTCACAAATCCATGCATGTGCAATTAAAAAGCAACATTTACTCACAAAAGGAGGGTTATGCAAAAACAATTCATAAGTGACAAAGCAACAATAATCAAGAGGACTTTAATTTAAGCACATGAGTAGATTGGTAAAAGGCTAAAGGTGGGCAATTTTTGGCAATGTGGTGCTAATGATCCGGGGAAATGGAGTACTTTCCAAAGTTTCATACCACATTCCTTCTTCCTTTGATTTCTCACCTTTCGCTCATTCGCTCAATGCTTTTTTCAATATAATGCTTTTACCTCTCTAACCTTAACACTGTCTTCTCGCGAGTCGCAAACATGGGTGTCATGAATGACCCCGGATACTTAGTGCTTTGGACTCCTCACATGTGTGTCCCATCTCGCCAAACTATTATCTCAGCGAGCAGGGTCGATCTACCTTTATCTCCTGAGGTGATCGGATTTTCTTTCACTCATTAAATTTTCCATATTTTTTTTCAATTTCCTGCCAAACTCCAATAATAATAATAACAACACAACAACCATATAATAATCTCCATAATGTAACATCATTCTCAACATAGTCCCTGGATAGGGTAAAGAATGGGCAATATTTAGATCATGTGGAGCAAAAATTGAAATAAGGCTCAATATGACTTTTGTGATGCATAAGCATAGGTAAGGCTAGGAATATAACAATATGAGGATTATATGGAAATATAAAGTCCTCCATCCTTTTATCATGCAACATGTCAAAAGCAACATCAAATTTTACCTCCTTTCATGGTTTTCAAGAAAATATGCACTTCATTGTGACTTTCCTTTACTAGGCAATTTCATGCTATATCTCTAATGAATCCAATTTTGCATCGTCGAGTTCAATATTAAACTTCCATGACATTAATCAAAATTTTTTCAATGGGGGTCATTTTTATAAACTTTGGAAAACATGCATATAAGCACATAAATCAAATATGAAATCCAAAGTAGCCATGTATAAGCAATTTTGAGAACTAATGCACAAAAAATGTCAAATATGCACAAAGTAAGCCCTTCTCCCACCCCATACTTAAACATTACAATGTCATCACTGTATAAAAACAAGGGTAAAGAAAGAAACTCACTAAATAGGCGTGCTGAACGTCGGAAATCGAGTGCAATGTTGTTGCAGAGATGGTCGACATCAACAAAAGTTGGTCGATTTCGAGGAAGCTGGTCGACGTCGACCAAGGCTACTCGAGATCGAGTAAGGTGATGCCTCCAGGGTGGTTTTCCTCGACCACATGCTCCTTTTTGCTCGATTTTTTTGGTTGATGTCGAGTAACCTACTCGACGTCGAGTAAGTATGCAGCTTCATCTTCCTGCAAGATTCGTTAGACGGAAACTATCCACAATAGAAAAACTTAAAAATAATGTCCAAAACCAAAATCCAAAAGAATAAATGTCCAAAAAATCTCAAAAAATAAATGTCTATTTACAAGCTCTAGACTTTATAGTCGCTAGGCCGACTTTCTCTATTAAGCTCAAGGTGGCATTTGCAGGGCCCATGTAGCCTGGGCTTCAAACATGACTCCATTCTTGTCCATCAGCTGCAGTTTGCCTCAATGGATCTTGTTCCCCGTGAAGGGCCCCATCTTCTTCTTGTTGAATTTGTTGGGAAACCAATGATCCTTAGATTTGGCGACATAGGCTTTGTCTCCAACTTCATATTCCTTAGGCTCATCATTGGAAATCCTGCATAATCGCACACACCAATGCAAACCTCTCTCATGTATAGATAAAACATTAATAGAAATAGGAAAAGAGATGTCCATACCTTGGCTTACCTTCGTAGAATTGGATTCGGGAACCTCCTGTTCTGGTCGATTTTGAGTAAGGGTACTCGACATCGAGGAATTCGGCTCGTCTGGGGGACTACTGATCGAGGAAGGGGAAGTCGAGGAAGTAGGGTTTTGGTCGACGTCGACCAAGTTGGTCGATGTCGAGGAGTCCTCGACTTTGAGTTGTTTGCTCGACGCTGCTGTTGTAGGTGTAGGGCTCTGAGTCTGGTCGACGTCGACCAAGTTACTTGACGTCGAGTAACCCTGGTTGACTTTGACCCCATACTTGAATCCTGTCAAGGCATCCGAAAAGAAGTTAGTCAACGTCGACTTACCTTGGTCGATGTCGAGTAGATCCTCTGTGTCGTCGTTCAGAATGGCCATGATCTCCTCCACCTGGGCTTCCATATCCCTCTTTTCCAGCTCCTCGGGGGTCATATTTCTTACCTTAGGCTCCCCGCAGGTGATGTACCCAGCTGATATAGACTTGACCTCTTCCATTGGACCTGTATGCCTTTCAGTTTTATTAAAGGAATACTCAATTACCTCATCGCTGATATTGAAAGTGAGCACTCTCTTCCTTACGCTTATGTTGGAATCCACCGTTGCTAAGAAGGGCTTTCCTAGAATAATTGGACAAGCAGGGTCCTCCGACATATCAATAACTAAGAAATCAGCAGGGACGAAGAACTTACCTACTTGCACTAGCACATTGTCCACCATGCATGTTGGGATGACCACCGTGTTGTTCGCCATGTAAAGCTTAGCATCCACAGGCTCTAGGGCACCTATCTTAATCTTGGACCATATTGATAGAGGCATTATACTTACACTGGCTCCAAGATCACATAAATCATTAAATCGATATCGACCAAATCCAATGGTTATAGCAAACTTACCTTGATCTGGCCTTTTCTCTAGTACGTCCATTTGGCTGCACTCCTCTGCATTCTCAGCCATTGAACGCTTTTTGCTCAGAATCGTCTTTAGGAACTTGACGTAGGATGGCATTTCATTAAGAGCTTCTGTGAAGGGTGTGGTGACATTGAGCCTCTGAAGCATCTTGAAGAAGCGTTGGAATTTCTTCTCTGTTGGGTCCTTTGGAGATTTCGTCGGGAAAGACAACTTTTTCTTTGGCGGAGGTGCTGAAGACTGGTCGATGTCAAGTACAGGTTGGTCGATACCGAGTTGGTGCTGGTCGATATCGAGTACAGTAGTCGACTTCGGTTTGGGCGCAGAATTATGGTCGACATCGAGTTCCTGCTGGTCGATGTCGAGTTGCTGCTGGTTGATATCGAATGGCTTGCTCGATGTCGAGGAGTCTCCTGCAGCTTCTCCTTCTGTGTTGGGCTCGGGCGTTTGCATCTGTCGCCTACTCCTTAGGTTCATTGCAGCTACTTGCCCGAAGATTTGCCCTTAGGGTTGGGCTTAGAAGATCCAGGGAGCGTACCTAGCTGTTTGGGGACGGATGCTGCCATCTGGCCAATCTGAGCCTCCATTGATTTCTGCCATATATCAACTTTCCCAAGCCTAGAGTTGAGACCATGCAGTAGAGTGTGGATGGAATTGATAGAGTGGTTGGTGTCTGAATGATTCCTCCGCATCTCCTCAAGGATGGTCTGCAGGTCATCTCTCTTTCCTTCTCTGTCAGGGTGACTAGGAGCTCTGTAGGGAGGGGGATTCTGATGCTGGGGCTGGCGATAGTAGCTCCAGTTCTGGTTCTAACGTTGTCCTGAGTACTGTCCCTCTGCATACCTTACCTCCTCGTGGGTCTCTCCTTGATGTACTTGATCGACGTGTGGACATGCAGTAGTGTTGTGCCTCACAGACCCACATTCCAAGCAAGGTTTGTCCTTAGACAAAAACTTAACCTGCTTGGTGAGACGGCGCACCTGATCGTTGTGGAATTGCTCCCTAACGTCTGGATCAACCTCCTTAGGTGGCACATACAACGACATAGATAGGGCAGGCCTTTCATATTTTTCGTTAGAGGCGGCCGCAGAAGTCCCATAAGTGTTGTCATAGTTTGCCAACGTCTCAAATACCTCCCATGCTCTGCGTGGAGTGTATCCAAGATACTCATAGTTGGTGTAGTTATTGATCCGGTCCTTAGTAGGCGCATCCAGGCAGTTGAAGATGATCTTTTCGATGACGTAGGGCGGCTGGCCATGAGTGGGACAGGATTTCAGAAGCCTCTTGTAGCGCTCCAAGACTTGTGCTAGTGGTTCCCATGGCTTTTGTCTGAAAGCCGTGATTTGTTGTCTGAGGGCAGTTGTCTTTGCAGGAGGAAAGAACTTGTTGAGGAACAGGTCCTGTAGCTTATTCCAAGTGCGAATTGATCATGCAGGCAATCCTTCCAGCCATTGTTGGGCTATTCCTGCAAGGGACCAATGAAAAGCCTTTAGTTTTAGATATTCAAGATTGGCACCATCAACTTTATCTTCGCATAAGTCTATAAAAGTGGTGACATGTTCTAAGGGACATTCATTTATTCTTCCCCTAAATTGACTCCTTCTAATTTCAGTAATAAAAGAAGGACGAATTTCAAAGTTAATAGCGGGAAGAATGATCGCTGATTCTGGAACTTCCAGAGTATGATGCAGATACTCCTTTGCGTTGGCTGGGATGTGCCCTATCCGCTCCTCAAGTTCCCTTCTCGCGTTGACTTCGCGATCTACCCTTGCCTCCCACCGTTGTTCATTCTGTGCATATTCCGCCTCTCGTCGGGCGTGTTAGCTTCTCTGGTGGTGAATGCCTCAACTTGTTGACGGAGTTGCTCAATCTCCTGTGCAGGTGTGAGCGGGCCCGCATTCTTGTTGTCGGATGTTGACATGAGTCTCCTCCTAAGCCTTTGCTGAAGGTGGAAAAATCGCTCAGGCTCGAGAAGAGGGTCTATAGGCGTGCGACCAGTTCTTCGCATGCACCTGAAAAGCAAACAAAAAAAGCAAGTAAAAAGGAACTAAGACTAAAAACAAATATAAAGAAAAAAAATAGAACTAAAAAGGGCGCGATTGATTGCTTCCCCGGCACCGGCGCCAATTTGTTGTTGCAGATATTCCTTCTTTCCAGCTTGATTTGTCCTGGTTCCGCTGCTCCTTGACCTCGGACTTTCTGTACTTTACTTCGAGCTTTTCCTCCTTCCTCTGAACTGCTGTAAATTGCTTCGATTTCTGCGAAATTAAACAGAAACTGGTGTAGATTCCATAATTTGGCAAATAAGCATAAACTACATAGATTTTGAACTATTCTACCCCAAATGCATGAAATGTATGCAAAAAACGGTATAAAAGATAGTATAAAACATGACGAATTAGGCTCTCAACAACACGCATGTGCGTTAGCGAAAAAACCGAGTTCGATTGAGGAGAACCTTCAGCTTCTCGCCGGCGATACCAATCAGGCAAAACCAATTGCAAAAACCTGCCATCATCGAAAGGATTCAACGAAGATCGGTAGAAGATCCCGAAACGAATCAACAACAGCAGCATCAAAAGAAGAAAATTTCAGAAAAAGGTGCACAATATCTCCGTTCTTATCATAGATTCAAATTCGAATTCATTGTGATATTAATCTGGCAAAAATTCGCATAATGTAATAATATATCAGTGTAATTTATGTAAACGATTCACAGATTTTTAGTAAAAATAAAATTAGAGGCAAAAACGAACCTAGGGTTTGAACTTTGAAAAACACAAAAGGTATGTCAATTAAAATACATTTGCACTTCGAAAATGCAAAAATTGAATAGAAAACACTGATATTATACAATACAATCCTCAATTGCATTAAATTGATATGAATATAACCTAAAAGAACTTATATATGAGAATTTGCTGTGTGAACTTAATATTCAGTATAAAGTGTTGGTTTAGCACTTATTTAATTATAAATTGCATTGTTGATTGATTGATGACATTGGTTAAAAAAATTCAATTTATCTGATAAGTTTTACAATGTTGGTTTATCAGAAGATATGGAGTTTGTAACAGAGTCACCTAATGAAAACATAGAATCCTCAGCTGCTTCGACTACTGCAATTGTTTGTGCAACACCAATCAGTGTTGATGCAGGCCCTGGAATAAATATCAATAATCTGATAGTGCAACATCAACTACCATACATAATTTTTGTGACACCAAACAACACAAAGTATCGGATACCCATTTGTTGTGAAGAATTAGAGCTAAAAGAAGGAAAAGTGTTTCAGACATTGAATGAAGCTGTGAAGGCATATAAATATTATGCATATAAAGCGGGATTTGATGTAAGACATGGTATAACAGTCAATGTTAAAGGTGTATAGCAACTGAAGTACTTATACTGCAACAGATCAGGATACAAGAATGATAAACAGACAAAGAAATTAAGAAAAAGATTATCTACACGAGTTGGGTGTACTGCTAATATAATATACAAATATGTCCTTCAGAAAGGATATGTGGTGAAAAAATTTGAGGAGAAGCACACACATCCTTTTGTTGATGAGATCTGCAGGGTATACATGAAGAGTAATAGGAAGATACGAAGCTACCATCAAAAATTTGTACTTGACTGTGCAAAGCATCAGGTTGGACCAGCAAAAGCATACAGATTATATCAAGAAATGGTGGGAGGATATAGCAAGATGGGTCCAGCAGCAATTGATTTCAAAAATCACAAAAGAGATCTTTTAGCTTATTTCAAAGGATCTGATGCACAAGTTTTCATTGATAGGTTCTTCCATAAGCAAGAAATATGCATTGCATTCTATTTTGCTTTTGATGTGGATGAAGACAATCAGTTGAACAAATTGTTCTGGTGTGATGCAACAAGCAGGAAAAACTACTCATTGTTTGGGGATGTTATTTCATTTGATTCAACGTACAACACAAATAGGTATTACAAAGGATTCATATTGAACATTTACATACCTCATATGTGTAAGCACTATCATAGATTTTAGTTATAAAATAGGCAAATATACTGAATTCCTGCTTTAGTCACAAATATAATAACCAGAATGCACAGATATCATGTATAGATGCACAAAATCTTATATATTATGCACTGCTAGATTGAAAAAGTGGACAATCACACAGGCTCGTGATCTTTTATTTATATGCATCTGTAATAAAAACTTTGCACATGTTTCTTTTAAAATTAATCTAATGCTCACAAATTTCTTATATTAAAGGTACAAAATGGTGTTCAGTCCCTTCACAGCATATGACCACCATAAATCATTGGTGCTGCTAGCATTAAGGCTTTTGATGAACGAGAATGTTGACCCACATGTGTGGTTGTTTGAGCACTTCAAAAAAGCAATAGGTGGAAGTCCTAGAATTTTCACAACAGACCAAGATCATCAATAAAGATTGTTGTTTAAACTGTATTCCCAGAGGTTAGACACAGATTATGCATGTGGCATATCATGGACAAGCTATCTCAGAAAATAGACAACTCAATGAATGGATACTTCAAATTTAGTGACAAGTTGAGGAGTATTGTATGGAACATGGAGAGTATGCCAGAAGAATTTGAAAAGGAGTGGAATGCCTTAATGGAAGAGTATGGAATGACAAGTCACTCGTGGTTGAGTGAATTGTATAGAATCAGAGACGAGTGGATCCCTGCATATTTTTAGAATGTGAAGCTTAGTGGATTAATTAAAACAACATCCATTTCAAAGAGCATGAACAACTTCTTCCGTAAGTTCTCCAACTGCACTACAAATTTAATTGAGTTTATGTTGTATTATGAAAGTGGAATTGAAAATCAAAGGCATCTTCAAGGGAAGAAGAACTATGACTCTGAAATCCTAGAACCAAATCTGATTTCGCCACTTCCTCTAGAAAAGTATGCATCCACATTATACACAATAAAAATGTGGGGGAAATTTCAGGAAGAATTGTAGGGGGCATTGTACAACTGCAGTGTGACAAATGTGACAGAGCTTGAGGAGTTGGAGATATATACTCTCAAGGAAAACAGCAAGATATACACTGTTGAGCACAAACTTTAAGATCATGATTGCTGCTGCTCTTGTAACTTGTTCAACGGGTTAGGATATCCATGTCGACATATATTAACTGTTTTGAAGGATATACAACTTGAGAAGTTTCCAGAAACACTATTTCTGACTCGTTGGACCAAGGCAGCAACTTTGAGCAATGTTTTCACATTGGATGATGTTGTCGTGAGACAGTCAACTGCAAAGCAAGAACAAAAACTCATCTTGAAAAATATGTTAGCTGAATTTCATTCTTGTGTGGACTTAGTTAAGAAATGTCTTTTTTTAAAAATGTGAAGAATCAGGGGAAAAAAATAAAAGAGAATAAAGAAGTCTCCAACTAAGAAGAAGTATACAAACGGTAACTTATGCATGAAAATAAAGAATCTGAAATAATGATTGCAGTTATGGGAAGTTGGGAAATATTAAAAATTTAAAAAGGTAATGATTACAGTTATAGGAAGTGGAAAGGGGTAATTGGCTTTGGAAAACCGCCAATTGGATAAAGCCAATCAGATGATGGGAGTTGAAGAGCCAAAACTGCCTATATATACAGGGACTCCTCCATCATAACACATCACACAAAACGCCAGAAAAGAAATCTTCCTCCCTTACCCATCAAAAACAAAGAAATACCAACTTCAAAAGAAAAAATGGAAGGATTCAACCCATATGTTTTCTGCGAGGAGTACTACAAAATCAATGAGCAGATAGACAAGTACCTGTACCCAAGGTACCATATTTCTCTTCTGGAAGAAGCTGCTGAGACAAACACAGAGACCATAAGGAAGGACCTACTGCATGCCGCTGAGAAGAATCAACTTTTCCTGTCTGCCCTCAACCAAGAGAAAAATGCTAACGCCTACAAGATCTTGGAGACAACTACAAATGGGGAGAAGGAACTACTGGAGATGGTAAGTTATCAAAACTTTAAATAGTATGATTTAAAATAAGATTCCAAAATTATTTAACTTTTGAGTATAAAAATTTATGTAGTTGCAAAAGAAACAAGAGCAAGTGGAGGAAGAACTGGCACAGTACAGACCCTATGTGACTGAATGCATCAGGGAGGTCTTTGAAGAAGAAGACAAGTGGAGGAGGAAGATTGCAAACTTCCTTGGAAGATAAGCAGTCAAGGGCAGGAAGAAGAAGAAGTTGAAGAATACAGACTTACTTTTGCAATATTAATTATATATTTTATTTAAAATGTCTGTATTTCTTCTTAATCTTAAGTTTAAGTTTGATAAAATGGTATTTTGGGTTTAAAACAATTATGAAGTTGTAACTATTAAGTTTAAAATATAATGAATGTATTGCAGTATATGTGGCTATGTGATTGAATGCAACAAGTAGGTCTTTGAAGATGAAGACAAGAGAAGGAGGAAGACTGCAAACATTCTTGGAAGATAGGCAATCAAGAGCAGGGAGGAAGGAGAAGAATATGAAGAAATCATAATTTACATTGAATTTAAGATTATTATGAATATTAACTGTAATTTTGAATTTTGTAATATTAAGGATTTCAGTATATTTGATATGTAACTGTAAAATTAACTGTAATCTCAGTTAATATTATAAATATAAACTGTGATTTATTTGCACAATATATTGTTGTCGATGCACAATAAGATGTTACAATTGCACAGAACAAGGTTACAATTGCACAACACAAGGTTACAAGTGCACAATAACAGAAGAATAGAAATTGGAATTAAACTGTGATTTATTTATATTGTTGTCGATGCACAATAAGATGTTACATTTGCACAGAACAAGGTTACAAGTGCACAATAACAGAGGAATAGAAATTGGAATTAAATGGGATTTTTAAACTATATAAAACGCACACAAAGTCAAATACATTGACAAAACCCACAAAAAAATATAAATAATAATAGATTTAAAGTCAATAAATAAGTAAAAAACATTATATTTTAAATATGCACAATAAGATGTTATATTTGCACAAAACGATAATGTGATTGCACATTATCATACTGAGCATTTAATAACTGCACATAATAAATTTGTAATTGCACAAAATGGGGATACTTGTGCACTACAACAGGAGTAAAAAGAAATTGGACTTAAATGTGAGTTTTACACTATATAAATTGCACACAAAGTAAAAGCCATTCACTTGAACTAGAAAAAATAAAAAAAAATAATAGATTGAAACACAATTAGATAATTAAAAACATGATATTACATAAATAAAAAACACTTTAGTACATATGCACAATAAGGTGGTAAAAGTGCACAATACGACAATGTGATTGCACATATCATACTGGGCCTTTATAACTGCACATAATACAGTTATAATTGCACAAAACAGGGGTACTTTTGCACTATTACATGAGAAAAATTAAATTACACTGGAATGTCAGTTTTAACCTGTATAAAACGCACACAAAGTCAAAGAAATTCACAAAAAGCAAAAATAAAAAATAAATTAAAATATAAAAGAAAATAGGAATCCAGACCGATATAAGACAGCAACATAAAAGCATGAATATATAGACATCTCAATTATAAAAAATAAAGATCATTATATTACATATGCACAATAGGGTGTTAAGGTTGCACAACATCACAGTATAATTGCACATATTAATATTAGGCATGCACATGACTATATAATAATGTCACAACATAAAGACATATAGGTACACATTTAAATGTGAATTTTAAAATAAAATAAAAAAAACGCACAAAGATTCAAATTCATACAAAAAACCCACAACGATATATATAATGCCAAAAGGCTTAAATGCATAAACATAGAGTAAACTAGACAAAGGCAACCCAAAAAGGGCATCGCAAAGGATTATACATTACAAGACATGTAGGCCACAAAATTTGTATACCCTTAAAAATAATAACTGTCCACGAGATACTAATGTTTGTTAACTACTAGTTCCTATCCCATCAATCCAACCGCAATTTCAGAGCATGAACACCTTTTAAGGTCAAGGATGCATGTGCCTTAGCTTGAGCTGAAATTTCAGATCGCAATTCATTGACATCAGAACAGATTATGCCAGTCATGTACTTCACACGCAGCTTTGAGATGTTCTTGTCACTCCCTTGGTCGAAACCACACTTGAATCCCTTCTCCAATCGCACAAATGCCTCCATATGGCGCATCATACAAATACCAGAATGGGGACGCTTTTCTTCACCAGCCCAGGGGAGATAAATGTGTGATTGACCACAAAGAGAAACTAAGTCTGCTTTCTTCGAACATCCTTTAGACCTCAAATAATTAATCAACAAATCATGCTGCAAAAAAAGATAAATAAAAGAAGAAATTACTATAAATGACAAACTGAAAATAAAATTAACAACAACAAAAATAATAATAATAATAATAATAATAATAATAATAATAATAATAATAATAATAATAATAATAATAATAAAAAAGGAGTTTTTGATGATTCTTTGAGACTTTCACTTGAACATAAAGTTACGCTGGGAGGTTTGGGCGTTGGTCCTATACAGTGGCGCCTTTCTACTATGCCTATCGATTGTGGTGGGCTTGGAGTTTACACCGCGGTCGACACGCTTCGTTACGCCTTTCTCGCTTCGAGGCTTCAATCCCGTGGTTTGCAAGATTGTATTTTGAGAGGTTCTGGAGTAGTTGGCGATGGGGTTGCCTTTGGATTAGCGACTTCTAGTTGGAGTAATGTCATTGATAAGGATGAGTTGGACATAAGTACGTTACAGCCGACCCCCTGTCTGATGAAGAAATTGGCTAGCTGTTACTACAATCGTGTTGACAAACACCTCAAGATGCAGTTTTCTCTTACTAGTAGGCAAGAAGCTCTAATCGCAAACCTGAAGCTCCCTATGGCCCAACAATGGTTAAAAGCTGCGCCTATACCCGGTCTTGGTAAGGTTATGAACCCCGCTACTTTTCGGTCCATTATTAAGTATCGTCTTGGGATTAAGTTGTTTCAGGCCGGAGCCAAATGCCCTGCTTGTGAGAAAGGCATTTTGGATCCGTGGGGTGATCACGCCCTTGCTTGTGCTGCTGATGTTGGTGTAAAGCACCGACATAATATGGTACGTGATGTTTTATATGATGAGTGCTTGAAGGCTGGGATTTCTGTTCGTAAAGAGGGATCTACTGGTGTGGTTGATGGCAAGGGAGGTGAGCTACGTCCAACCGATATTCTGTTCTATAACTGGTTCCAGGGCAAGGACACTTGCGTTGACATTACGGGTACTTCTATCTTTAGCTCTTTTGGTCTTTCATGTTTCATTCCAAGTAGGGCGGCCAGAGTAGCTGCTGAGAACAAAAGGAAAAAAAATATGAGGATGTTTGTGGAGAAAAAGGATATCACTTTCTACTGTTTTCCTTTTCTACTATTGGTGACTTAGGAGATGATGCCACAAGACTTCTCAAACGGTTGTGTGGGGTCACTAGAGGGATACCTGGATATAGTAGGGATACTTGTCACACTTTGACTAGAGTTGCTTTTAGTATTTAGAAGGGTTGCGGAGCTCAGCTTGTTAGCCGACTCCCATCCAATTTCATGTAAAAACTTTGGTTATAATAATAATAATAATAATAATAATAATAATAATAATAATAATAACAACAACAACAACAACAACAACAACAACAACAACAACAACAACAACAACAACAACAACAACAACAACAACAACAACAACAACAACAACAACAATAATAATAATAATAATGATGACACAACCGTAGAGCTTCTTGCTAAAAATCCTATCTCCCCCCCTCCAGTTGTTCCATCGGATCCTCCCTTGGTGCCTGCATTGTCGGTTAGTAAAGAGTTAGTCCTCAATCGGATCAGGAGTTTTCCCAAAGGTACTTCTTGCAGGAAATATGGGCTTCGAGCGCAACATCTCGTTGAGATTCTAGGTGGGGCATGTGATGGCATTGCTAGTGATCTTCATGGAGCCATCACGGGGGTGGTTAACCTTTTCCTGTCGGGTGCGTGCCCTCGAGTGCTTGCGGAATTTGTAGCAAGTGCTCCCCTGACGCCGTTGCTGAAACCAGGCGGGGGTATTCGCCCTATTGCAGTAGGTTCTATTTGGATGAGGTTGGTTTCCAAATCGGCGGCTTCTATCATCACCAAGGAGCTCAGTAGATATTTGGGCACACACCAGTTTGGTGTGTGTATGTCGGGGGGTGGTGAAGCTATGCTTCATTCTGTTAATAGGCTTCTGTTAGAGAAGGGTATGGATAGTGACATGTCCTTGCTTCTCGTGGACTTTTCTAACGCCTTTAATCTCGTTGATAGAGGCACATTGATTCGGGAAGTTCGCATCCATTGCCCCTCCATTGCTCCGTGGGTTGAATTCTGTTATGCCTAACCCGCTCGTCTATATTGGCAGGGTGTTCCTCTGCGCTCTTGTCAAGGTGTGCAACAGGGTGATCCTTTAGGCCCCCTTTTGTTTGCTTTAGTTATGCATCCGCTTGTCACCAAAATTAATACCGCATGTGCTCTTGACATTAACGCCTGGTACTTAGATGATGGTAACCTATCAGGTGACACTAGGGAGGTTGCTAAGGCACTAGAGATGGTGGTTAGTGAGGATCCGAAGTTGGGGTTATTCATTAATATTCAAAAAACTGAATTATTTTGGCCAACTGAAGGTCCGAGAAGCTTTGAAGTTGGTCTGTTCCCCTCTGACATTTCTAGACCCAAATTGGGGGTGAAATTGTTAGGCGGCCCGGCCAGCAACAATGCCACATTTTGCAATAGCTTGATTACGAAGAGGGTTGACAAATCAATAGAGGCTCTTAAGGCTGTTAGGAGGCTAGAAGATCCCCGGTGTGAATTGCTTCTTGTACGGAACTGTATCGAGGTCTCCAGGTTGTTGTTTGCTCTTCGAACGTGCCCCCCACATGCCCTCCTTGACGCTATAAGTTGCTTTGATGATGAGCTTCAGACATCTCTAGAGCAGGCTATTACTGCACGAAGGCCTAGGGTTTGGTCAGTGGCAGTGGCGTCAGACGACTCTTCCTTTAAAACTTGCTGGGTTTGGGGTGCTTTCGGCGAAGGATGTTAGTCATTTTGCTTTCATCGCATCTTGTCTCCAAACAGCTGATCTCCAAACATTGATTTTGAGTAATTCAGTGTCTTCACCTTCTGGACGTCCGGATAGTTGCCCTGACAGTGCTCTAACCCAATCTATCTCGAGGTTTGTCACCTGTGTTGGTTCGTATATTGATGACTTGTTTGTATCCCCCGCCCTCAAAAAATCATGTCAGTATTGGCGGATCGATACTTCAAGTTCATCGATAACAACTTAGTGTCCACATACATTCAATCCGACTCCAAGGCAGCTGCATGTTTTGCATGCGGCGAGAGGAGACAGAGCACATGATTTTTTGTTGGCTACTCCCATTGAGGGTCTAGATCAGACCATGCCGTCTCGCCAGTTTCGTTTTGTCCTCCAATACCATATTTCAATCCCAATGTTCAGTGGCTATCCGACATGTCCTAGTTGTGAGCTTGACAGGATGGACACATTTGGAGATCACGCTCTGCATTGCAGTCGAGGCATTGGGACGAAGCACCGACACAACATGGTCCGAGATGTTTTGTCGGACATTTGTTACAAAGCGGGCATCGTAGTTCAGAAAGAAGCGCATACGGGTATGAGCAACGAGAATGGTGTTGAGTTGAGGCCAGAAGATTTGTTGGTTTATGGGTGAGACAAGGGTAGAGACACTTGTGTGGATGTGGTTGAGGGCTTCACCCTTCACAACTAGAGCCAATGATTCCTTTGTACCCGGCAAGGCAGTCTCTCAAGCCACTGAGCGAAAGGAGAAGAAGTACGTAGATATTTGTGCGGCTAAGGGGTATTGTTTCCTGGCATTTACGTTCTCTACTTTTGGAGAACTAGGGGATGGGGCTATTGGTTTTATGAAGCGGGTTCAACTGGTTACAAAAAGTCATGGGGCAGGGTCTGATAATGGTGATTTCATATTTCATATAGTTGGTTTCACTATTAAAAAAGGGGTTGGAGCTCAATTTGTTACGAGGCTTCCAACTAACGTTATGTAAATTCTTTTCATCAATAATAATAATATTATTATTATTAAAATAATAATAATAATAATAATAAAACGAAAAAAACGAAAAAAGGGACAGATAAGTATGAAAACTAACCAAAGTACCGATTGTATATTGAAAGATGGAAGTAGAATTTGGAGTATCCCTTAACACATCCAGGAATTGAACAGCTTTCATCTTCAGATTAAAGACTACCATGCAATAGATTGTCGCATGATAAACACCAAACACAAACTATAAAAAGAACAATTCAGCAGAAAACAAATAAAGGAAGAAAAAGAGTAAGGTAGAGTAAACAAAAAGAATTAAAAAGCATAAAATAAAATTTAAACTCAAATACCATATCAACATCTTTCAACCGAATGTGAGAAGCAGCAACCAGTTAAGAATCAAGACGGATACTAAATTTTGCAAAACGGTCATTAAAGTCATCTCGAGGGGGATTTGGGGAAAATTGCTGGAAAAAAAATACAAAATAAAGACCAATGAAATAAACACAGGCAGAATGGTAAAAAAACAGAAAAAATGATAGGGAAAATAAAAAAGAAAAATACAACTTACAGAAGCCAGAATAGATATAAAAAGCCTTGATGGAGAAACAACACTTATGTATTGTTCTTTATGACTAAGGACAGAAGCCCATGCGCTCACAACAGATGAATTCTTAAAAAGAACTTCACTCCAATAGGCAAACAACAAATTATAAAAAATAAATATAACTCACAGAAACTTAAATATAAAAAGATAAGTAAAGTAAAAAAAAGACTTACACATCAGAAGCTGATTTCTTAGATAAATATGCACAAATACAACGCTCAATGTCAAACACATGCTCTTTCACATCAACAACCCTAGAATAGTAAGGACTCTTCAAGGAATAAGCAGGTTTTGGTACCCTCTTACACCCAAAATCTTTCTCAATTTGATCTTGCATAGAAACATCTGAAACAATAGGGCAACCCCTCGTAGACCTACGCAAAGGCAAGACAACAGGAGACTTTTGCTTCCTCTTAAACACTTTAGGAGTTGCACAATGAATGTCACTTGATGTTGATATACCTAAAGAAGAAGCGTCATCTCCACCAGAATATGCTTTGGCAATATCGACAACAGAGGCAGGAACACCATCGACAACATTCGGTGCATCTCTAATATCTTTTTGTGCATTAGTATTGGAGTTGGGTGCAGGGACAAAACCCTTTTGTACAGACTGATCAGACTTGGCAAAATCTATAGCAATTTCCTCTTCAGTATATTTTTTTGAGATTGGAAGGCAAGATCATAACCAAAAAGATCAAATGATGGCTCAACGGGAAGATTCATATGCATAGTCCCCTTACCCTTAGCTACTGCAGAATCACCCTTCTTCCCATAATCACATTCATTCTCAGAACAAACACCACCAAGCCAACCTCCAACTACATTCCCAACTGAACCAAAAGGATGATCAGCCTGACCAGACGATTTCATCTTACATTTATTCTTGTAAGCTAACTCAATTTGAGCAAGAGGGTCCAAAAACACAGGATCTGACAATAAAGAATCTTGGGAGGAAATCCAGACAGAAGCAGGAGATTCACCCAAATCAGAATGATCTGCAGGGGCAGAACCACCCTATCACCCTCAAACTCCAAACCCATCAGCTTTTTGGTAGCATTACTAAGTGTTTTAACAATTTCATTCTCTTTAAACTCAGGAGGAATTTTATCATCCAAATCAACAAACTCAGATATTGAAGTAGCAAGGGCAGCAGTTTTTTTAGCAAAGGATTGAATAAAATTCTACAAGGGAAAAAAAAACACACAAACACACACAGACAAAAAGAACCAAAATCAAATAAAACACCAAATAATATTATTAAAAAATTACTTATATATAAGGAACAACAAAAACCTCAATAGGAGATGATTTTTTTTCAGAAGCAGATGGATTGTCAGTAGGAGCAGCTGAAGGAGTAGCACATGGAGAAATAGGTTCATATGCAGGAACATATTGACGTTCCTCAATTCTGCCACGTCCAAAGCCTCCACTGAAAAGATCATCATCCTCACGCTGACGAAGAATAGGTGATGTCAAACCCATAAAAACAGGGAAAGACTGAGTTACTCTCCTCAACAAATTACTTGAGAATAACTTCACCCTATCAATATAGAACAGCTAACCAACACAAACAAATAAAAAAACAGGAAAACATATCAGAAACAAATTATTATAAATACAAGAGATGATGCTATAATAGCACAACAGAATAGTATAAAATGCAAAAGATATGGTCAAAAAAAATACTCACAATGAGGAAGAGAATAGGACCTCTAAACTGACTGGTCTTATTCTTTTCCCAAATTTTCTTTGAATCCACTAAGCTTTCAAGAACAAAAGCACACCAATTCAATTCTTTGAAGTCCTCATTTCCACACAAAACTTTAACCAAGATGGGATTAACATTGCGATTTTGGATACTCTCCACAAGCAATGAATGAAATAACACAGCAATGTTGAGAATAAATTGATTGCTAGCATCAACATCAGCAACCATTTGATCAGTAAGAACAGATGGAATAATGCAATCTCCAATAGAAAACGAACTCTTCCACTTCGTAAGAATATCTAACTTCTCTTTAGAAGTTTTCCTGCATACCAAATTCTTGCCCATAGGCAAGCCTAATGTAATATGAACGTCAAGTTAAGTAATATCTAACTTACTTCCATCAGCCAACACCAAGCAACATCTGTTGGCATCAAACTGCTCAACCAACCAATGAAAAAGACACAGAGGAAGATAATGAATATCCAAATTTAATAAACAACCAAAACCTATGCTCTTGACACAATCCTTCTATTTATCATTAAATCTAGCCAATGCACACACAAATGCCCGAGGATTTGACCTTGTTTACAAAGAGGGGTATTGATTAGCCCTTCTAACCCTCGACTTCTTAACAAAAACAACACCAGACCCAACATCTTTGGGGGGCAGTTGTGGATTGGAGTGGCACATCAGAGGCTACAGACTACACATTAGTCCCTTCAGATTGCAAATTTTCTCCAACAGTTGGTTGCCCTTCCTTCTCAACAGGAACATCAACTCCAGAAGGGACATCATCAGTCACATTAGGCGGGAAATTAGTAGACAAAGTTTCAGGACTGGGAGCTGAGGAAATACCATGGGACACATCTTTGGATAAACCACATATACTATTACCATCTTCCCTTGATTTACGTAGGAGAGGAACATTATCTTCTGATTCGATATCAATTGACACCACTTCCCCATCTGATACAGAAAACCCATGGGAATCACGTGCAAATCAATAGCTTTAGGAGCAGAGCGAGGGGGTCGAGATTTCTTAATACGTTTTGAATGATAAGACACAACAGCTAGAGCTTCACCATCAACCTTAGACCTTGTTCGTTTACTTATAAGGAATAACAGATCAAAAATATAAACAAACATAAAAACTCTAACAACCAATAAACTGAACATAAATAGCAATAAATATATAAAATTGACAAAGGACAATAAATGAACACCAAAAATTAACATAAATCGAACACCAAACAGAGTATAAACACAAATACACAAAGAACATTACTAATATCAAATACCTAAGATCATAAACGACTATAAAACAAAAAATAGAGAAACAAACAACGGATAAATCACAGAAAAAGAAAACGAAACAACTTGAATAGGCAAAGGAACACAACATTTGCACAACTACAAGCACCGAGACATAAAATTGTTGAAGAAAAGGGGAAAACAAAAAACGCACAAAATCGAAGTGAAAAAGAAACCCTAATAACCAAAACAAATTAAATAGGAAAGAGTAATAGGAAATCAATGGCGTACCTACTGAAGAGCTCGACATTATGAAACGACGACAACAAAGACAACGAAAAAAGATCGTCGGAGATCAAGGACACAGAGGAACGAGAAATCGAACGAGATAAAGAGAAACGAAGATCAGAGCTAAAGAGGATCTAAACGAAAACATATGAAACGGAAAAAAAAAAAAAGGGACAACCCAACGCAAAACAGGCCCATCTCAATTCGGGAAATAGTAATCCAAGCCCAATGGTGTTAATTAGGGAAATTTTACACCTTAAGCAAATTTTACACCCTTATAAAGAGAGAGAGAGAGAGAGAGAGAGAGAGAGAGAGAGATAAAAAGGTGGGGTTAATTGAAAAAAGAGGGTTGGGTTAATTAAAAGCCCAAGGAAGAGGGCTGAGTTAATTGCGAAATTGCCGCCGCGTCTCAGCACTTTCAGATACAAAAAAAAGTGAGGTTAATTAGAATCGAACCTGAGGTCGTTCTTTCCGGATTAAAAAAAGCCTCCCGTGTCCTACCACTGAGCCAACTAATCTTTGTGATACCCTTCCACTTTACTTTTATATATTACCAAAATAACAGATGTATAAAAAAATATATACACTTTTTTTTTCGGATTTTGGGGGCTTCAGCCACCCCGAGCCCCCTGTAGATCCGCCACTGGACACCGGCGATATGTTTGGAGGAGTAGGAGGAAGCCGAAGTCGGATTGGCGAGGAGGCAGAGACCGGAGAGATTTAACAGGAGGAGGAAGCCATAGGGCAGAACCACAAGCACCGCCAACGACTTCGCCAATTTGCAGTCGAGGAAGCCGAATTCGGATCTGGCGGAGCCGTCGCCCTCCTTGTTTGGATGGTTCTATGAACAAGAACATGCTGGAAAAAGATGGAGATTTGCAAAATGATTGTTCCAAGAAATAAAGGGAGTAGATGAGTAGAGACCGATCTTCCATCAAATTAATTAAAACCACCAAAGCAGTGGAAACTGCAAAACTAATTAATTGTGCCACACTAGTTAATTGTGCTCCTTGGTGGCAGCAGCAAAGGTAGAGGCGCCGGAGTAGCCAGCAGGGACGGTGCCGCGGTTCATCCTCTTCCCCTTGACAACGACGCCGCCGGGGGACGGGGCTGTTGGTGCCCCTTCCTCTTCCGCTCACTTAAAAAATTTAAAAAATAATTTTTTTTCCTTTCTTTTCAATTTAAAATGACATTTAAAAAAAAATTAGTAAGTCGTTGTTTGATACAACGACTTACCTATTATACGTATTTTTTTTAAAACACGTACCCTACCTTAACTAAATCGCAAAATATTTTGCGATTTTGGCTAATCTCCAAATTTTTTTTGCTTTTTTGGCCAATTTAAAAAAAAATATTCTTCATAAGCCTATGTGATACACTTCCCGGATGGATTTAAAATCAACTCAAAAATGAGATATGACCTACAGTACTGAATCAAATCCTATCCATAATAATATTTGCCCAAATAGAATAAAATGACATTATGACACCATGCCAATAATTGGTCCATCTGTAATGAATAATGAATTAAGACTAATATTCATATGTTAATGTAATGAAATCGTTGTGGCATGTAACCGGTCTTTTGCTGTACCAAAAAGGAGCGAGAGATGGATGAAAGATGGGCTTTTATCATGTTTTTTGAACATAACAAGTTAAGGGGTTTGTGGTTTTTTCTTTATGAAAACAATGATAAGGGTGGTGACAGTGACCCCGTAAAAAAAAAAACTAAAAACGAAGTTGTTATAAAAAGAATTTCATATCACTACACATGTGCCACTACTGATAAGCGTGGTGACAGTGACCCCGTAAAAAAAAACTAAACGTCATAATATTTATATATTTGTGTTATCAAAAGATACCCATCTAATTTGAGTTTGTCCTATTTAACTTTATACGGGCACTAGTACAGATTTAACGTATGCCGGGTGTTTTTTAACGAAACGGTCGGGTGTTATCTGCCTCCTTTTATTCGCTCACCTGACAGATATTTCTCAGGGATTTTATAAATACTCCCGAGAAATAGTGTTCGGTCAGGGGTTTTAAAAAAACTCTTGAGATACTGTTGACCCCCACACGGGGTTTCACATGTAACTCTCTCAGGAGTTTTTTTCAAAAAAACCACGATAGAGTGCTTGGGTAACCAAAATTATTCACAACTCTCTCAGGAGTTTTACTAAAAAAACCGCCGAGAAATGCTTTATATATATAAAAAAAATATCCAGGTTTATATCACGATCCCTACCCGGTTCCCCTCTTTCGAATGAATATAAAAAATATCATCATCTTAATTGCAAGAATACAAACACGACAATATCAACATAAACTCATGTAATCAATAGATATATAAATTACAAGTAATTTAGGTATTATAATATACACTTGAGTGTAATTTAAACTTTTCAACAACATTGTACAAAATCTAGAGTAATGAGGACCATGATAGTAATTTACAAAGTAAAAACCAAGCTAAATTCACTTGCTAAGCAAAAGCATCTGACCATTTGTTTCCTAGTGGTTGAATGTGATACTGAGCAAAAGGAATCAATAGTGCACCTTTCTCACCCGATCGTGTAATTTTATACTCTACATCCCCAAAGAATGGTAAATCAGTTGGACCATAACACTCGAACTTTGCATTTGGAAACGAAATTTACTCTGCCAGACCCTACACAAAAGGATCAGCAAATCAGATCTCCAAGCATAACAATGTCAAGCTACATATCCAGATATCCTCATCCAAAGAATCACACTAGCAACTTTAAGTGCAACAAGATATAATGATAGATCATCAGATACCTTAGTGACACGTGTCCAACTGCGATAAAAACATCTGGCACCTGAAGACAACACATTGAATGCAACCTAAAATAAATTTTCTCAAGCACTTGGTACGATTTAAAATACTTCATGAAAAAAATAAGCTTTTGAAGCTGTATGATCAGTGAAAAGAAGGCACATATACAAAATTGCATCCAATGATAAAGTATAAGCAGGTCTAGTATGGATGTATGGGCATGAATATCAATATGAAGGTCCATGAGAATCTTTACGAGAGGAGAGGAAAGCACTACATGATATGATTGATGAAGTCATGATTACATCCACGAACCATTCGGCATAAATGAGCCAAAGGCACAGGAAAGAACCAAGGATTAAGATTTGTAACCTCCATAACATGTTGCAACGCAGACAGAATTTTGTAAAGATGGAGTAATTCTTCCTTAGACCACATGCACAACTGAGGACAGAAAGCTGGTCCTGTCTCTCAGGCAGTAGCATCCATCATCTCTTCCAAAGCCACATCCTAAGGCTATGAAATTGTTTTCACGCGTATGTGACATACAAACCTACAATTAACAATACGAATCCAATTGTATGAACTGAATAGGCAGCACCGCATTCCCAAAATAACCTGAAATGTCTACCAAATAGTCCTTGAATAGACTCGGTGATTTAAAATTTTATATCACTAGTGTATCAACATATCCAACATAAATGCTTGCTAGATTAGGTTAAAGGAACATGCCTTTCCCTTTTCATGTAAAGTTGGAACATTAGCTCACATCAATTAACTTTACCCATTCAATTAACAATACTCATTCATGATCAGATTGCTTTTCTCATACAGGGATTTCCAATTATTTAAACTCCTAGTGACAACATATTGTTTGATAAGTTTACTTTTCTGACTACAGCATAGGTGTGATTTTAACTACTAAGTTCCTAACATTGTCCTAAGCAAGGTTAAGGAAATATGACCTTAGCACAAAATCTTCAGCACTAGAGCTATTAATTGAGTGTTCAAGAACTAACTACTGAGGGCTACTATCTAAAAACAAGTCAATAGCTGAATCTAAAAACACAAAAAGCTCTATATAACCTAGATATCACCCTAGATATCCCATGGAATTCTGGAATGATTTGACCTTGTCTTTAAAATTGGTTTTTATCTGAAGTATGATTAGGCATATGTAATTGAATTGAGCATATATGATCTAATTTTGTAAGCATGCTTGATATTCATAAAAAATTTGTCCTTGTCAGATATTTTTGACCTTATAAGGGATACATCTATATTCCTTTTGTTTTTCTTGTGTGATTTACTCTTCCTATGCATTTATCTTTGAGTATTGACACAGTTATGTATTTTCAAGGCCGATTATATACATGTTCATTGCTTGATAAGTTCAAATGACAGGGGCAACTTTTTAGCCACATTTTATCCATGTCTACCTTATGTTATATCTTGCTTTGAAGATAATTAGAGCCTTTAGCCTATTTTATTTGTAGCTCCACAAAATAATATTATTCCTAGCCTAGCTATGATGAGCCTTACCCTTTTTTTTTCCGGGGAAATTGAGATTTTGAGTGGGTTATGGAATCTATTTTGGAGTTGAGGAGGAAAGAAGCTAAAGTGTGAGTTTTATATGGTTTATGGTTTTGAGAAGATGTAATGTTATGTGCTTATTTGTTCCCTCTTTTTTATGTATTTCATTCCTTAGGTATTTCGGCTCAATTTAAAAGAGTTCGAAAAAAAAGAAAAAAAAAAGTGAATAAGAGCCAAGTTTATTTATTTTTGTATAGTAATACGTTTGGAATCCCCGATTATTCGCCTGTGGGCTCGGAATCAAGAACACCAACTTGTTGATGGCCCGATCTTGCAATTTCTTTTCTATTCTCGATGTTTACAATCAATTACAACTAAAGGTTTCAAACTATTGCGAAAGAAACGAAAAACAAACAAATAAAACTAACTAACAACCAAGTAAAACAGCGACGTAAAAACACTTGAAAAAATTCAGCAAAGCAAACAGCAACTCCAGAAGGGACATCATCAGTCACATTAGGCGGGAAATTAGTAGACAAAGTTTCAGGACTAGGAGCTGAGGAAATACCATGGGACACATCTTTGGATAAACCACCTATACTATTATCATCTTCCCTTGATTTACGTAGGAGAGGAACATTATCTTCTGATTCGATATCAATTGACACCCCTTCCCCATCTGATACAGAAAACCCATGGGAATCATGTGCAAATCAATAACTTTAGGAGCAGAGCAAGGGGGGCGAGATTTCTTAATACGTTTTGAACAATAAAACACTACAGCTAGAGCTTCACCATCAACCTTAGACCTTGTTCGTTTACTTATAAGGAATAACAGATCAAAAATATAAACAAACATAAAAAACCCTAACAACCAATAAACTGAACATAAATAGCAATAAATATATAAAATTGACAAAGGACAATAAATGAACACCAAAAATTAACATAAACCGAACACCAAACAGAGTATAAACACAAATACACAAAGAACATTACTAATATCAAACACCTAAGATCATAAACGACTATAAAACAAAAAATAGAGAAACAAACAACGGATAAATCACAGAAAAAGAAAACGAAACAACTTGAATAGGCAAAGGAACACAACATTTGCACAACTACAAGCACCGAGACATAAAATTGTTGAAGAAAAGGGGAAAACAAAAAACGCACAAAATCGAAGTGAAAAAGAAACCCTAATAACCAAAACAAATTAAATAGGAGAGAGTAATAAGAAATCAATGGTGTACCTACTGAAGAGCTCGACATTATGAAACGAAGACAACAAAGACAACGAAAAAAGATCGCCGGAGATCAAGGACACAGAGGAACGAGAAATCGAACGAGATAAAGAGAAACGAAGATCAGAGCTAAAGAGGATCTAAACGAAAACATATGAAACGGAAATAAAAAAAAAAGGGACAACCCAACGCAAAACAGGCCCATCTCAATTCAGGAAACAGTAATCCAAGCCCAATGGTGTTAATTAGGGAAATTTTACACCTTAAGCAAATTTTACACCCTTATAAAAAGAGAGAGAGAGAGAGAGAGAGATACAAAAAGGTGGGGTTAATTGAAAAAAGAGGGTTGGGTTAATTAAAAGCCCAAGGAAGAGGGCTGAGTTAATTGCGAAATTGCCGCCGCGTCTCAGCACTTTCAGATACAAAAAAAAGTGAGGTTAATGAGAATCGAACCTGAGGTCGTTCTTTCCGGATTAAAAAAAGCCTCCCGTGTCCTACCACTGAGCCAACTAATCTTTGTGATACCCTTCCACTTTACTTTTATATATTACCAAAATAACAGATGTATAAAAAAATATATACACTTTTTTTTTCGGATTTTGGGGCTTCAGCCACCCCGAGCCCCCTGTAGATCCGCCACTGGACACCGGCGATATGTTTGGAGGAGTAGGAGGAAGCCGAAGTCGGATCGGAGAGGAGGCAGAGACTGGAGAGATTGAACAGGAGGAGGAAGCCATAGGGCAGAACCACAAGCACCGCCAACGACTTCGCCAATTTGCAGTCGAGGAAGCCGAATTCGGATCTGGCGGAGCCGTCGCCCTCCTTGTTTGGATGGTTCTATGAACAAGAACATGCTGGAAAAAGATGGGGATTTGCAAAATGATTGTTCCAAGAAATAAAGGGAGTAGATGAGTAGAGACCGATCTTCCACCAAATTAATTAAAACCACCAAAGTAGTGGAAACTGCAAAACTAATTAGGGCTTGTTTGGGATGGGTATATAGATATAGGCTATGCGTATAGAAGACCCAATATCTATATCCCCTGTTTGGTAAATTTATCTAAATTGGTATATGGATATCAATCCTATATCTCTATATACTAATTCTATGGCTTTTTTCACTTTTGGATATCTGTGAAAATTGGGGGATATAGAGACAGACGTACAACTACTGAGCGGTGTTGCTTCCTCTTCTCCTCCTCCTTCTCTGTAGCATCTGTTCAATTGCATCTCTGTTCAAAAATTTCTTTTTTACTGTTGAACAACTGAGTGATGTTTCTCCTTCTTCTCCTCCTCCTTCTCTGTAGTATCGGTTCGATTGCATCTCTGTTCGAAAATTTCTTGTTGATGTTGAACAGAAATCGGGTATATTCTTTTCACTTTGTGGCTACGATCTTTCAATTGAAATTGACCAAATTGATCGAATACAATGAAAAGCGAAATCGGAATGATTACTAGCTTTTAGAGTAAAGGCCTTCGATTGAGTTAGAGGTGAGTCCTCAATAGAAACCTTATTTACCCGCTACTCTTGAAATTAGGGTTTTATTCAAACAAGTTTGTTCGATTATTTGGTTGATTTTTTTTTTTTTTTTTTGTAATTCTAATATCTATATATACCCTTTGCAAACGGCAGATATAAGATATAGATATCAATTATATACCCATATCCAATACCCATAGCTTAATATCTATATCTCATACCCATATCCTATATCCTATATCTATATACCCTTTCCAAACGGGCCCTTAATTGTGCCACACTAGTTAATTGTGCTCGTTGGTGGCAGCAGCAAAGGTAGAGGCGCCGGAGTAGCCAGCAGGGACGGTGCCGCGCTTCATCCTCTTCCCCTTGAGAACGACGCCGCCGGGGGCCGGGGCTGTTGGTGCCCCTTCCTCTTCCGCTCACTTAAAAAATTTAAAAAATAATTTTTTTTCCTTTCTTTTCAATTTAAAATTACATTTTAAAAAAAAATTAGTAAGTCATTGTTACCTATTATACGTATTTTTTTTAAAACACGTACCCTACCTTAACTAAATCGCAAAATACTTTGCGATTTTGGCTAATCTCCAAATTTCTTTTGCTTTTTTGGCCAATTTAAAAAAAAAAAATCTTCATAAGCCTATGCGATACACTTCCTGGATGGATTTAAAATCAACTCAAAAATGAGATATGACCTACTGAGTACTGACCTACTGAGTACTGAATCAAATCCTATCCATAATAATATTAGCCCAAATAGAATAAAATGACATTATGACACCATGCCAATAATTGGTCCATCTGTAATGAATAATGAATTAAGACTACTATGTAATATGTTAATGTAATGAAATCGTTGTGGCATGTAACCGGTCTTTTGCTGTACCAAAAAGGAGCGAGAGATGGATGAAAGATGGGCTTTTATCATGTTTTTTGAACATAACAAGTTAAGGGGTTTGTGCTTTTTTCTTTATGACAACAATGATAAGGGTGGTGACAGTGACCCCGTAAAAAAAAAAAACTAAAAACGAAGTTGTCACAAAAAAAATTTCATGTCACTACACATGTGCCACCACTGATAAGCGTGGTGACAGTGACCCCGTAAAAAAAAAACTAAACGTCATAATATTAATATATTTGTGTTATCAAAAGATACCCATCTAATTTGAGTTTGTCCTATTTAACTTTATACGGGCACTAGTACAGATTTAACGTATGTCGGGTGTTTTTTAACGAAACGGTCAGGTGTTATCGGCCTCCTTTTATTCTCTCACCTGACAGATATTTCTCAGGGATTTTATAAATACTCCCGAGAAATAGTGTTCGGTCAGGGGTTTTACGAATCCAATTGTATGAACTGAATAGGCAGCACCGCATTCCCAAAATAACCTGAAATGTCTACCAAATAGTCCATGAATAGACTCGGTGATTTAAAATTTTATATCACTAGTGTATCAACATATCCAACATAAATGCTTGCTAGATTAGGTTAAAGGAACATGCCTTTCCCTTTTCATGTAAAGTTGGAACATTAGCTCACATCAATTAACTTTACCCATTCAATTAACAATACTCATTCATGATCAGATTGCTTTTCTCATTCAGGGATTTCCAATTATTTAAACTCCTAGTGACAACATATTGTTTGATAAGTTTACTTTTCTGACTACAGCATAGGTGTGATTTTAACTACTAAGTTCCTAACATTGTCCTAAGCAAGGTTAAGGAAATATGACCTTAGCACAAAATCTTCAGCACTAGAGCTATTAACTGAGTGTTCAAGAACTAACTACTGAGGGCTACTATCTAAAAACAAGTCAATAGTTGAATCTAAAAACACAAAAAACTCTATATAACCTAGATATCACCTTAGATATCCCATGGAATTCTGGAATGATTTGACCTTGTCTTTAAAATTGGTTTTTATCTGAAGTATGACAGGGGCAACTTTTTAGCCACATTTTATCCATGTCTACCTTATGTTATATCTTGCTTTGAAGACAATTTGAGCCTTTAGCCTATTTTATTTGTAGCTCCACAAAATTATATTATTCCTAGCCTAGCTATGATGAGCCTTACCCTTTTTTTTCCGGGGAAATTGAGATTTTGAGTGGGTTATGGAATCTATTTTGGAGTTGAGGAGGAAAGAAGCTAAAGTGTGAGTTTTATATGGTTTATGGTTTTGAGAAGATGTAATGTTATGTGCTTATTTGTTCCCTCTTTTTTATGTATTTTATTCCTTAGGTATTTTGGCTCAATTTAAAAAAGAGTTCGAAAAAAAAAGAAAAAAAAAGTGAATAAGAGCCAAGTTTATTTATTTTTGTATAGTAATACGTTTGGAATCTCCGATTATTCGCCTGTGGGCTCGGAATCAAGAACACCAACTTGTTGATGGCCCGATCTTGCAATTTCTTTGCTATTCTCGATGTTTGCAATCAATTACAATTAAAGGTTTCAAACTATTGCGAAAGAAACGAAAAACAAACAAATAAAACTAACTAACAACCAAGTAAAACAGCGACGTAAAAACACTTGGAAAAATTCAGAAAAGTAAACAGCAACAACGACAGAAGGAAGCAGTAGCAACGACAGATGCTGCGGGTGTGTTGTGGCTAGGGATGGCAATGGGTTGGGTGGTGGGTGGATGAACGCCCATTTCACCCGACCCACCATGGATGACCCATCACCCTACCCGATTCAACACCCATATCCACTTCACCTATATCCACCTTCACCCATATCCATCGGGTAAGCGGGTGAAGTAGGTGAAATATGGATAACATATGGGTGATTTTTGCTAAATACACATCATTGAATTCCAATAAAACATGTAGAGAGAACAATTGCTAAAATAATATCATCTTGCCCATTAAGTCTTAAATAAAGCATCATAAGTTTAAATAACATTGTCTTAAACATATGACCATAAGTTTTAAACACAAACAAGAGTTTAAATAACATTGTCTTTAGGAAAATAAGTAATCCAACAACATCAAGACAAGAGTGGTAGAGGACGAAGAGGAAAAAAGTTTTGCAGAACGAAATGCCGATTAGGAAGTTATGGTTTAAGAAATTAGAAAGTTTATATGTTTTTTATATAAAATCTATAAATAATACTTTTATAATGTAGATGGATAGTGGATCGGGATGGGTGGTGGATGATGGGTTGGGTGGTGGATGGGGTGTGGGTGGAAAAAATCTCACCCCACCCGACCCACCACCCATATCCACTTCACCCATATCCACTTTCCACTCGCTTTGTTTGACATGTGAATTGGTGATGGTTGTGTTTGGATCTTTGTTTGGATGATTGATCGAACGATAACTTGAATGCGGAAGCTTTACGATGGGGTAATTGAAGAACCTTTTTAGCCAAAAAGGTTTCCTCAATATAAATTTCCCATCTAATTTTATTGAATGATGAAAAGAGTTTAAATAACAAACATACCAATTCTATCTTTGCAAAAGATAGAGTTTTGGCTTAGATAAATAAATATTAAATCCTAATAATAATCCTAGATAAATATTCCTACTTAGTGGTCAAGGAAAATATCTAGAAAAGATAAACTTTCATTTTCCATAAATAGCTTTAGGATGACGGAACTAAATATGGAAATAACTGAATAATAATAATAATAATAATAATAATAATAATAATAATAATAATTAAATAAGACATTCTATAAATAGCTTCAAATACATAGGAGTTACTAAATATGGAAATAACTGAATAATAATAATAATAATAATTAAATAATATCTTTTCTTCAATCCATGGCGGTGTCTTTTTCTTCCTCTTGAGGAAGACACTCTTTGCCATCAATAGCCCTCGAATCGGTCTTGAGATCTCGCCTGGATCAAGATTATTGGTTGACCCACAGAATGCCATCTTGATCCGCATCATTCTCCCCTTCTTAGCCTCGATTCGTCCTCGAATCGAGTAATTGATAATCGACGGGGAAGGAACATCAACCTTCAGACATGATGACGATGGAGGTATGGGCAAAATAGGTGCAAGAAGATTTCGAGGTATTGGAAACCCAAAATCAAAACCTTTAAATATGATTGTTGAATGGACTTGATCTTCAATGGGAATAAGCTCAATAATCACTTCATCTTCAGCATTGACAACTTCATGAATGTTCTCAAGAGGTACAATAGCTAACCCAAGAAAAATTTCAGTGTACCACCTCATAAATTACCGCATCAACTTCATAAAATACCTCATCTTCGTCAACAGTGAAGACATGCACCACCTCCTGCGCAACACTGCAGTCGACTTTCAAGACAGAGTTGATTCAATTTCGAGGTCGAAGTCAACGGGAATATGCGAAGCAAGTTCAGAGCGCTGTGCTATTTCCGGGGCAACGAAACCAATAGAAGGCTCCTTCACGCCCTTCATGAACTTGGACATCAATTCCTCCAAGGCCTTTTTGCATATAGCCGTCAATTTGGCATTTAGGTTGGCTTGAAGTTGTGCCTCTTCCTCTCGTCGTCGTTCCTCCTCCTCTCGTCGTCGTGCCTCCTCAGCCTCTCTTCGTTGGAGAAGCCAAATATGACGTTGTTGTCGACACCTCTTATCTTCGATTTACGCTTGCCGTTGAAGCCAAAGGCGGCGCATTTGATCCTCTCGTTGTCGCTCGACGGCTTGTTGTTGTTGCGAAGCTCGTTTCTGCAACTCTCGTCGGCGTCGTTGTTGTGCAGCCCATGGATCGAGATCATCATCCCAATTCCCCCCCCCCCCCCCCAATAGCGATAAACATTGAATAAAATCGTTAATAACATCAAGAAAAAGATAAGAACTAGCGAAACCTAAGGCTCTGGTACCACTTGATACGTTTGGAATCCCTGATCCTTCGCATGTGGGCTCGGAATCAAGAACACCAACTTGTCATGGCCCGATCATGCAATTTCATTGCTATTCTCGATGTTTATAATCAATTACAATTAAAGGTTTCAAACTATTGCGAAAGAAACGAAAAATAAACAAATAAAACTAACTAACAACCAAGTAAAACAACGACGGAAAAACAATTGGAAAAATTCAGCAAAGCAAACTACAACAGCGAGAAAAGGAAGCAGCAACAGCGACGGATGCTGCGGGTGTACTGCGGCTAGCGCTCGGATGTGCCGCGGGTGCAGCAAGCCTGCTACGGCCGCTGACAGCGGCTGGCATGAGCAACAAGGACAAAATCCTTTTTCTCTGCGACGAATCAGGCTTGTTGAATTGCGACGGTTTCTACAACCTTGGTTGTTTGATCTTTGACGTGTGAATTGGTGATAGTTGTGTTTGGATCTTTGTTTGGATGATTGATCGAACGATAACTTGAATGCGAAAGCTTTATGATGGGGGAATTGAAGAACCTTTTTAGCGAAAAAGGTTTCCTCAATATAAATTTCCCATCTAATTTTATTGAATGATGAAAAGAGTTTAAATAACAACATACCAATTCTGTCTTTGCAAAAGATAGAGTTTTGACTTAGATAAATAAATATTAAATCCTAATAATAATCCTAGATAAATATTCCTACTTAGTGGCCAAGGAAAATATCTACAAGAGATAAACTTTCCTTTTCCCTTTTATTCACCTAAAAAAGTATTACTAAAAATAAGAAATTCCATAAATAGCTTTTGTTGTTAGGAGGAAATCGAGTTCAAAATATAAAAATATAAATCAAACCAGATTCGTGCCCACACAAATGATTACAAGACCTCCTCCTGATGTAGTAGTGGGAAGTCAGGATCGATCCTCGATGAAGCACGTCAGCGGATCTCAGGTAGCAGCAACTCTCACAGGCAGAAAATCAAACAGAAAGATAGAAGTAACAGATAAAAGCGGAAAATAAAGCAAAGCAGCAAAATTTGGTCGATATCGAGTAAGGAAATCGACCAACAGTAGCTCAATATCGACTAACATAAAACAAAACCAGCAAAAGCAACTCGATTTTGACAAAAGTCCTCGATGTCGACCAATTATCTCGACGTCGACCAAAATTCCTCGCGATCGAGTAACAACAGAAACTAAAATTGCAACCTTTCGTAACACAGAGCATGCTTTTCGATGAAATAGATCAATAAACTAAAGACTTCCAAGATCATGGTATCAACACCACAACGATAACCATGTAAAATAACACATAAAGGCATAAAAAATCATGATTTTAATCAAATAACTTTCGTTATTAACAAATAGGAAGATAGCGGCTTTCGCATAAACCCTAATTGTTACTAACCCTTTTCACATAATTAACCCAAGTTGCATTAAGATCACTTTCGCCTCAATAACACAAACAAGGATCACCTTCAACTTTTGCAAAAGAATCATGCTTGGAGGGATAGAAGACGAATTGCATAAAAAGATCAAAACTTTACCGCATCACCTCACATGGCTACCATCGGGCTCACCCCGACCCTAGAAGTGGGTGGACTACTCGCTCTTCATCATAAATAAACTCATCAAAGATTTCAGAAAAATAAATTGCATTAAAATAAAACTAAAAAGAAAGCTTACAACCGAACAAGCCAAATCCGCTCTCGCCTTTCCACCTTGCTCTTGCCACAAACTCTCTCTTCTATCTCTATGTGACAAATTGTAACTGAAATTGAATGAATGGAAATTAGCCCCTAAGGCTTTATTTATAGCCTTCATTCCAAGCTAATCTAGGAAAGAATACTATATCTATATCTAATTCTATCTATCTTTTAACATAAAGATAAAACATGGAAATAAATAATTATTTCTAAAAAGGAAATATATCTAATGTAGGTAAATATCTTCTCCTCTTGATAGCACTTGATAGATCTTGATGGAATTTGATCTCGAAAATATCTCCATTGGATTCGGGTCAAAATCTTAAAAAGAATTCGGACTAGCTCGATTTCGACTTCTGGGTGTTACTCGATATCGAGTAGTTTCCTCAATATCGACCAAGGTTTGGTCCGTCTTCAGCTTCTTCGTCGATCTCAGCTCTTGGACGGTACATCGACTTGGGTTTTTCCTCGATATCGAGTAGATTTCCTCGATATCGAGCAACGTCTTTCAACTCCTAGCTTCTAGAGTCGACTTCTGGATATTGACTCGATATGGCCAACTCGATATCGACTAAAGGAAGTCGATATCGACCAACTTTCTCAGCTCAGCTCGATTTTTGTCAACTTTGGTGGGAATCGACTAGATGACTCGATATCGACTAAGCTTACTCGATATCGACCAGATTGTGTCGAGTCGATTTTCTTGCTTACAGCTTGATTTGTCCTGGTTCCTGTTGACAGAGGAAATCGAGAATGCAAACACTAAGTAATTAAAGTAAAGAAAACCGATCGAATCCCAGCAAATAATGTTCAAGACTCCCTCCCGATGTAGCAAGAGAAAGTCAGGTTCGAATCCACGAGGCACAGGCTCTAGGGCATCTATCTTAATCTTGGACCATATCGTTAAAGGCATTATACTAACACTAGCTCCAAGATCACATAAATCATTAAATTTATATTGACCAAATCCAATGGTTATAACAAACTTACCTGGATCTGGCCTTTTCTCAAGTATGTCCATATGGCTGCACTCCTTTGTAATCTCGGCCATTGACCGCTTCTTACTTAGAATCTCCTTGAGGAACTTGACATAGGATGGCATTTCATTGAGAGCTTTTGTGAAGGGTATGGTGACATTGAGCTTCTGGAGCATCTTGATGAAGCGCTGAAACTTCTTCTCTGTTGGATCCTTTGGAGATTTTGTTGGGAAGGGCAGCTTCTTTTTCTGATTCGGAGCTAGAACAGATGTCGGAGGTGTTGCAGCTTTCTCGATCTCGACTTGATTTTCCTCGATATCGACCAAGTTCTTCTCGATATCGACTAAGTTCTTCGATGTCGAGTTGTTCTGCTGTGCAGACGAAGGTTGGCCCAGTTTGTCGTTTATATCGAGTAGTCCTTCCTCGATATCGAGTTGCCTTTCCTCGACATCGACCAAGGTCTGGTCGCTATCGACTTGCTGTTCAGCTCTTTTGTCCTGCTGCTATCCGACCTTTGGCTCTTGTAGTTGGTGGCCGCTTCTGAGTTTCACAGCAGTGATGTGTCCGGTATTCCCCTTGGGATTTGGTTATAAAGATCCAGTGAGCGAACCTGATAATCTGGGGAAACCCACTGCTAGCTGGCCAATCTGTGTATCAATTGATTTTCTCCAAACATCGATCTCCCCAAGCCTAGAGTTGACTCCCTGAATCTGAGGGTAGACGGAGTGGAAGGACTGCTTAGAGTCTGAATGGTTCCTCCGTATTTCCTCTAGGACGGTATGTAGATCATCTCTTTTCTGGTCCCTTACCGGATGTCCTGGAGCTCTATATGGCGGGGGTTCCTAGGGGCACCTTGGTTCCATTGTGGTTGCTGAAACCTTTGGTCCCTCATGTAGCGATTGGGACCCCTTCGTAAGCTACCTCTTCATGGTATTCTGCCAGCCTGACTTGCTCTGTGTGTGGGCACTCAGTAGTGGTGTGCCTATGTGATCCACATTCGATGCAGGGCCGGTTGACAGAAAGATAATTTACTTGCTTGAGGAGCTTCCTATTCTGATCTCTGTAGTATTGCTCCTTGACATCTGGATCAATTTCCTTAGAGGGCTCATAGAGGGGCATGGATGGGGCTGGCCTGGCATGGGCATTCTCATCATAGTTGATTGAAGTCCCATACTTGTTATCATAGTTGGTCTGCTTGTCGAGGGCAGCCCATGCGTCAGCTGACGGCATTATCAGATACTCATAATGGGTATATGTGTTGATCCTATCTTTAGCCGCCAGGTCAAGAGAGTTGAAGAAGATCTCCTGAACGATGCAAGGTTATTGTCCATGTGTAGAGCAGGATCGCAGTAGATCCTTATAGCGTTCCCATGCCTTTGCTAGCGGCTCTCCAGGCTGCTGTTTGAAAGATGTAATCTTTTTGCGAAGGAGCGCTGTCTTGGCAGGAGGAAAGAACTTATTGAGAAATTCCTGCTTTACTTGAGCCCATGTGGTGAGGGATCGTGGTTTCAGTCCTTCCAGCCACTTCAATGCGGGACCAGCGGGAGACTAACGGAAAGCCTTCATCAAGATGTACTCCAAGGTGGTACCTTCAGCAAGAGTACGACACATGTTAGTAAAGTTTATAATATGCTGAAGAGGGCATTCATTAAATCTACCATGAAAAGCATTATGTTTAATTTCTATTAAGAAAGGAGTGCGAATTTCATAGTTATTTTGAGGGATTAGAATAGCCGATTCAGGCACGACGAGAGTCGGGTGCATGTAATCCTCTGCTGTTGTAGGATATTGGGCGAGCTGCTCTTCTGCTTGCCTCGCACGCTCAGCTTCCTGTTCCCTTCCTGCTCTCTCAGTGGCGAGAGTAGCATCCTTAGTGCCTAGTTCCCTCTGAAGCCTCTCAATCAGCTGTTCCTGTGTCTCTGCAACTGCCATGGCTCTCTTTAGTTTAGCTTGGATGTGTATAAGGCGCTCCGGTTCGTCTAAGGCGTCAAACTCAGGTGTTTGACCAGAACGGCGCATATACCTGCGAAGTAACTCTAAGAAAAATTGAGATCTGACTACCTAAGGCGCGAATGATTACTTCCCCGGCAACGACACCAATTTGTTGTACAGAGGAAATCGAGAATGCAAACAGTAAGTAATTAAAGTAAAGCAAACCGATCGAATCCCAACAAATAATGTTCAAGACTCCCTCCCGATGTAGCAAGAGAAAGTCAGGTTTGAATCCAAGAGGAAGCTTGGTCAGCGGATCCTAGGCAGCGATGGAATCTCACGGACAGAAGTCGACTTACAAGTTGCTCGATCTCGACTAGGGTTAGTCGACAGAAGATCAGACAAGTCGATTCACGCAGCAGCAGTCACAGGAAGGTTGTCGATATCGACCAGGCTCTACTCGATATCGAGTAAAGAAGTCGACGTCGAGGAAGGCTTTGTCGAGTACCTGCACAGGAGAAGCTACGGCGATCTGGGATCGAGGATCAGTAGTCGATATCGACCAAACTTTGTCGGGATCGAGGAGTAACAAAAAGTAAAAACAAGCAATTTTGAATCGTAACTTGATGAATGAAAGAGAACTTCCAAGATTAGGGTTTGTGACAACGATTACCATGAAAGTGGAACATAAATTATAAAAGGTGGTGACTTTATCGATAAAGGAAAAGGCTTTCACCTGATCTGACAAGTAGGAATATAAATCTCTCGATAAATAACCCTAATTGTATCTATTCCTTTTCTTAATTAGCATTTATAATCTTTCGAATAGAAATCCTAATTACTACCCAAGTTTCACAACATGAGTTCCTCAATTTCTCAATCAAAGATGAAGCACATAGGGAATAGATTAAAATAACGACAAAATACCTCCTTTTGCAATCGCTAATCCACCAACATGGCTCTCGTTGGACTCACCCCAACCTTAGAAGTAGGTGGACTACTCGCGCCTCATCGCAATAGCAGACATTGATGTAAAAGAAATAACTTGCAATAAACTATATTCAAAGACTTTATAACCCCGGCACTCAAACTTTCGCAGAATGCCAAAACCCTAAAACCTTTGAACTCCTAAAAACTCTATGTGTAATTGTATCTCTGAAATTGAATAAATAAAAACTCAGCCCCATGGGCTTTATTTATAGGGCTTAATCTTTGCTAATCAAGGAAAGCAATCTATATTTATATCTAATGATAAAACTTAAATAAGGATAAAACATTAATTCTAATAGGGAATATCTAAAAATCTCTTTATCTTCATGGCATAGGTAGACAATCTTTCCTCCATGGATAAGTCCTTGATAGTCTTGATAAAAATTGGATAGAACTTGATAGATGTGGATAGAATCGGACTCCTTCGGCTCCAAGTAATCCCAAACTGCGTCGGACAGCTCACCGCGTAACGCGGTCCAGTATAGCGCTCCTCGATATCGAGTAACTTCGGCGTCGACTTCGGCTGGCTAGGCATCTCGAGTAGCTGGTTCTCGATCTGGCTCGGGCAGGTGTGTCTGGGTTACTCGACATCGACCAATTTTTGTTGATATCGAGTAAAGTTGTGCTCGGCATGTCTTGTCCTCGGCTTCTCGACTTGGCGTAGCTCCTCGACTCAGGGCATGGCTTTCAGGTTTGTCGATATCGAGTTAAGTACTCGATATCGAGTAGAGCTCTGGAGTCGGGTTGGCTTCGTCTTCAGCTTCCTTGATCAGCTCCTACTCGGCCAGCACTGCTCGGACATCTTTGGTCGATATCGAGTAAATGTACTCGATATCGAGTAGCTCTTGGTTTCAGCTTGATTCGTCCTCGTTTCGTCGTTCTTCGACCTTGGACTTCTGTAGTTGATTTTCGAGCTTTTCGTCCTTTCTCATAACTGCTGTAAATTGCCTCGAATTCTGCGAATTTAAACAGAAACTGGTGTAGATTCCATAATTTGGCAAATAAGCATAAACTACATAGATTCTATACTATTCTAGCCCAAATGCATGAAATGTATGCAGAAAATGACATTAAAGTTACTGTAAAACATGACAGATTCAGCTCACAATAGTTCTGCTGCTCCTTGACCTCGGACTTCTGTAGTTGACTTTGAGCTTTTCTTCCTTTCTCAGAATTGATGCAAATTGCTTCAATTTCTGCGAAATTAAACAGAAACTGGTGTAGATTCCATAATTTGGCAAATAACCATAAACTACATAGATTCTGTACTATTCTAGCTCAAATGTATGAAATGCATGCAGAAATCGATATAAAAGTCAATAAAAAAACATGGTGAATTAGGCTCACAACAAACACCCCATACTTAAGCTTGCTTGTCCTCAAGCAATACCTTCAATCGTCATACAGGGGAAGAAATTAAAACTCTCAACATTTTAGATTCATTGTCATATGTCCCTGCAATCAATTGCCATCCTCGAAAAGGTACTAGTGTCACAAATCCATGCATGTGCAATTAAAAAGCAACATCTACTCACAAAAGGAGGGTTATGCAAAACATTCATTCATGACAAAGCAAAAATAATCAAGAGGAATTTAATTTAAGCTCGAATAAGGAGTAGATTGGTAAAGAGTTAAAAGGTGGGCAAGTTTTTGGCAATGTGGTGCTAATGATCCGGGGAAATGCATTATTTCCAAATTTTCATACCACACTTCTCTTTCATAAGATTCATCACCTTTCTCTCTTTTGCTCAATGCTTTTTTCAATATAATGCTTTTACCTCTCTAACCTCAGCACTGCCTTCTCGCGAGTCGCAAACATGGGTGTCATGAATGGCCCCGAATACTTAGTGCTTTGGACTTCCTCACCTGTTGGTCCCATCTCACTGAACTATTATCTCAGTAAGCAGGGTCGATCTACCTTTATCTCCTGAGGTGATCGGATTTTTTTTCACTCATTAAATTTTCTATATATTTCAAACATCCCTACCAAACTCCAATAATGATAATAACCATTCTAACACCATATAATAATCTCCATAATGTACTTTCATTCTCAACATAATCCCCGGATAGGAAATAAGGTAAATAATGGGCAATATTTAGATCATGTGGAGCAATAATTGAAATAAGGCATATTATGGCTTTTGTGATGCATAAGCATAGGTAACACTAGGAATATAAACATATGAGCATATATGGAAATATAAACTCCTCCATCCTTTTATCATGCAACATGTCAAAAGCACTTTCAAATTTTACCTCCTTTCATGGTTTTCATAAAATAATGCACTTCATTGTGACTTCCTTTTACTAGGGAATTTTATCGCTATATCTCTAATGAATCCAATTTTGCATCGTCGAGTTCAATATAAGCATCCATGACACTAATCAAAGTTTTCAATGGGGTCATTTTTCAAAACATTGGAAAACATGCATATAAGCCCATAAATCAATAATGAATTCCAAATTAGCCATGTATAAGCAATTCAAGAGTTAAGCTTTAAATATGCACACATAATGTCAAATAAAATCAAATATGCATAAAGTAAGCCCTTCCCCCACCCCATACTTAAACATTACAGTGTCCTCACTGTATAAAAACAAGGGTAAAGAAAGAACCTCACTAGACAGGTGTGCAGGATGCCAAAAATCGAGTGCTATGTTGTAGTCCTGGTCGATTTTAGCTTGCTTCTATCCCCGTGGATTTGAAAAATGTAGAAGAGAAATATCCACAATAGAAAAACTAAAAGTTCAAAACCAAAAAACAATCAAAAAACAACAATGTCCAAAAGTCCCAAAAATAAATGTTTATTTACAAGCTCTAGATTTTATAGTCGCTAGGCCGACTTCTCCATTATGCTCAAGGTGGCATTTGCAGGGCCCATGTAGCTTGGGCTTCAAACATGACTCCATTTTGGTCCATCAGCTGCAGTCCGCCCGAATGGATCATGTTTACCATGAAGGGCCCCATCTTTTTCTTGTTGAATTTGTTGGAAAACCAATGATCCTTTGATTTGGAGACATAGACTTTGTCTCCAACTTCATACTTATTAGGATCATCATTGGAAATCCTGCATAATCGCACATACCAATGTTTGGCGACATAGACTTTGTCTGCAATTAAAGATGTATAGATACATCTTTAATTGAAATAGGAGAAGAAAGATCCATACCTTGGCTTACCTTCGCAGAATCGGATTCAGGGACCTCAATGTTTGGTCGATTTCGAGTAATATTACTCGATATCGAGTTATTTTCTTCAGGTGGGATCTCAGTCGAATTCGAGGGAGACTTGTCGATTTGGGTTGGTCGATATCGAGCAAGATTACTCGATATCGAGTTGCCTGGCTCGACTTCTGGTGGCTTCTGCTTGACAGGTGGAGTCAACTCGGTGAGATTTGGTCGATATCGAGTAACCTTACTCGATATCGAGTTAGGCTGCTCGATATTCCTCTGCTCGACTACTGGTGGCGTCAGCTTGACATGGGTAGGTCGATATCGACTTGTCGTGGTCGATATCGAGTTGGTTTCTGGGCTTGTCGATTTCTCTTGGTCGATATCGACCCCATACTTAAGACATGGCAAGGCATCCGAAAAATAGTTAGTCCAAATTGACGTACCTTGGTCTATGTCGAGTGGATTCTCAGCTTCTTTGTTAAGGATGGCCATGATCTCTTCCACCTGGGCTTCCACATCCCTTTTTTCTAGCTCTTCAGGAGTCATATTTCTTACCTTATGCTCATCGAAATTAATGTAACCAGCTGATATAGATTTTACCTCTTCCATGGGACCTGTATGCATTTCAGTTTTATTAAAGGAATACTCAATTACCTCATCGCTGATGTTGAAAGTGAGCACTCCCTTCCTTACGCTTATGTTGGCATCCACCGTTGCCAAGAAGGGTCTTCCTCGAATAATTGGACAAGCAGGGTCCTCTGCCATATCAATAACTAAGAAATCAGCAGGGACAAAGAACTTACCTACTTGTACTGGCACATTGTCCACCATGCCTGTTAGGATGACCACCGTGTTGTTTGCCATATAAAGCTTAGCATCCACGGGCTCTAAGGCACCTACCTTAATCTTGGACCATATTGTTAGAGGCATTATACTCACACTGGCTCCAAGATCACATAATGCATTGAATTTGTATTGACCAAATCAAATGGTTATAGAAAACATACCTAGATCTGGCTTTTTCTCAAGTATGTCCATATGGCTGCACTCCTCTACGATCTCAGCCATTGATCGCTTTTTGCTCAGAATCTCCTTGAGGAACTTGACATATGATGGCATTTCATTAAGAGCTTCTGTGAAGGGTATGATGACATTGAGCCTCTGAAGCATCTTGAGGAAGCGCTGGAATTTCTTTTCTGCTGGATCCTTTGGAGATTTCATCGGGAAAGGCAGCTTCTTTTTCTGCTTTGGAGCCAGAACAAATGTCGGAGGTGTTGCAGCGTCCTCGATGTTGACTTGATTCTCCTCGATAATATTTTCCTCGATATCGACCAGTTTTCTCGATGTCGAGTTGGAGTGCTGTGCAGACGAATCTTGGCCAAGCTTTTCCTCGACTACGAGTTGATTTTGCGCGACATCGACTAAATGTTGGTCGACACCGAGTTGCTGTTGGTTGAGGTCGAGTTGTTTCTCAGCTTCGTCCTGCTGCTTTCCGACCTCTAGCTCGCGTAGTTGGTGTCCACTCCTGAGCTTTACGGCTGCGATGTGTCCGGTCTTCCCCTTGGGGTTGGGCTCAGAAGATCCAGGGAGCGTACCTGACTATCTGTGGATGCCTGATGCCAGCTGGCCAATCTGTGTATCAATCGATTTCCTCCAGACATCGATTTCTCCAAGCCTAGCGTTGACACCATGTATCTTAGTGTAGACAGAAGTGAAGGACTGTTTGGTGTCTGAATGGTTCCTTCGCATTTCCTCAAGAATGGTCTGTAGGTCATCCCTCTTCTTGTCCCTTTCTGGATGTCCTGGAGCTCTGCATGGCGGGGGGTTCCTAGGGGCACCTTGGTTCCATTGTGGTTGTTGAAACCTTTGGTCCCCCATATAGCGATTGGGACCCCTTGCGTAAGCTACCTCTTCGTGGTTTTCTGCCATCCTGACTTGCACTGTGTGTGGGCACTCAGTAGTGGTGTGCCACTGTGATCCGCATTCGATGCAGGGCTGGTTGACAGAAAGATACTTGACTTGCTTGAGGAGCTTACGATTCTGATCTCTGTAGTATTGCTCCTTGACATCTGGGTCAATCTCCTTAGAAGGCTCATAGAGGGGCATGGATGGGGCTGGCCTGGCATAGGCATTCTCATCATAGTTTGTCGGAGTCCCATACTTATTATTGTAGTTGGTAAGCTTGTCGAGGGTAGCCCATGCGTCAGCTGGTGGCATTATCAGATACTCATAATGATTATACTGGTTGATCCTATCCTTAACGGCCAACTCAAGAGAATTGAAGAAGATCTCCTGAACGACATAGGGTGGCTATCCATGTGTAGGGCAGGATCGCAGTAGATCCTTATATTGTTCCCATGCTTTTGCTAGAGGCTCCCCAGGCTTCTGTTTAAAAGCTGTAATCTTTTGGCGGATGAGTACTGTCCTGGCAGGAGGAAAAATTTATTGAGAAATTCCTGCCTTACTGCAGCCCATGTTGTCAAGGATCGTGGAGGGAGACCTTCAAGCCACTTCAATGCTGGACCGGCCAGAGACCAACGAAAAGCCTTCATCATGACATATTCCAAAGTGGTACCTTCAGCAAGAGTACGGTACATGTCGGAAAAATTGGTAATATGTTGAAGAGGGCATTCATTAAATCTTCCATAGAAAGCATTGTTTTTAATCTCAATCAGGAAAGGAATGCGAATTTGAAAGTTATTTTGAGGGATTAGAATGGCCGATTCAGGCACAACGATAGTCGGGTGCATGTAATCCTCTGCAGTGGTAGGGTATTGGGCAAGCTCAGCTTCCACCTGCCTCCTTCGCTCAGCTTCCTGTGTAGTGCGTGCTCTCTCAGCGGTGAGAGCAATATCCTTGGCGGCTAGTTCCCTCTAAAGCCTCTCAATCATCTCAGCTTGTGTTTCGGCAGTCGCCATGATCCTTTTCAGTCTAGAATGGATGTGTAATAGGCGTTCCGGATCGTCTAAGGCGTCAAAATCAGGTGGTTGACCAGAATGGTGCACACACCTACAAAATCAAAACTTAAAGGAAAATGTGATATCTAACTACCTAAGACGCGAATGATTGCTTCCCTGGCAACGGCGCCAATTTGTTGTTAGGAGGAAATCGAGTTCAAAATATAAAAATATAGATCAAACCAGATTCGTGCCCACGCAAATGATTACAAGACCTTCTCCTGATGTAGCAGTGGGAATTCAGGATCGATCCTCGAGGAAGCACGTCAGCGGATCTCAGGTATCAGCAAATCTCACAGGCAGAAAATCAAATAGAAAGACATAAATAACAGATAAAAGCGGAAAATAAAGCAAAGAGAAAAAGTTGGTCGATATCGACTACCAGTACTCGATATCGAGTAAGGAAATCGACCAACAGTAGCTCAATATCGACTAACAGAAAGCAAAACCAGCAAAAGCAACTTGATTTCGACAAAAGTCCTCGATGTCGACCAATTACCTCGACGTCGACCAAAATTCCTCGAGATCGAGTAACAAAAGAAACTAAAATTGCAACCTTTCGTAACACAGAGCTTGTTTTTCGATGAAATAAATCAATAAACTAAAGACTTCCAAGATCAGGGTATCAACACCATAATGATAACCATGTAAAATAAGACATAAAGGCAAAAAAGATCATGCTTTTCATCAAATAACTTTCGTTATTAACAAATAGGAAGATAGAGGCTTTCGCATAAACCCTAATTGTTACTAACCCTTTTCACATAATTAACCCAAGTTGCATTAAGATCACTTTCGCCTCAATAACACAAACAAGGATCACCTTCAACTTTTGCAAAAGAATCATGCTTGGAGGGATAGAAGATGAATTGCATAAAAAGATCAAACATTTACCGCATCACCTCACATGGTTACCGTCGGGCTCACCCCAACCCTAGAAGTGGGTAGACTACTCGCTCTTCATCATAAATAAACTCATCAAAGATTTCAGGAAAATAAATTGCACTAAAATAAAACTAAAAAGAAAGCTTACAACCGAATAAGCCAAATCCGCTCTCGCCTTTCCACCTTGCTCTTGCCATAATCCCCGGCAACGGCGTCAATTTGTTGTTAGGAGGAAATCGAGTTTAAAATATAAAAATATAGATCAAACCATATTCGTTCCCACACAAATGATTACAAGACCTCCTCCTGATGTAGCAGTGGGAAGTCAGGATCGATCCTCGAGGAAGCACGTCAGCGGATCTCAGGTAGCAGCAAATCTCATAGGCATAAAATCAAACAGAAAGATAGAACTAACAGATAAAAGCGGAAAATAAAGCAAAGCAACAAAATTTGGCCGATATCGACTATCAGTACTCGATATCGAGTTAGGAAATCGACCAACAGTAGCTCAATATCGTATAACAGAAAGCAAAACCAGCAAAAGCAACTCGATTTCGACAAAAGTCCTCGATGTCGACCAATTACCTCGACGTCGACCAAAATTCCTCGAGATCGAGTAACAACAGAAACTAAAATTGCAACCTTTTGTAACACAGAGCACGTTTTTTGATGAAATAGATCAATAAACTAAAGACTTCCAAGATCAGGGTATCAACACCACAACGATAACCATGTAAATTAACACATAAGGGCATAAAACATCATGCTTTTCATCAAATAACTTTCGTTATTAACAAATAGGAAGATAGAGGCTTTCGCATAAACCCTAATTGTTACTAACCCTTTTCACATAATTAACCCAAGTTGCATTAAGATCACTTTCGCCTCAATAACACAAACAAGGATCACCTTCAACTTTCGCAAAAGAATCATGCTTGGAGGGATAGAAGACGAATTGCATAAAAAGATGAAACCTTTACCGCATCACCTCACATGGCTACCGTCGGGCTTACCCCGACCCTAGAAGTGGGTTGACTACTCGCTCTTCATCATTAATAAACTCATCAAAGATTTCAGGAAAACAAATTGCATTAAAATAAAACTAAAAAGAAAGCTTACAACCGAACAAGCCAAATCCACTCTCGCCTTTCCACCTTGCTCTTTCCATAATCCCCGGCAACGGCGCCAATTTGTTGTTAGGAGGAAATCGAGTTCAAAATATAAAAATATAGATCAAACCAGATTCGTGCCCACCCAAATGATTACAAGACCTCCTCCTGATGTAGCAGTGGGAAGTCAGGATCGATCCTCGAGGAAGCACGTCAGCGGATCTCAGGTAGCAGCAAATCTAATAGGCAGAAAATCAAACAGGAAGACAGAAATAACAGATAAAAGAGGAAAATAAAGCAAAGCAGCAAAATTTGGTCGATATCGACTACCAGTACTCGATATCGAGTAAGGAAATCGACCAATAGTAGCTCAATATCGACTAACAGAAAGCAAAACCAGCAAAAGCAACTCGATTTCGACAAAATCCTCGATGTTGACCAATTACCTCGACGTCGACCAAAATTCCTCGAGATCGAGTAACAACAGAAACTAAAATTGCAACATTTCGTTACACAGAGCACGTTTTTCAATGAAATAGATCAATAAACTAAAGACTTCCAAGATCAGGGTATCAACACCACAACGATAACCATGTAAAATAACACATAAAGGCATAAAAGATCATGCTTTTCATCAAATAACTTTCGTTATTAACAAATAGGAATATAGAGGCTTTTGCATAAACCCTAATTGTCACTAACCCTTTTCACATAATTAACCAAAGTTGCATTAAGATCACTTTCGCCTCAATAACACAAACAAGGATCACCTTCAACTTTCGCAAAAGAATCATGCTTGGAGGGATAGAAGACGAATTCCATAAAAAGATCAAACCTTTACCGCATCACCTCACATGGCTACCGTCGGGCTCACCCCGACCCTAGAAGTGGGTGGACTACTCGCTCTTCATCATAAATAAACTCATCAAAGATTTCAGGAAAATAAATTGCATTAAAATAAAACTAAAAAGAAAGCTTACAACCGAACAAGCCAAATCCGCTCTCGCCTTTCCACCTTGCTCTTGCCACAAACTCTCTCTCTCTCTCTCTCTCTCTCTCTCTCTCTCTCTCTCTCTCTCTCTCTGTCTCTCTCTCCCTCTCTCTCTCTCTATGTGACAAATTATAACTGAAATTGAATGAATTGAAATCATCCCCTAAGGCTTTATTTATAGCCTTCATTCCAAGCTAATCTAGGAAAGAAAACTATATCTATATCTAATTCTATCTATCTGTTAACATAAAGATCAAACATGGAAATAAATAATTATATCTAAAAAGGAAATATATCTAATATAGGTAAATATCTTCTCCTCTTAATAGCACTTGATAGATCTTGATGGAATTTGATCTCGAAAATATCTCCATTGGATTCGGGATAGAATCTTAACAAGAATTCGGACTAGCTCAATTTCGGCTTCTGGGTGTTACTCGATATCGAGTAGTTTCCTCGATATCGACCAAGGTTTGGTCCGTCTTCAGCTTCTTCGTCGATCTCGGCTCCTGGACGGTTAATCGACTTGGGTTTTTCCTCGATATCGAGTAGATTTCCTCGATATCGAGCAACGTCTTTCAACTCCTAGCTTCTGGAGTCGACTTCTGGATATTGACTCGATATGGCCAACTCGATATCGACTAAAGGAAGTCGATATCGACCAACTTTCTCAGCTCAGCTCGATTTTTGTCAACTTTGGTGGGAATCGACTAGATGACTCAATATCAACTAAGCTTGCTCGATATCGACCAGATTGTGTCGAGTCGATTTTCTTGCTTCCAGCTTGATTTATCCTGGTTCCGTTGCTCCTTGAACTTGGACTTCTGTAGTTGACTTCGAGCTTTTCTTCCTTTCTCATAATTGCTGCAAATTGCTTCGATTTCTGCGAAATTAAACAGAAACTAGTGTAGATTCCATAATTTGGCAAATAACCATAAACTGCATAGATTTTGTACTATTCTAGCCCAAATGTATGAAATGCATGTAGAAATCGATATAAAAGTCAATATAAAACATGGTGAATTAGGCTCACAACAGCTTTAACTACGCAGGAGTTACTAAATATGGAAATAAATGAAAAATAATAATATTAATAATATTAATTAAATAGTATCTTTTCTTCAATTCATGGTGGTGCCTTCTTCTTCCTCTTGAGGAAGACACTCTTTTCCATCAACAACCCTCGAATCGGTCTTGCGAGCTCGCATGGATCAAGATTATTGTTTGACCCTTAGAATGCCATCTTGATCTGCATCATTCTCCCTTTCTTAGATTCGATTCGTCCTCGAATCCATTCATTGATAATCGATGGGGAAGGAACATCAACCTTCAGACATGAAGACGATGGAGGTATGGGCAAAATAGGTGCCAGAAGATTTCGAGGTATAGGAAACCCAAAATCAACACCTTTAGGTATGGTTGTGTTTGGATCTTTTTTTGGATGATTGATCAAACGACAACTTGAATGTGAAAGCTTTAGGATGGGGGAATTCAAGAACCTTTTTAGCCAAAAAGGTTTCCTCAATATAAATTTTCTATCTAATTTTATTGAATGATGAAAAGGGTTGAAATAAATATTAAATTCTAATAATAATCCTAGATAAATATTCCTACTTAGTGGCCAGAGAAAATATCTAGAAGAGATAAACTTTCCTTTTCCCTTTTATTCATCTAACTAAGTATTACTAAAAATAAGACATTCCATATGAAAATAACTGAAAAATAATAATTAAATAATATCTTTTCTTCAATCCGTGGTGGCGCCTTCTTCTTCCTCTTGAGGAAGACACTCTTTGCCATCAATAGCCCTCGAACCGGTCTTAAAAGCTCGCCTGGATCAAGATCATCGTTTGACCAATAGAAGGCCATCTTGACCCGCATCACATAGTGAGAAAGAGTTGGATTTATGTTGGTTGAAAGTTAGATTGATTGGGTGTTGTAGATACATGAGTATGAGTATGAGATGATGAGATGATGATGAGATTGATGATTTTTAGAGAGTTATGAGTTTATTGATATATTTTGAGAGTTGTGATTTATGAGGAATTTGGAGTTATTGTTATATTTTGAGATGTTGTGTTTATGTGAGCTTGAGTACTATTGAGTTGGTTTGTGTTATGTTGGAAGTTGTTGAAATCTTATTTTCCCGAAATTTATAGCACCACATGACCAAATACAATTCATTGCCCTTATGTTTCTTACCAATCCCCATTACAACCCCGCCGAATGGAATCTTCTATGAAGGTTTCCATTGAGCGAAAGTTCTCTTGATGTTCTTATTTTTGCATTGACGTATCCGATGAAGATTTTGTGATATAAATGTCAATATTTGATTTGATGCTTGTATATGGAATTGAGATGAGTGTTATGCTTAAAGCCTAAACACATGAGAGTGAGAGATACACATTATCCTTGGTGAGGTTGGATTTTTGAGCATGCAAGCAACTTGATCCCATATATACAGGTTATGATGTTTATATGCCTTGATTATATTTGCACTATTGATGATGTTGCTTTTGATGAGTAAAATTGTGAAAGAATCTCCCGTGGGATGCATAGATGATATTTTTGTCTTATGGTTGCTTGAGGACAAACAAGAGTTAAGTGTGGGGGGATTTGATAATACATATTTCATATAGGCATTATAGGTATTTCTTATTGCATTTAGATAGGAATTTGCATATATTTTAGTCTAGTTTCATATACTGCTTGTGAAGTATTCGAGTTCGGAATCTACACCATTTTAGTGTTTATTCTGCAGAGTTACATTCCGACCTTGGAAGGGATCTTGGAAGAGTTTAAGAGACATGTTTTGGAGCATATGAAGGCTGAGGAAGAGGCTAGAGAAGAGCAAGGAAGCACAACATCAAAGGGAAGAAGGAATCTGTCATTGCGAAGGGCGCGCGCGCCGTGCTTTAGGTGGCGCCCGCCGTGATGCCGTTTCCAGCGAGTGCTGGGGAAGCAATCATTCGCACCTTAGGTAGTAAGATCTCACGTTTTCTTTAAGTTTTGTTCGTGCAGTGTATGCGCCATTCTAGTCAACAACCTGAGATTGACGCCTTAGACGAACCAGAATGCCTTATACACGTCCACGCTAGATTGAAAAGAGCCATGGCGTCCGCAGAAACACAAGCACAGCTGATAGAAAGGCTTCGAGCGGAGTTAGAAGCCAAAATTACTGCTCTCACCGCTGAGAAAGCACGCACTGCGCAGAAAGCCGAACTAAGGAGACAGGGAGAGGCTAAGCTTGCCCGATTCCCTACCACTGCAGAGGATTACATGCATCCGACTCTTGTCGTGCCTGAATCGGCTATTCTAATCCCTGAAAATAACTTTGAAATTCGCACTGCCTTCCTTATTGAAATAAAAAATATTGCTTTTTATGGAAGGTTTAATGAATGTCCTCTTGAACATATTACCAATTTTTCTGATATGTGCCATACTCTTGCTGAAGGTACTACTCTAGAATATGTCAAGATGAAAGCTTTTCGATGGTCTCTTGCCGGTCCAGCATTAAAGTGGCTAGAAGGATTGACTCCAAGATCCCTCACAACATGGGCTGATGTAAGGCATGCGTTTCTTAATAAAATTTTCCCTCCTGCCAAGATAGTGCTCCTCCGTCAAAAGATTACATCTTTCAAGCAAAAGCCTGGGGAGCCGCTAGCAAAAGCATGGGAACGATTCAAGGATCTACTATGATCCTGCCATACACATGGGCAGCAACCATACATCATTCAGGAGATCTTCTACAATTCTCTTGATCTGGCTGCTAAGGATAGGATCAACCAATATACTCAATATGGGTATCTAACGATTCCACCAGCTGACGCATGGGCTACCCTCGAAAAGCTCACCAAATTCGACAATAAGTATGGGGCTCCGACAAACAATGACGAGAATGCCTATGCAAGGTCAGCTCCATCCATGCCCCTCTATGAGCCTTCTAAGGAGATTGATCCAGATTTCAAGGAGCAGTACTACATAGATCAGAATCGCAAGCTCCTCAAGCAAGTCAAGTATCTTTCTGTCAACGAGCCCTGCATTGAATGTGGCTCACAGCGGCACACCACTCCAGAGTGCCCACATACAGAGCAAGGATGGCATAAAACTCACGAAGAGGTAGCTTACGCAGGGGGTCCCAATCGCTTTATGGGGGACCAAAGGTTCCAAGAACCACAATGGAACCAAGGTGCCCCTAGGAACCCCCCGCCATACAGAGCTCCTGGACATCCAGAAAGGGATCAGCGGAAGGATGATCTATAGATGATCCTCGATGAGATGCGCCGGAATCGGGCAGAAAGCAAGCAAGCTAGTAGCACCATCAATAATCAGCTCCAAAACATCAATACAAGATTTGGAGAACTGGACATCTGGAAGAGGAACATTGAGACCCAGATGGGTCAATTTCTCTTTTGGCCCTACAAAGGAGGAAATTTCATGGATGGAGGTAAAAAAGCATAAGCAACCACGAGGGTAAGCAAACAACAACGGAGGAATGCGCCAAGAAGCTGCTCGACATCGACAAACACTGCTCGACGTCGACCACCGTCCTCGACTTCGACCAAGCTTACTCGAGGTCGACTTCCCCTGCTGAACACCGACTTGCCAAGAGCCTAAGTATGGGGTCCCTGTACTCGAAGTCGACCAGACCTACTCGACGTCAACCAACCCTAACCCGAAGATTTCTGTTTTGGGCACGAAAAGGTAAGTCCAGGTATGATTTCAACCCCTCCTCTGTCCATTAATAAATTTAATAAAAATTTAAGGGGAGGTAAGGCCCCATGGTGAGCTAATCTGCGAAGGATGAGAGCTGGAAAGAAGAAGAAGGAAGGCAAGGGATACTATGCAACCAACAACTTATCAGCTGAGCTTGCATACTACAGTCAGGACCTAGATGATCCAAGAGAAGGGCCAAGCACAAGAGGGCCCCACATTGACGGTCCTTGAGCACAAGTGGAGAAGTCGGCCTAACGACTCTAAAATCTAGAGCATGTACATAAAACTTTTGAATTTTGGGACTTTGAAACTTTTGGTTTTGGATTTGTTTGTTTTTGTTTTTTGGTTTTGAACACTTCATGTGGAAGGTCTTGTCTTCATGCGAAAATCTTACATTTTTTTAGGTCGAGAAGCATAAAGGATCGCAAAGAGAGGAAGAAGAAGTCCCTAACAGTCAGTCGAAATCGACTACGCCAAGTCGAGATCGACTACGAAGAGGATCGAGTACAACACTATACTCGACGTCGAGTAGGCCACTCGACGTCGACCACCCAGAAGCATGCTTGACTTCATCTTTCACTCGATGCAGCAGATTTGTACTCGACGTCGACCACGCCTACTCGGCGTCGACTACCTCAGTTACTCGACTGCCCTATTTTGACTCTACGGCGCGTTATTCAGTGAGTTCCTTCCTTTATCCTTGTTTTATGTTAATTTTATACAGTGGGGACATTGTATACTTTAAGTATGGGGTGGGGGAAGAGCTTATTATCATTATTTTATTCTTGATTTTTATTACATGATGAATTTTGAGTAAATTTTTAATTTTGTGCATAATTGCTAAACTCAAAGTTCTATGAGACATCTCCAAATGCTTGTAAATTGTTCAAAGATTAGTGTCATGGAAGTTATATAGAACTCAACGATGCAAAATTGGATTCATTAGAGATATAGCATGAAATTGCCTAGTAAAGGGAAGTCACAATGAAGTGTATAATTTTATTGAAAACCATGAAAGGAGGTAAAATTTGAAATTGCTTTTGACATGTTGCATAATAAGAGGATGGAGTACTTTATCTTTCCATATATGCTCTATGTTTATATTCCTTAGCCATACCTATGCTTATGCATCACAAAAGCCATACTAAGCCTTATTTCATGTATTGCTCCACATGATCTAAATATTTCCCATTCTTTACCTTATCCGGGGATTGTGTTGAGAATTAAAGCTACATTATGGAGATTATTATATGGTGTTTGTGTTGTTTTATATCATATATGGAGTTTTGCAGGAAATTGAAAAATATATGGAAAATTTAATGAGTGGAAAAAAAAATTCTGATCACCTCAGGAGATAAAGGTAGATCGACCCTGCTTGCTGAGATAACAGTTTAGTGAGATGGGACACACAAGTGAGGAGTCCAAAGCACTAAGTATCCAGGGCCATTCATGACACCCATGTTTGCGACTCGCGAGAAGGCAGTGCTTAGGTTAGAGAGGTAAAAGCATAATATTGGGAAAAAAAAGCATTGAGGGAATTAGTGAAAGGTGATGATTCTTATGAAGAAGGAATGTGGTATGAAAGTTTGGAAATACTCCATTTCCCCGGATCATTAACACCACATTGCGAAAAATTGCCCACCTTTAGCCTTTTACCAATCTACTCCTTATTGAGTTTAAATTAAAGTCCTCTTGATTATTAATGCTTTGTCACATGAATTGTTTTTGCATAACCCTTCTTTAGTGAGAGATGTTTCTTTTATTGCACAAGTATGGATTTCTGGCATAAGTACATTTTCGATGATGGTAATTGATTGCAGGGTTATATAAAGATGAATCAATGGTGTTGAGAGTTTTAAATTCTTCCCCTGAATGACCATCCAAGTTATTGCTTGGGACAAGCAAGCTTAAGTATGGGGTGATTTGATGTCCACTAAAGTGACCATGTCTTTATATATATTTTAGCTCCTTATTCTTAGTACTTTGCATATTTCGGGCTGGGAATATGTTGAATTTATGTAATATATGCTTATTTGCAAGAAATAGAGGTCTACATAAGTTTTGGTTTAATATTACAGAATTTGGAGCCATTCTGGGACGAAACCAAAAGATTGGATCTACTCGAAGTCGACTAAGGCTACTCGAAGTCGACTGCAGCAAGAGAGCAGACTTGATCGAGGAAGGAAGAAGAAGTCGACTCGAGTTCAAGACTTTACTCGATGTCGAGTAAGTTACTCGGTGTCGACCAAACCCAGAAGCACACCCGAGCTCGAGGAAGGAGAGGCTTCTCGAGAAAACAAGGACAAGCTAGCCTTACTGGACGTCGACCAAAACTGGTCGAAGTCGACCAAGCCAAAAATCGAATGAAGACCCAGAATCGACCGGAGAAGCTGAAGAAGGAAGGAAGAAGTCGATATCGACTAAGTCAAGTCGATATCGAGTTGAAGCTGGTCGATGTTCATCCCTAGAGGCCGGAATCGAGTTGCTGAGCTTAAGCGAAGAAATGTTGGTCGATATCGAGTAAGGCTACTCGATATCGAGTTGACCCCAGTGGCCGATTTCGAGCTAGTCCGAGTCTTGTTATGGTTCTATCCCGAATCCAATGGAGATATTTCCGAGAGAAGATTCCCAACACATGAAGATTTAGATAATTTTAGCTTTTATCTTTTTATCTATCCTAAGGGTTGAACAATTAATTACCCTAGGATTTATCTAGTTTTACTTATTTAGATAGATTTATTTCCAAGTAGATTTTTATCTTTAGATATTAGATAAATATTCCTTACCTTGATTAGCAAGGATTGGACGCCTATAAATAGAGCCTATAGGGCTGATTTTTATTCATTCAATCATACGATTCAATTCTAGAAGTAGAGTAGAGAGAGAGTGGAAGCTGAGAGGAGTGAAGGAGCGAGAGCAAGTTGGCTTCAATCGGTTGTAAGCTCTGTTTAGTTTATTAATGCAAGTTTCTTTTCCATCAATGATGTCTGCAATTGCGATGAAGAGCGAGTAGTCCACCTACTTCTAGGGTTGGTGAGAGCCCGACGATAGCCATGCGTGCTTGAGGTAAAGATCCGACCTTTGTTATGTTTTGAGCATCTACTGCCTTTTATATGTTTATTACCTATTCAATAGAGATCCATACTAAAAACTTGGATGTTTGTTGTGAGCTGAATCTGCCATGTTTTACAGTAACTTTTATATCGATTTCTGCATATATTGCATTCATTTGGGCTAAGATAGTACAGAACCTATGTAGTTTATGTTTATTTGCCAAATTATGGAATCTACACCAGTTTCTGTTTAATTCGCAGAATTCGAGGCATTTTACAGCAATTCTACAGAAGATCAGAAAAGCTCGGAAAACAGCAACAGAAGTCCAAGGTCGAAGCAGCAACGGAACCAGTCGAATCGAGCTGAGAACCCAAGCTACTCGATCTCGAGTAGACCTTACTCGATCTCGACGAGCATGTCCGAGCACAGCCTTGTCGACCAGGAGCAACGTCGAGAACCAGACCAACCCGACTTCCGGACCCAACTCGATCTCGACAAGACCCTAGTCGAGATCGACGAATCCCAGTGCCACACCCGGAGTCGAGGAGAGAACAGGACGAGAAGCCGAGCACAACCCTACTCGATCTCGACGAACCCTTGTCGAGATCGACAAGCCCCAGTGCCAGTCCGAGTCCATGCCGAGGAGAAGCTGCTCGACAAGAAGTCCACACCCCAACTCGGCGAACCATGGTCGAGATCGACGACCCTTTGTCGAGATCGACGAAGCCCAGAGCCCAGGTCCGAGCGTGTCGAGTACACCTACCCGAGGATACCTAGTCGGCAAGACTTTTCTACTCGAGGTCGACTACGCTTACTCGAGGTCGACGAGCGTCAGGAGCCAAGACCGAGCCACATCGAGCACCAGTTAGCCAAGACGTTGAGTCCTAGTCGATGTCGACAAGGCTTTGTCGAGGTCGAGTAGACCCCGTTTCCAGAAACGCGTCGTCGAGAGTTATCCTAGTCGAGCTGGGATTCCTTGGGGCCGAAGAAGGAAGATTCTATCCGAATTCTATCAAGTCTATCCATGGGAGACTAGATCTATCAAGACATGAAGACTTACCTATTTAGATTTATCTTTTTCCTTTTTGATTTATTTCCCTTAAACAATTTATTTATCCTTAAAGCTTTTAGATATAATTTTAGATATAGATAGAAGATTCCATCCTTGAATAGCGAGGATTAGAAGCCTATAAATAAAGTCCTAGGGGCTGGTTTTTCATCAATTCCAATTCCAATTCACAATCAATTCAAGTAAGTAGGATAGAGAGAGGGTCGGTTGTAAGCTTTCTTTATTTAAATTAATGCAAGTTAGTTTCTTTTGTTATTTAATGTCTTTCATGATGATGAAGAGCGAGTAGTCCACCCACTTCTGGGGCTGGGGTGAGCCCGACGGTGGCCATGTGAGGCGATGCAGTAAAGGTCAGATTTTGTTATGCAATTCGTCTTCTATCCCTATAAGCATGATTCTTTTGCGAGAGTTGAAGGTGATCCTTGTTTGTGTTATTGAAGCGAAAGTGATCTTAATACAACTTGGATTAATTATGTGAAAAGGGTTAGTAACAATTAGGGTTTATGCGAAAGCCTCTATATGCCTATTTGTTAATAACGAAAGTTATTTGATGGAAAGCATGATCTTTTATGCCTTTATGAGTTACTTTGCATGGTTATCGTTGTGGTGTTGAAACCCTGGCCTTGGAAGTCTTTAATATATTGATTTATTTCATTGAATTTCTGAGTTTGGGTTCGAGAATTTGCACTTTAAAATTTCTGTCTTCTACTCGATTTAGAGTTACTGTTGTCGATCTAGAGGAAGCCTTAGTCGATCTCGAGTAGGCTTTGTCGAGGTCGAGTACACTGTTGTCTTCATCGAGTTTCTGTCGTCGATTCTAAACTTGTCTTGACTTGCCCTTGTCGATCTCGAGTAGGTGTGGTCGAGATCGAGTTGACTTGTCTGCCTCGAGTTGTTTTGCTTTCGTTTCTGAATTTCTGTTGTCGACCTTCCTTAGTCGATATAGAGGACAGCTACTCGAGATCGAGTAGCTTCTGTGTCCTCGCTTTAGTTTCTGCTTTGCTTTGTCTTTTTTGTCTTCGTTTAGTTCATTGCTTTTGTTTGTTATTTTCTGCTTTTATTTCTGTTTCTTTTCTGTGTTTCTGTCTTTCTGCTGCTTTGTCTGTGAGATCTGTTGCTACCTAAGAACTGCTGATGTGCTTCCTCGTGGATTCGATCCTGACTTTCTCTTACTACAACGGGAGGAAGTCTTGTATTTATTTGCTGAGACAGGGAAGTCAGTCTGATCTTTATTCTATTTTTATTTCATACATGACCATCCTCCTGCAACAACAAATTGGCGCCGTTGCCGGGGAAGCTATCAATCACGCCTTAGGTAGTCAGTTCTCACGTTCTCTTTGAGTTACTTTTCAGGTGTATGCGTCGTTCTGGTCAAACACCTGAGTTTGACGGCTTAGACGAACCAGAGCGCCTTCTACACATCAGAGCTAAACTGCAAAGAGCCATGGCAGCTGCGGAGACACAGGAACAGCTGATCGCTAGGCTTACCAGGGAATTGGCCGCTAAAGATGCTGCTATCGCCGCTGAGAAAGCAGCAAGGGAACAAGTACATGCTGAGCTTGCCCAATATCCAACCACGGCAGAGGACTACATGCACCCAACTCTCGTCGTGCCTGAATCGGCGATTCTTATCCCTGATAACTCTTTTGAAATTCGCACTCAATTTCTTATAGAGCTTAAAAATAATGCCTTTTATGGTAGATTTAATGAGTGTCCTCTTGAACATATTACAAACTTTGCTGACATGTGCCGTACTCTTGCTGAAGGTACAACTTTGGAATATGTCAAGATGAAAGCTTTTCGCTGGTCTCTCGCTGGGCCTGCACTGAAATGGCTGGAAGGGCTGAAACCAAAATCACTCACAACCTGGGCCCAAGTAGAGCAAGAGTTCCTGAATAAATTCTTTCCACCCGCCAAAACAGCACATCTCCGCCAGAAAATCACCGCCTTCAGACAGAAGCAAGGGGAACCGCTGGCAAAGGCATGGGAGCGCTACAAAGAACTTCTGCGATCTTGCCCTACTCATGGACAGCCACCCTACGTCATTCAGGAGATCTTCTTCAACTCTCTTGATCAAGTCACTAAGGACAGATTCAACCATTATACTCGCTATGAGTATCTGACAATGCCGCCAAGTGACGCATGGGGTGTGCTAGAGAAGCTCACTACCTACGACAACAAGTATGGGTCTACTGCAACTTATGAAGAGAACCCATACGCCAGGCCAGCACCATCCATGCCCCTATATGATCCCCCTAAGGAGATCGATCCAGACGTTAGGGAGCAGTACTACAGAGATCAAAATAAGAAGCTCATCAAGCAAGTAAAGTATCTCTCCGTCAACCAGCCTTGTATTGAATGCGGATCTCAAAGGCACACCACTCTTGAGTGCCCACACACAGAGCAAGTCAGGCTGGCAGAACACCAAGAGGAGGTAGCTTACGCAGGGGGTCCCAATCGCTACATGGGGGACCAAAGGTTTCAGCAACCACAATGGAACCAAGGTGTCCCTAGGAACCCCCCGCCCTACAGAGCTCCAGGACATCCGGAAAGGGACCAGAAAAAGGATGATATACAGACAGTCCTGGAGGAAATACGGAGGAACCACTCAGAAACTAGGCAATCTTTCAACTCCGTCTATACCCAGATGCAAGGTGTCAACTCTAGGCTTGGGGAAATTGATATCTGGCGGAAATCAGTTGATACACAAATTGGTCAGCTAGCAGCAGGAATCCCCAGACAGTCGGGTGCGCTCCCTGGATCTTCAGAACCAAATCCTAAGGGAAAGACTGGACACATCGCTGCTGTAAAACTCAGAAGCGGCCATCAATTACAAGAGCCAGAGGTCGGAAAGCAGCAGAACAAGGAACAGCAAGTCGACATCGACCAGAGCCTAGTCGACCTCGAGGAGGGCCTACTCGATGTCGAGGAGAAACTTCCGCAATCTTCGTCTGCACCGCACAACAACTCGACTACGCCCAACCTGGTCGATGTCGACAAGACCCTAGTCGATGTCGAGGAGCCCCTAGTCGACATAGAGCAGCCTACAGCACCTCCGACGTCTGTTCTGGCTCCGAATCAGAAAAAGAAGCTGCCTTTCCCCACAAAATCTCTAAAGGACCCGGCAGAAAAGAAATTTCAGCGCTTCATCAAGATGCTTCAGAAACTCAACGTCACCATTCCCTTCACAGAAGCTCTCAATGAAATGCCATCTTATGTCAAGTTCCTGAAGGAGATTCTGAGCAAAAAGCGGTCGATGGCTGAAATTACAGAGGAGTGCAGCCATCTGGACATATTGGAGAAGAGGCCGGATCCAGGTAAGTTTGCTATAACTATTGGGTTTGGTCCATACAAAATTAATGCCCTATGTGATCTTGGAGCTAGTGTGAGTATAATGCCTTTAACAATTTGGTCCAAGATTAAGATAGGTGCCCTGGAGCCTGTGGATGCTAGACTTTACATGGCCAACAACACGCTGGTCATTCCAACAGGTATGGTGGACAATGTGCCAGTACAAGTAGGTAAATTCTTTGTCCCTGCTGATTTCTTAGTTGTTGATATGCAAGAAGATCCTGCTTGTCCAATTATCTTAGGAAGACCATTCTTGGCGACGGCGGATGCCAACATAAGCGTAAGGAAAGGAGTGCTCACCTTCAACATCAGCGATGAGGTAATTGAGTATTCCTTTAATAAAACTGAAAGGCATACAGGTCCAATGGAAGAGGTCAAATCTATCTCAGCTGGCTACATCACCTGCGGGGAACCCAAGGTCAGAAATATGACCCCTGAGGAGATAGAAAAGAGGGACATGGAGGCCCAGGTGGAGGAGATCATGGCAATCCTCAAGGAGAACACAGAGAATCCAATTGACACAGACCCAGGTAAGTCATTGTGGATTAATTATTTTTCGGATGCCTTAACAGGGACTAAGTATGGGGTCAAGATCGACCAAGGCTCCCCGACATCGAGGACCCTAGTCGACCTCGACCAAACCACGGAGCCTCCACCAGCACCAGCATCGTCGAGCAGCAAACCAGACAAACCAGGCTCGTCGATCTCGACTAGCCTTGTCGATGTCGACCACCACTCGGGGAGCCCAGCCTCTGCTTCCTCGACGCTGACGACACCAGAGCCAGGATCCTCATCGACATCGACCACCCTTGTCGAGATCGACAAGCCCTCTGCTGACTCGACTCCTGCTTCCTCGACGCTGAGACCACCAGAGTCAGGACCAGCCTCGTCGATCTCGACCACCCTTGTCGAGGTCGACCACCACTCGACTCCACCAGATCCTTCCTCCTCGACGCTGCAGACACCAGGAGCAGAAGCCTACTCGAGGTCGACCAGCCTTGTCGAGATCGACAAGCCCTGTTCTTCGTCGACTCCTGCCCCTTCGAACAAACCACCACCAGAACCTGCAGACTCGTCGAGATCGACTAGACCTAGTCGAGATCGACCAAACACAGTGGTCCCCGATTCCGTCTCTGCGAAGGTAAGCCAAGGTATGGATCTTTCTTCTCCTATTTCCATTAAAGATTTATCTATACATGGGAGAGGTTTGCCTTGGTATGTGCGCTTATGTAGGATATCCAATGATGAGCCTAAGGAATATGAAGTTGGAGACAAGCTCTATGTCTCTAAATCAAAGGATCATTGGTTTCCCAACAAATTCAACAAGAAGCGGATGGGACCTTTCGTGGTGAACAAGATCCATTCTGGAGGATTACAGCTGATGGACAAGAATGGAGTCTTATTTAAAGCCCAAGCTACATGGGCCCTGCAGATGCCACCTTGAGCTAAAATGGAAAAGTCGGCCTAGCGACTATAAAATCTAGAGCTTGTACATAGACTTTTTAGGACTTTTGAGACTTTGTTTTGCTTGTTTTTGGTTTTGAACACTTTTGGTTTTTCTTTTGTGGGTATATGTCTTCTTCACTTTTCAGGTCCATGGATAAGATGCAAGCTAAAAACGGACTCGGCTCAGGCATTCCATTCGATAATTTGAGCCCTGCGCACCTGTCTAGTGAGTTTCTTTCTTTACCCTTGTTTTTATACAGTGAGGACACTGTAATGTTTAAGTATGGGGTGGGGGAAGGGCTTACTTTATGCATATTTTCCATATTTGACATTTTTTGTGCATATTTAGAGTTTATTTCTTGAATTGCTTATACATGGCTATTTTGGAATTCATTATTAATTTATGTGCTTATATGCATGTTTTCCAAAATGACCGAAAAATGACCCCCATTGAAAAATTTTGAATAATGTCATGGAAGCTTTAATTGAACTCGACGATGCAAAATTGGATTCATTAAAGATATAGCATGAAATTGCCTAGTAAAGGGAAGTCACAATGAAGTGCATTATTTCTTGAAAACCATGAAAGGAGATAAAATTTGAAGTTGCTTTTGACATGTTGCATGATAAGATGATGGAGGACTTTATATTTCCATATAATGCTCATTGTTTAAAATCCTAGCCTTACCTATGCTTATGCATTACACAAAAAGCCATAATATGCCTTATTTCATATATTGCTCCACATGATCTAAATATTTGCCATTCTTTACCCTATCCGGGGATTATGTTGAGAATGGTGTTACATTATGGAGATGTTATATGGTGTTTGTGATGTGTTGTTGTTATTATAATGGAGTTTGGCGGAATTGTTTGAAATATATGGAAAATTTAATGAGTGAAAGAAAATCCGATCAAAGATCGACCCTGCTCGCTGAGATAATAGTTTGGCGAGATGGGACACCAGGTGAGGAGTCCGACGCACTAAGTATCCGGGGCCATTCATGACACCCATGTTTGCGACTCGCGAGAAGGCAGTGCTGAGGTTAGAGAGGTAAAAGCATTATTATTGAGAAAAAGCATTATGAAAGGTGATGAATCTTATGGAGAAGGAATGTGGAAATTCAGTTTGGAAATACTCCATTTCCCCGGATCATTAGCACCACATTGCCAAATATTGCCCACCTTTAGCCTTTTACCAATCTACTCCTTCATGAGCTTAATTAAAGTCCTCTTGATTATTGTTGCTTTGTCACATAAAATTGTTTTTTGCATAACCCTCCTTTTGTGAGTAGATGTTGCTTTTGTATAATTGCACATGCATGGATCTGTGACACTAGTACCTTTTCGAGGATGGTAATTGATTGCAGGGTTATATAAGAATGAATCTAATATGTTGAGAGTTTTGGTTTCTTCCCCTGAATGACAATTAAAAGGATTGCTTGAGGACAAGCAAGCTTAAGTATGAGGTGTTTGTTGTGAGCTGAATCTGCCATGTTTTACAGTAACTTTTATATCGATTTCTGCATATATTGCATTCATTTGGGCTAAGATAGTACAGAACCTATGTAGTTTATGTTTATTTGCCAAATTATGGAATCTACACTAGTTTCTGTTTAATTCGCAGAATTCGAGGCATTTTACAGCAATTCTACAGAAGATCAGAAAAGCTCGGAAAACAGCTACAGAAGTCCAAGGTCGAAGCAGCAACGGAACCAGTCGAATCGAGCTGAGAACCCAAGCTACTCGATCTCGAGTAGACCTTACTCGATCTCGACGAGCATGTCCGAGCACAGCCTTGTCGACCAGGAGCAACGTCGAGAACCAGACCAACCCGACTTCCGGACCCAACTCAATCTCGACAAGACCCTAGTCGAGATCGACGAATCCCAGTGCCACACCCGGAGTCTAGGAGAGAACTGGACGAGAAGCCGAGCACAACCCTTGTCGAGATCGACAAGCCCCAGTGCCAGTCCGAGTCCATGCCGAGGAGAAGCTGCTCGACAAGAAGTCCACACCCCAACTCGGCGAACCATGGTCGAGATCGACGACCCTTTGTCGAGATCGACGAAGCCCAGAGCCCAGGTCCGAGCTTGTCGAGTACACCTACCCGAGGATACCTAGTCGGCAAGACTTTCCTACTCGAGGTCGACTACGCTTACTCGAGGTCGACGAGCGTCAGGAGCCAAGACCGAGCCACATCGAGCACCAGTTAGCCAAGACGACGAGTCCTAGTCGATGTCGACAAGGCTTTGTCGAGGTCGAGTAGACCCCGTTTCCAGAAACGCGTCGTCGAGAGTTATCCTAGTCGAGCTGGGATTCCTTGGGGCCGAAGAAGGAAGATTCTATCCGAATTCTATCAAGTCTATCCATGGGAGACTAGATCTATCAAGACATGAAGACTTACCTATTTAGATTTATCTTTTCCCTTTTAGATTTATTTCCCTTAAACAATTTATTTATCCTTAAAGCTTTTAGATATAATTTTAGATATAGATAGAAGATTCTATCCTTGAATAGCGAGGATTAGAAGCCTATAAATAAAGTCCTAGGGGCTGGTTTTTCATCAATTCCAATTCCAATTCACAATCAATTCAAGTAAGTAGGATAGATAGAGAGAGTTTGTAGCAAGCAAGGTGGAGAGGCGAAAGCGGATTTGTCTTGTCGGTTGTAAGCTTTCTTTATTTAAATTAATGCAAGTTAGTTTCTTTTGTTATTTAATGTCTTTCATGATGATGAAGAGCGAGTAGTCCACCCACTTCTGGGGCTGGGGTGAGCCCGACGGTGGCCATGTGAGGCGATGCAGTAAAGGTCAGATTTTGTTATGCAATTCGTCTTCTATCCCTATAAGCATGATTCTTTTGCGAGAGTTGAAGGTGATCCTTGTTTGTGTTATTGAAGCGAAAGTGATCTTAATGCAACTTGGATTAATTATGTGAAAAGGGTTAGTAACAATTAGGGTTTATGCGAAAGCCTCTATATGCCTATTTGTTAATAACGAAAGTTATTTGATGGAAAGCATGATCTTTTATGCCTTTATGAGTTACTTTGCATGGTTATCATTGTGGTGTTGAAACCCTGGCCTTGGAAGTCTTTAATATATTGATTTATTTCATTGAATTTCTGAGTTTGGGTTCGAGAATTTGCACTTTAAAATTTCTGTCTTCTACTCGATTTAGAGTTACTGTTGTCGATCTAGAGGAAGCCTTAGTCGATCTCGAGTAGGCTTTGTCGAGGTCGAGTACACTGTTGTCTTCATCGAGTTTCTGTCGTCGATTCTGAACTTGTCTTGACTTGCCCTTGTCGATCTCGAGTAGGTGTGGTCGAGATCGAGTTGACTTGTCTGCCTCGAGTTGTTTTGCTTTCGTTTCTGAATTTCTGTTGTCGACCTTCCTTAGTCGATATAGAGGACAGCTACTCGAGATCGAGTAGCTTCTGTGTCCTCGCTTTAGTTTCTGCTTTGCTTTGTCTTTTTTGTCTTCGTTTAGTTCATTGCTTTTGTTTGTTATTTTCTGCTTTTATTTCTGTTTCTTTTCTGTGTTTCTGTCTTTCTGCTGCTTTGTCTGTGAGATCTGTTGCTACCTAAGAACTGCTGACGTGCTTCCTCGTGGATTCGATCCTGACTTTCTCTTACTACAACGGGAGGAAGTCTTGTATTTATTTGTTGAGACAGGGAAGTCAGTCTGATCTTTATTCTATTTTTATTTCATACTTGACCATCCTCCTGCAACAACAATTATAAACATAAAATCGGTAGATACAATTAGGGTTTCTTAAAAGAGTTGTCTAATTGTTGCAAAAGGCGAAAACTTGTTCCTTTGATGCAATTTGCATAATTATTGTTATTTATCTTACCTTATGCATGTTTTGTTATCGTTGTTGCAAACCCCGATCTTGGAAGTTTTCTTTTACATATTTTATTCCGAATTCCGAAAAGCTTTGTTCTTTATTTTATTTTACTATTGCTGCTCGACTTCGACCACCCCTTAGTCGACGTCGACTACTCACCTTCGATCGAGCAAAGATCGTTGTTCTTTGTGTCTTTGCAGGAACTCGATTTCGACAAGCTTACTCGACTACGACCAAGTTTTCCTCGACGTTGAGTTGACTGCTCGAGATCGACCAATCCAGTGACTACTACTCGCTCGGATTCGATTTATCCGACTCTTGTCGACTAACCCTAGTCGAGGTCGAGTACACTGAAGTCGATTTCTGCCCGTGAGATTCTTCCGCTACCTGAAATCCACTGACCAGCTTCCTCGATGATCGATCCTGACTTCCCACTTCTATATTGGGAGGAAGTCTTGTAATCATTTGCATGGGCACGAATCTGATTTGATCTATTTTATTATATTTTAAACTCGATTTCCTCTACAACAATTTATAATGCATAAAGAAGGTTAAAAGTCATAAAAACTATATTTGATCAAATATGTAATAAGGTATTAACCTTATATATGATCCGATATATGTGCTCTACCATTCAGTTCACAAACTTTGACATGAATCTCAAAGGTCTTATCACTGAGTAGAAGTTTTCTTTCGTAAAGGGAAAACTCCCCCTACGAAAGTGCATCCCTATTAAGCATTCCGATCTCACGTCTAATGAAGGGTGAACCTGTCCTCTTCCAAATGCTTAGTAAAAAAGTCAGCCCATTGATAATCAGTTGAAATAAAGGAAATGGACACATCACCTTTTTCGACATGGTCTCTAATGAAATGATGTCTTAAATCAATATGTTTGGTCCTTGAATGCTGAACAAGATTCTTTGTAATGGAGATAGCACTTGTATTGTCACACTTAATGGGAATGCCTTTGAGATTGATGCCAAGATCTCTCATTTGTTGAGTTATCCAAAGGATGTGGGAGCAACATGCTCCAGCTGCTATGTTTTCGGCTTCGGCAGTGGATAGAGCAACTGAGTTTTGTTTCTTTGAGTGCCAAATAATCAAGGATGTTCCTAAGAATTGGCAACATCCCGACGTGCTCTTCCTTTCCACCTTATAGCCTGCAAAGTCTGCATCAGAATACCCAATTAGTGTCAAATCTCTTTGCTTTGGATACCACAAGCCAAGCTCCTTAGTGCCATTTAGATATCGATAGATCCTCTTCACAGCCACGAGGTGAGATTCTTTAGGGTCTGCTTGAAACCTAGCACAGATGCAAACATTAAACATGATGTCAGGTGTACTAGCAGTAAGATATAATAAAGATCCAATCATCCCTCGATACTCCTTTTGATTGACATTCTTCCCGGTCTTGTCTTGATCTAGAGATAAGGTTGAGCTCATGGGTGTCTTGGCTGCTTTGGATTGATCCATCTTGAACTTCTTCAAGATATACTTAGTGTACTTGCTTTGCTTGACAAAGATCCCTTTCTTAGATTGATGAACTTGTAATCCCAAAAAGAAGTTGAGTTCACCCATCAAGCTCATCTCAAATTCACTGCACATAATGTCAGAAAATTCCTTGCACAAAGATGTGTTAGTAGCCCCAAACAATATATCATCAACATATATTTGAATAACCAAAATGTCCTTTCCCTTGGTCTTGATAAAAAGAGTCTTGTCGATCAACCCCCTTTTAAAATTATTTTCTAAAAGATATTTTGACAGGCGCTCATACCAAGCTCTTGGGCTTGTTTCAAACCATATAGCGCTTTGTCTAGTTTGTAAACATGATTAGGAAATTCCGAACTTTCAAAACCTGGGGGTTGAGCCACATAGACTTCTTCCTATAAGAAACCATTAAGAAAAGCACACTTGACATCCATTTGATATAACTTTATGCCCATAAAAGATGCAAATGCTAATAATATGTGAATGGCTTCAAGCCTGGTTACGGGAGCAAAAGTCTCCTCGTATTCAATACCTTTCTCTTGATTGTAGCCTTGAGCAACAAGCCTGGCTTTGCTCCACACGATCTTACCATTCTCATCTAGCTTGTTCCGAAATACCCAACTTGTGCCAATGACTGATTGATGCTTTGGCCTAGGCTTCAAGGTCCATACTTTGTTCCTTTCAAATTCGTTAAGCTCACTTTGCATAGCAATGATCCAGTCTAGCTCTTGAAGGGCCTCATCTACCTTCTTTGGTTCTATAAGAGAAACAAACACGTGAAAAGCACAGAGATCATTAAGTTTAGAACGAGTTTGAACACTAGATGTAGGGTCAGAGATGATATCCTTTAATGAGTGTGATGAGGAGTATTTGAACTTTCTCTTGCTAGTATTAGCTCCTTGGTTCATCACATCAACAGGATTGATTTGTCGTACATCCGACTCCGTGGATCTGTTAGGCTCAATTACAGCAGTTTCTGAAGTCTGAACACTTTTGGATTGGTCGCCAAGGGCTTTGGACGGAGCTTCAACATCTTGGGTCAATTCTTCAGTGTTAAGAATCTGATCCTGCATGTTCCTTTTCTCTGTGTTCTTAGTAGCAATATCATCACCATCCTCATTTTGTGTATGGCTGGTAAGATCTAGATCTGCAACACTTTCACTTAAAGAACCGCTATTGCATTCATCAAATATAGCATGTATACTTTCCTCAACCAACTTGGTTCTTTTGTTGAAGATTCTATATGCTTTGCTACTTGTGGAGTAGCCAAGAAATATACCTTCATCACTACGCCCATCAAATTTCCCAAGGTTATCTTTTCAATTGTTATGAACAAAACAAGTACAACCAAAGGGTTTAAAATAAGATATAAGGGGTTTGCGGCCTTTGAAAAGTTCATAAGGAGTTTTCTTTAAGATGGAACGAATAAGACAACAATTCAAAATATAGTTAGTTGTGTTAACAGCTTCAGCTCATTAGGTTTTAGGTAATGCATTTTCTAAAAGCATAGTCCTGGCCATGTCCTCTAGGGTGCGGTTCTTTCGTTCCACAACCCCATTTTGTTGAGGTGTCCTAGGAGTAGAAGAATTATGGGAGATGCCATATTTAGCACAAAACAAATCAAACTGAAGTTGATCAAACTCCCTACCATGATCACTTTGAATTGACACTATGGGCTCATTTTTTAAAGTTTGCAACTCCTTACAAAGTTTTGAAAACTCAAACAAGGCCTCTGATTTTTCTTTTAAAAATGCAACCCAAGTATATCTCAAAAAATCATCAACAACAACAAGCATGTACTTTTTACCATTGGGGGATTTGACTCGCATATGACCACTTAAATCCATATGTAAAAGTTCAAGGGGTCTAGAAGTACTTACAACCTTTTTGGGTTTGAAAGAGCTACGTGTTTGTTTACCTCGTGTGCATCCTTTGCACATATCAATACCTTTGAAGTCCATCTAATGTAGTCTTCTTACAAGCCCTTTGGACACAAGCTTCTATAGTGTATGTGGGCTTACATGACCGAGTCTCCTGTGCCAAAGCTTTGGATCGTCTGTCAAAGCCTTTAGACAGGATAAGCTTCCTTGTGCCACTTGCTCAGTATTCACAGCATAGATGTTGTTATAGCGATAGGCAGTTAGAACTACTTCATCTGTATCTTCTCTGTGCACTAGATATCTTTTCTTGCTAAATCCAACAGTATTACCACTATCACACAGTTGAGAAACACTAAGCAAATTATATTTCAAACCATTAACAAGATAGACATTTTTAATGCTATGGTTAGGATCACTCCCAACACTACCAATACCAACGATGTCACACTTTCCTTTGTCACCAAGAGTGATTGTTCCAGTAGATTGCTTCTTTAGATCATGGAAGAGAGACCTCTTCCCACTCATATGTCTCGAGCATCCACTATCAATAATCCATTTTTGCTCTTTCACCTTGGTGATCTCCTACAAGACAAAAATCAACCTTTGTGGCTAGACCAATAAGCAAATTTAGATCCATTATTGGGATAAAATATATTTGGTAAAATAGTGCCTTTGGGGACCCAAACTTGCGTTATCCGTTCTTTTCTCAAGTGAACAGGAAATGTATTGTGAATTATATGTGGATCATTTCTTCTATAGGAGCAGGTCTCTTTTACACGTCCCTTTCTCGCACAACGGTGACATATAGGAGAGGTTCTGCTTCCTTTTGCCTTTACGAAAGTGGTAATGTGCTGCTTCTTTAAAAACCTTGGATTGTAACCAATACCACTTTTGTTTATAGAACTTTGTTGCTCATCCAACACCCTATCAAGAGTGCCTTTGGACTTGGTAAAACTTATGAGGGTTGTCTGTTGGTCTTGAATCTTCTTATTCAGGGAGATCTTCTCGTTCTCTAAGTCATGATGTTCATTTCTTAAAGAAGAGAGATCTTGCTTGAGTTCAGATTTCTCTAAGTCAAGAGTCTTGACTTTAATGTCAAGACCTGAGTAAGAAGTTTCAAGACTTTGGACCCTCATAGACAGATCCTCAATAGTTCTTTCATGCTCCACAATTTTCTTAATAAGAGTGTTGGTTTGGGCAATAATTTTCTCTTCATTGGCGATCATATTAGAAAGGAATTCCGATAGTACCTCTTTTGGACTTGCCATAAGCTCTCTTACAGTTACCTCAAGTTGCTGATCGTGGGATTCATCTCCTGAGGCCATGAGACAGACATTGTCCTTCTCATCATCGGAGTCTGTGTCATAATCGCTCCAAGTTGCAACCATGATTTTCTTTTTCCATCTATCACCTTTCTTGAACTGGCTCTTCGTCTTTTGAGGGCAGTCTTTCACAAGATGATCTGTTTCGCCACATTCAAAACAAGACAAAGGTTTAGTCTTCTTGTCATATTTGTTGTATTGAGACTTACCTCGAATTTTAGAATACTTTAATCCATCCTTGTTGTTGAATTGCTTCTTCATTTTTAGGATTCGAGAGAGACCCCTTGTAATAAGAGCAAAGGGATCATCCTCATCTTCAGAATCAGACGCATCTTTGGGCTCATCCTTCTTAGACTCAAATGCCAAGTTCTTAGTGCTTGTTGGAAGTTCTCCATCGTCTTCATTAAGAATCATCTCATGTGTAATCAGCTTCCCAAGCAAGTCATCAAGGGGTAGAGTGGTGAGATTCTGGGCTTCTTCTATGGCTGTCACTTTCGGACCCCATTTGTCTTCTGGGAGGCACCTCAATATCTTCCTCACTTTCTCAACATTCTCAAAGGTCTTGCCGAGAGAGTCAAGGTTGTTTGTGATTTCCGTGAACCGTGTGAACATAGCCTTGATAGACTCATCTGGCTTCATTTTGAAGAGTTCATACTTTCGAAGGAAAATGCTGATCTTGGTGTCCTTCACTTGACTGGATCCTTCGTAGGTGACAACCAGCTTGTCCATCCCAAATCTCTTTAGCCGACCTACAAGATGAAATACAGTTAAACTCATCAGTGCTAAGACCACAATATAGTAAGTTAATGGCATTTTAGTTCTTGGAGACGAGTTCAAGATCCGCTTGGATGAATTCAGCCTCGGTCTTCGTGACTTTGGTTCCATTTGGTCCGTCTTTCACTGGAACCTTCGGACCATTCTCTATAATGTTCCAAAGTTCTAGATCTTGATCTATAATGAACATTTTCATCAATGACCTCTAGTGGACGAAGTTGTTTCCTACAAAAAGTGGTGGTCTACTGGTAGACCTTCCTTGTGCAAATCCTCTGCTTGCTTCACCAGACGTGATCAAAACTCACAAGATTGTTAGATCAAAAGCAGTGAGTAAGGCTCTGGTACCAATTGAAGGTTCGATAATGTATAACAAAGTAATATAAAGATACTCTAGAAGGGGGTTGAATAGAGTATGCCAACTTTTCGCTGATAATCTCAAGATTTTTGAAACGCTTGCAAAACCCTTTGAGATTACACTTAATTCTTTCCTCTGGAAAACCTGAATCATAAAAGAGTTATACAATTCGAAACAAGTGCGGAAATAAGGTAAAGCAATAAGGAAAGGACGCAACGAATTGTTAACGAGGTTCGGCACGAACTTGGCCTTCGCTACGTCCTCGCCTAGGGTTCTTCCACAACCCTAGGATTCAACCAGCTTTATTGATTCACAAGACTTAGGATCCTAATAGCTCACCGAGAAGCCTCTCTCCTATACAATTGCAATCTAGTCAACTCACGTTCCCTTGGAGTCCTAGACCAATCTAGAAGAGCCCCACCTCTCTGAGCTATCTAGTACAATCCTCTTACACTTCGTGAATCAATCGCCTAGTGTCCACTTCCTGAGTTACAAACTCTCGAGTATAACACTCTCTCAAAATATATCCTATAAGCTCACTTTGTAACTCTCAAATGCTTTGAAACAAAAGATACGACTCTTAGCAACGAGCAGAGAGCACACGAAGAAGACAGATTGACTTGAAGGCTTGAGTGCGAATAAATGCTTGTGTTCAACAACTGTATGTGTCTTCTTCTCTTCATCTCCTTTTTATATTAAATCAGATCGGCGCCTCTTTCAAAGAAGGATCTTCTCTTCAACGGCTAGAACAGATCATGGCAATCTTCGCAATCTTCTATTTGGGGAAACTCTAAAGCCATGATCCGCCAGATTCGATCTTCTTGACTTCAAGCTTAAGGAAGGAGATTTCATTCGAAAATCTTGCTGCATTTGTTAGTGCATAATATATAATAATATCTGGAAATATATTTAATAATAATAACATATAATAACAACCGGAAATAATATGCACATAATACAGGTTTTATGTTTCATCAATACAGATGTAGCTTCAAGACCTTTGACACAAGCTATGTGTCAAAGCCTTTGAAACCATTTCCGATTTTCATCAAGGGAGTGGAGTTATCAAAGTGAATTTTTAAGAATACGAAAATATTTCATCCTTGTAAAGTAGAATATTTATATAAATAATTTTGATGATATAAACGTGTTTTAAAAATAAAACAATATATTATAATAGGTTATTAGGAAAATGAAAAAATTACATTACAAAATTAGAATGTAATAATTCTTAGGAATAAATTATACATAGTAATTGTACTTCTCATACACATGGGTGCCATCGATAGATATCAAAGGACGACAATATGCGAACCCAGCAATAGACGGTGCGAAAGCCTATAACACACGACCGAATATCTTCTCTTGTGGGTTTGGAGAATCCATATGACGTCATTCAATCACTGTTCCCGGGTTTGTAGCTTGGAGTGCAGCCATGAACCTAGGCAACTCCGTGTATGACTCCTCTCAATCACCAAAAAGCTCTGATATGGCTTGGTGTTTTTCCCTCCAGGCTCTCATGTAGGACACACAAATCCCATACCTTTTCTGTAGATGCTCGCGTATGGTGCTTGGTTTCGTGTCTTGATCTTTGTGGAGGAACCCGAGAATCTCACCCCTAATGAAATTTGAGGTGACATTGCGATTATCTAGCTGTAAAATATCAGATGCATAGTTAGGCACATGAGGCCCACTGTAATTGACATCTGTCCACATTTCAACAGTTATGTCTAAACGACGAGCAGACAATCTCCACGGGCACCAACAACTGTCCTTCCTATCACAGATGAATGTGCACCAATCTGGACTCGCCTTTTTTGTACGACATGGCTTCCTCATTTTAACAGAATACTCCATCAACTCACATTTCAACTCGCCAAGGGAGTTGAATAGTTGCCCGCGAAAAATCTGTCTTCCATCATCTTCTTGTGCGTGCGAATTTAATTATTGCCAAGAATTTATTATCATTGGATCAGATTCCACAATATTCCAATTAGGATTAATGACCTCATCCTCAATTGCCGCCAGCGCCGCCTCCTTACTTGCTTTATCGTCCTCCTCAGACTCGTCCAAGTCATCTTCGTGATCAACCCAAAGAGCATCAACGTATATCTCATTTAGCTCAGATATGTTGTTAAGTCCATCCACTCTACGTTGTCAATGAAAAAATTTAGTTTATTACAAATGTTAAATGCTCTCACTAATCTTATCAACATAACATCAAAATTTCAATTACTTTCGATAGTAACTACCAAATTTCATAAACTCATTCATATTTCAAATGAAATTACTTAATCCAAACTTGTATATGTAATCCAAACTTGTATATGCCATCAACAATAAACTAACTGCAAGAAATTATATAATCATTCTTGTATATGGCATCAACTCATTCATGCTAAAAACTATATTTCCATAAACTCATTCATGCTAAAAACTACGTAATCCAAACTTGTATATGTCATCAACAATAAAAAAAAAATTATATAATCAATCCTCAAATTTCTCAATGACGATAGCAAATACATATATCATCGAAATAAATGCGATAAATTATAATAAAAACAATAACTTACCTTAACTAAATATGAGATAACGTGGATATTGGAGAGCGTTTTGAGATGAAAACCAGCAAAGGAAGAAGATGAACAAGGGGCCACGAAGCTTCAATAAGTTGATCAACCTAAATATGCGAGATCGAACCACGTTTTTACTTAGGGTTACAGAGATTCCCCGTAGCATTAGGGGAGAATCAATTTCAGAATAAAATTGGTCATAAAATGCGGCCTCATGCCGCGTTTTAGTGGTGTCACCAAATCAACAAGGGGAATCTCTAATTTTGCTATGAAATCACATAGAGAAACGCGGTTTGAAACCACGTTTCTCTGTGCCACATCAGCTCTCATCATCGACTGTGTGGCCAGGTGGAAAGTTGACCAAGAAACACGGTTTCAGACCGCGTTTCTTTGGCAATTTTCAAACCTCCTCCCGGACACCAATCGAATTTCACATCTTACACATAACACGCGGTTTGAAGCCGCGTTCTTTTGACGACCCTGCAAAAAATGAATATTTTTGTAAAATGTTTAAAATAGTGAATATTTTCGTAATTATTTATTTTTTTGTGAATATTTTGAAAAAAAATTCTATGAAAACAGTTCATCATTAAGTTATAAATTAGAATATTTATTTAAATAATTTTGATGATATAAGCGTATTGTGAAAATAAAATTATATATATTGTAATTAATAGGCTAATAAGATAATTGATTCCTCTTTAGTAGAAGAAGCTTTTTTTTTTTTTTTGACAATAAATGACATCTAGTAACAAACACTCAAATATTAAATTCAAAGACAAATTGAAATTCTTTATACGAAATAAAGTTAATTTTTAAGAATATGAAAATATTTCATCGTTGTAAAGTAGAATATTTATTTAAATAATTTTGATGATATAAAAGGGTTTTAAAAATAAAACAATATATTATAATAGGTTATTAGGAATATTAAAAAATTACATTAAAAACAATTAGAATGTAATAATTGTTAGGAACAAATTGACATTTTCTTTTTTATTGTTTCTTATATATTCAAGCAATTGACATTTTCTGATAAAAGGAAGGAAAACGAATGGTTCCAAAAAATTGGTCCTGAAGTAAAACCCTGCATTTGAAATTCCTATTAACTCGCGTTTGTTTGAGAAAGTTTTAAGCAAAACCAACCAAGTAATATATTGTTGTGAAACATTCAAGGCATGGCGAAATGAACTCCAAACCACAATTTTTCATTCTATTCTACATTCTACATTTGTCCAATCTCCCTAATATAAATAATAGCATGAACGTTTTCATCCTAAAACACACAAAATCAAAACCCCATAAATTTTTTATAAAAAAAAAAAAAGGAAAAAAAAAAGAGTAAAAAGAAAACATAAGAAGAAATAGTAATGGGAAGGGAAAACCATGATCCCCGTAGCCTTTATGGCATTGTGTTCACAGTTGCCCTCGTCGTCCTGCCTACGGTATGGAGCGCAGCAGTGAAGTCCCAAATGGTAACCTCAGCTGAGGACGTCTCAGCAGGCAAAGCCGGTCCTGGAGCTAATCCTGTGAAACACGAGATCCCTACAAATCCATCTGATGTTGACCTTTGGTTTCACAAGGTTGCTTTGCCCGTTAGGTTAGTGCTCGATCCTAATTCGATATATATGATGATACCTATACTTTTTTTGTTTTAATTATATAAGCGTAGCTAGAAAATATATCTTGGATTGGATTGGATTGGATTGGATGTGATTAATTCCTTGAATTGTGTAGGGATCGCCCTGATGTTGAGCCCGACCTAGTTACTGCGGAGGACAAAATGGAGATTATCAGGGTGAGGAAGGACGGAACTGGAAAGTTCAAGACGGTGATGGAGGCAGTGAACGCTGTTGAGGAAAAAGGAAACGACAACCGAGTGATCATAGACATTGGTCCAGGGGTGTACAAGGAGCAGGTGAAGATTGATAAGTACAGGCCTTACATTACCTTGTATGCGTGCCCTAAGCAGAGGGCAACCATTACTTTTGACGCTGACGTACCCAAGTACGAAATGACCGATACCCCTGTTCTTAGCGTTGAGGGTGACTACTTCAATGCCATTAACGTCGTAATCATCGTATGTGCTATAACCATCAAACCCTACTCGATCTGCTATATATATACTACAACACGTTGCAACTATATATTACTAGATGAGCTGAGCTGAGCTGAGCTGAGCCTTGTTTTTATTTATTTAGTATACATCAATTCCATATATATATGTTTACTGCACGTACGCAGAATAATGCCCCCAAAAAGGAAGGCCAACACCCCGTCGCTGTAAGGGTAACAGGCAACTATGCCACATTCTACAATGTGATTATGAGCTCCAAAGTAAACACCCTTCTTGATGACACCGGCAAGCATTTCTTCAAGGATTGCTTGATCGAAGGCGGTAACGATGTCATCTTTGGTGACGGAAGATCCATCTATCTGGTACGTACCCCGGCCGGCCCTTTGGATCATCAAATCAAATATATATATATAATCGAAACACCCCAACTGATATAACATTAATTAATGTTGTAATATATGTAAATGTAGAACACGACGATCAATCTCCTTCCCAACCTGCCAGCCTCCATTATTACTGCCCAAGCAAGGAAGAACACTGACCCAAACGGAGGGGGGTTCGTCTTTGTGTATTGCACGGTGACGGGAGACACATCAGTAAAAGCCTTGCTAGGCCGGACATTCAATGCTGGATCAAGAGTCATCTTCGCTTACTCCGAGTTGTCTGGCATAGTCCAGCCTCAAGGATGGTTTGATGCATTCGACACAGACTACGAGAAGTATATAAACTTAACCTTGCACCGCTCGTCCGCTCCAATTCAAACAAACTGCTCTACTTACTATATGTATACATGTATTTGCAGGACTGCATTCTTTGGAGAGTATAAGAACAAGGGGATAGGATCCATCCTTGACAAGAGGATTGACCTACCTTGCACCAAGAAGGTCACCGACGCCGACGTCAAGCCCTTCCTTAACCTCGACTTCATTGATGGTGCCGAGTGGCTCCTCCCTCCTGTCGTACTTAAGGCTGATGTCGGAAAGCACTAGGATTAAGGATCCTCACCTTGGCCGGCGGACCTCTACTTGTAGTCCTTAATTAATTAGGATTTGTATTTGTCCTAGCTTGTTTCATTTCCTGCTATGAATAACCTACTAGTCTATCTATCTATCTCTATATATATGATGATTATCATAAAATGGGAGCTAAGTCACTACTTTTAATTAGGGTCGTAATTTTTTTGTTAGGGAATTACATTAGTCATTTATGAGAGAGTTATCTTTAATGAAAGCTTTGTTACCAGTACGTTTAACTTATATCTCATTATCAACTTATCACGAGGAGCGGTTTTTGCTTTTGTTGCCACTTCAAATAGTGTAATGCCCAAATAATCCATATGCATGTAACTTTTAGATCAAAAGATATTTAAAACTAAGCTATTAATGGGAATTAGGCACCAAGACAAGTTAGATATGCTCATTTGATAGCAGTTGAGCTTGATTAGGTCTCGACGTATGTCCCACTCTCATTGAAGATGTTAGATAAAGATTTGGCCTAATTCAAACGTAGATGATATGGACTGGCTCAAAAATAAAGCGAAAATGCGTGCCTCAGCGTCTCTTGCTGAACTTTTATCTTGAAGCACGATGAAGCATATCTCTCTCTCTCTCTCTCTCTCTCTCTCTCTCTCTACATCGAGAGAGAGAAATCTAAGCCTACTTTTGTAACCCTAAGAAGCACCTCAACTCACTTTACTCTTTCACTCACAAAAAACCAGAGAGAGAAAAAGAAACCCTAAATGCAATTCAAAGGTTATTAATTTCAAGCTCGAAGAGGATAAAGTCAATGATGGCCACCGGTCCTACGATCTTCTAACATCTCTCTGCTACAAAGTTTACATCAAATCCTTGCAGAAAAGAGAGAAAGGGAATGCTATGGTAGTCTCCGGATCATGGCAGAATATTCTAGAAGCATACGGAAGTGTGTTGAAGACTCCGGAAGCGTGTGGAACCTTATGGAAGGTTTTGAAATGGTGAAGAGTCTAGATATTTCTAGACTTGTGTAGAGTTCTCCGGAAGCTGAGAGAACCTTAGGAACTGTATGGAGAAGACTAGAAGCATAGGGATTGCTCTAGTCTTGGAGTATTCTATAGATATCCTAGAATTCTTCTTGTAAAAGATGGCATGACCTATAAATAGGCATAAGGAGCATATGTTGTAAGTGAGTGGGCAAGGTGAGTGCTCCTCTAAAAGAGTGTGAGCATGTGAGGTGTTTAGTAGCCTAGTATTTGATCGATCAAGCACGAGGGTGTCTCGATCACATACTAGAGAGTGTGAGTCCTAGTGTATGATCGATTGAGAATGAGGATGTCTCGATCATACACTATAGTGTGTGGGTTGGTCAGTAGGCGTGATCGATAGAGCATTAGGGTGTCTCGATCACACGAGTGTGGGGTCCATCAAAGAGTGAGGTTATTTTTTTGAGTCGAGTGGTGTACGTGAGTCTTGTATTTGTGTGAGGTGTACTTGTATACATAATATATAATACAAGTTCTCATTTGTAAGTGGAGCCTGATCCATCTGAGTCACACGTGATCGAGTGTTAGCTGCCCGGTTTTTCTCCAACATTGGTATCAGAGCCGAAGGTTGCAAAGGTCGTCGGAGTCGAAAATCCGGGTAGTATTTGTTGGTGGAAGGATTCCGTGTTGGCGTGATGGCATCAGGCTTGTCGGAGGTGTTCGAGAATCCACTCTTTGGTGGGAATGCCAACTTTATATAAGGATGAAGAGTATGTTTCAGGCTCTAGTGGAGGAGGAGGTTGTCTCTAAGAGCGAGGGAGGAGCCAACTAGATGTAGGCAAGACGATCAGAGACTCAAAGAATAAGCACGTCTATGGGGAGATAAGAGATACGTGTGTGCTATCGTTGTGGAGAGAAGGATCACGTGTATGTGTGATGTCTGCTATTGAGGGAGAAAGTGATGAGAGAGACGTCCTTGCGGAAGAGTGTTGTTGGCTCCTACAATCAATGTGATTGATGATGGTGATGATGACGATATCTACTTAGTAACAGATGGAGAGATTACTAAGTCATCGAGGTGGATGGTGTCGTCTTACATGTGGCGTGTCTGGATCAAGCATTGTTTTAGACCTTGAAGATTAGTGGAGAGTTTGGTCCCTTAGCTTATTGGATGGTGAGAAGCTCTTCATGATGAGAGGGTAAAAGGTGTTCATGAGGAGGAGCTTGATCAAGCGCAGACAACGACACTAATCGAGAGGAATGTTTGCTTCTTTGAAGAACACGTCGTGATGGGGAGATGCCATGTCATCGGAATCAAGGAGCAAAGGAAAGAGAAAATCGAGAACGCTATGGAGGTATGTGAAAATATGAATTAAGGGAAGAATTGTTAGACAATAACTCATATTTCAAATACATGAAAATGTGTTTTGGGCTAAATTGAGGAACATTCTGGAAGAATGTGGAATGCTACGGTAGTCTCCGGAACATGGCCGAATTTCCTGGAAGCATACGGAAGTGTGTGGAAGACTCAGAAAGCGTGTGGAACCTTATGGAAGGTTCCGAAATGGTGAAGAGTCTAGATATGCCTAGACTTGTGTAGAGTCCCGGAAGCTTGGAGAACCTTAGGAAATGTATGGAGAAGACGAGAAGCATAGGGATGGCTCTAGTCTTGGAGTATTCTAGAGATATCCTAGAATACTCCTCGTAAAAGATGGCATGACCTATAAATAGGCATAAGGAGCACATGTTGGAAGTGAGTGGGCAAGGTGAGTGCTCCTCCAAAAGAGTGTGAGCATGTGAGGTGTTGAGTAGCCTAGTATGTGATCGATCGAGCACGAGGGCGTCTCGATCACATACTAGAGAGTGTGAGTCCTAGTGTGTGATCGATTGAGAATGAGGATGTCTCGATCATACACTATAGTGTGTGGGTTGGTCAGTAGGTGTGATCGATTGAGCATGAGGGCGTCTCGATCACACGAGTGTGGGGTCCATCAAATAGCGAGGTTAGTCTTTTGAGTCGAGTGGTGTACGTGAGTCTTTTATTTGTGAGAGGTGTACTTGTGTACATAATATATAATACAAGTTATCATTTTTAAGTGGAGCCTGATCCATCCGAGTCACACATGATCGAGTGTTAGTTACCCGGTTTTTCGCCAACACCATATCTGTTAGTTGTGTCCGTGATATATATTTTTCTTTTTATATTATATTTTTAGGTTTGGGTTTTTCCCTCTTTAGACTCCACAAAGTAATAAAGTCGAATTGTATCAACATGTTTTGTGTTCTTCTATTTTTTTATCCTTCTATTTTAAAAGCTCGATCTAGAGTTCAAATCATAAATTGGTTTCACAATTCCCATTTTGGCTTCAATTCTAGTATCTTATTAGGCAATTGAGATCCCACGTAGTTGTTAAAATAACTCTAGGTAAAATTGGTTAAATCTTAACAACTCAATTCTAAATAAGTGGTTTAGATTTAAATTAATTTAGCCATAGAGACACATATAGGTTTAAATTTTGCCACTTTTAGTAAGATTTAACCCAAGTTTGTTTTTAGGTAAGGAAATGTAATGGTTACTCTTCCGAATCTAGTCCATTTTTAGTTTAAGATTCGTTGATAATTATTTTAATCAGTACCCTTCTTCCCTCATTTTACATACAAAATCTATTTACTTTCACCCCATTTAATTATCCCCAAGAAACCCCACAGAAACCCGAATCTAGTCCATTTGTTTTTAGCGTTGTGCATAACCCGAACCCAAAATCAAGCCCGACGGATATGGACCCGAAACCCGAAGTGACCCGAATACAGACGAACCCGACTCAACCCAGATCCGACCCAAATCCTAGCATGACCCGACTCCCAAATCGACCGACTAATCGACTATAAAATAGTCTAATATATCCTAAAACTGTCGGCTAAAAACCCTAGAATGTAAAATAATAATAAACTAATTAAGATAGAATTAGACGAAATGGGATTTGCTGATACTGGGAATAGCGGCGGGCGCCGCTACTCCGGCTTCGTGGTGCGGGACGAACGTCATTGTCACTTTCGCCCTTTGTCAAGTTAGTAATGATATCCAAACTTAAACACACAACCAATAGATTAGGCAACCAATCACTTGATAAACCAAATAACTACTTGTATAGCGATGAAGTCGCGTGTCGAACCCACAGGGAGAAGCGATTTCCTATTCAATAACTCTAAGAAAAGACTCTTATAACAAAGCAATGACTCTTAACAAGTAGCAAAGATGTAAAAGTAACCAGATTTATGATCGCAAAGTAATTCGATATCAAAGTAGCTAGAAAGAAGATTTCACCAGCAATTCTCCGACAATGGTTGGAATTCATGGTCCTCGGATTGATCTATTAATTATTCATATTCCTAGGTCTACTTGACTAAAGTTGAGAGATCCACAGAGATTCACTCATCTTATTTAATATCACTAAATAATAGCATTAAGAATTCAAGTAATCAAGACCAATTGGCACATTGATTCAACACAATTAAGACTAATAGGTGCATACCGAACTTGACCCTAATAGAATATCCTCAACATATATCAATTGAAATCATCCACTACAAAGACAAAGAGACATCCCTATCATCAATACCTTTCTTTGTTATCGAGAAAACAACAACGAATTCATAGCTAAGTTGCAATTCCTAACATGTTGATCGGGCATAGAAAGGAACACAAATATAAATTAAGCAAAAGATGATAACTAAGAACACGAATAATCAAATAGAATCAAATCCTCACAATCCAAACAACCATGTCTTCGAATCACATGCGAAACTATGAGTTTAGCAACTCATAGACCAATTCTCTCTCTCTCTCTCTCTCTCTCTCTCTCTCTCTCTCTCTCTCTCTCTCTAATTGTGTTCACAGTCTCACAATAATCCACCTCTCTCTAGAACAAACTGAAAACAATGTAAATAAGTCTCTCACAGTTTGGCAAAACCCTAGTAGGAAATATAATAAAATAATGTCTTCGGATCCAAAATCGTGTATTCGGAAAATTGGGCCACGGCGGGCACCGTGCAAGGGGTGGCGGGCGTCGTCTCTGCAGTGTCCGACGTTCCTCAATTGTCTTCAATAGATTCCAATGTCGTGCCTCCTTGCTCCTCCTTAGCCTCCGTATGCTCCCAAAAAATGCTTCTTAAGCTCTTCCTAAATTCCATCCAAGGTCGGAATGTAATTCTGCAGAATAAACACTAAAAACACATATATTCCGAACTCGAATACTTCACAAGTAATAAACGGAACTAGATTCAAACAATAGCAAAACCACTATCTAAATGCAATAAGAAACAACTATAATGCCTATATGAAATATGCATTACCACTTCACGATTCTTCTTCCTCTTCGACGTTCTTCTCTATACCTCCATTGTCAATCTTTCGTTTGCCTCCTTTGTCCTCAAAACCAGCCTCTTCTAGACATCTTAAGCCTCCCTTCAAGATCGGATTATAAAACTGCAGAATAAATACAAAATAACATAGATTCCGAACTCGAATACCCAAATGGATAATAATGCGAATTCAACATAAAACATGCAAGAAACCAATCTAAATGTACCTAAAACTATCTATAATACCTATCTAAAATATGCATTATCAACTCCTTTTCCCGTATTTATTTTTTGACCCAGCCCTATCGTTGACAACCTTGTATTTGGATTTATATTTGTTGCTCGTGTTAGACTTATATTGCTTTAGGTAGTTTGAATGGATTCCAGTAGGCTTTTAGGGTTTTGTAGATTACTCTTGAGCAAGCTTGATTGATCCAAAATAGAGAGAACAATATATGGTGAGTTGGAAGGAATATCTACCAACAAGATAAAAGGAAAATATTAGACTCGATATAATATGTAAAGATAGAACCTCTAATCCTAGGAAATAAAGAAACTAGTCCTAAAAAAAAAATTATAATCCTAAGATAAATAGAAAATAATCTATCCCTAAAAATATATAAAATAATCTAATCCTAGAGCAAAATAGAAAAAAATCTAATCCTAAAACGAAAAATGATCAAAAATAAAAAGATAGAAACTTCCCTTTCCAATTTTATCAAACTTCGGACTCGTTTGTTGGACAGACAGGCGGCGGGCGCCGTGGCTAGGGCGGCGGGCGCCACGTCCACAGAATGTGGCTCCGTTCTTCCAAATCAATCAAAACTCAATCCCAACATAGGTTTCACTTACCGTAACTTCCGAAATCCGGCGATACGATTGATCCTACTTTATTGAATTGATAACTAATGCAAAAGATAGAACTACTTACCTAACTACCTTGGGTTTCCTCCCAAGAAGCGCCTTTGTTTCACGTCTTTGGTTCGACGTGATGCATTGCTTGATCAAGTTATTTCACCAAGATCCCCCACACTTGTCCTTTTCAAAACAAGAGGTGGAACTTTAGGAACTTCTCTGACATATCCATCAATTGCATCTATCGATTCCTTCTTGAAATGAGTTACTTCGGGAGGTTGTCCTGCAATTGCAAAAACCTCGACGTTGTTAGGAATCAATTTCTCACAGGGAATAGCAATAGAATAATTTGAATGAGACACATTTTCATGCGACTTAAACAGAAGCATCTAACAAAACATTTGATTCATTCTTATGATTACTTTCATTAGAGTCGAGAACATCTAAAAAATTATTGGAAGAGGAAACAACAGGCTCAAATATAGAAAACTCAATCTTTCTACCATCAAATTCCATAGTTAGTAAACCTTCAAAACAATCAATCTTAGTCTTAGCCGTTTGCAATAATGGCCTTCCCAAGATAATCGGGGTTTCAGGCGTACCTTGTTCCATGTCTAGAATGAAGAAATTAGCTCGAAATATCAAATCATTTCCCTTTACCAAAACATCTTCAATAACTCCTCTAGGCTTAATACTAGAACGATCAACGAGTTGTATAATAACACCAGTTTCAGACAATGAATTGAGACCCAAAAACATGTACAAGTTATAAGACATAACATTGATTGAAGCACCTAGGTCTAACATAGCTTTGGTGAAGCAAGCATTACCTATTGCACATGGTATAGTAAACATACCTGGATCTCCGCACTTTTCAGGCAATCGTTTATGAAGCAAAGAAGAAACATTCTCACTTAAACTTACCTCTTCTTTCTTTCGCATCCTTTGCTTGTGCTTCAACGTGCATAGTTCTTTCAAGAATTTCCCATAACGAGGCACAATATTAATCAAATTGAAGAGTGGAACATTTACCTCACAATGAGCAAAGGTGTCATAAAGAATTTGTTCATCTTCCCACTTACGATCATATCTTTAGGCGTGAGGAAAGGGTGGTGCAGGTCTTAAAACCTCAAAAGACCACTCTTTAATGGCTTTTTTCGGGGATTGAACAACGTCAGAAGTCGGATCCGTTACGGGAGGAGGTGGCGGGCACCGTGGTGAGGAGCGCCGGGCGCCGTCTATGCAGTGCGTCTCCAATTCTGTCTCTTCCTCCTTATTTCCCAAATCAGCTTCTTCTCTAGGCCTCTCTTCAGCATTCCTAGTGGGCACATTCACTTGTTTACCTCCTCTAAGGGTCATGGGGCTAACATTCTCCTTCGGATTCACTACCACTTGCGATGACAACTTACCCGAATCTTTCGCTTTCAATTCACCAATCTCCTTAGCCATTTGACTCAGCAACTTTTCTTGAACACTCATCTTGTCCAATTACAAAATCAAGGTATCATCTCTATCTTCTTGTTTAGTGTTTCTAGGACGATTCTCGAATTCGCCTCTCTGAAAAGGAACTTGTTGCTGCAGGCCTCTTCCGTTAAATCTACTTTGGTAGTTTGAATTGTAGCCCTGATTATAATTGTTACCAACGTTGCGGCGAGGTCCATATTCCATAGCATTCACTTCAGCCGTGCCCTCCTGAATCAAGGGACAGTTATCATTCGAATGAGTTGGATCTCAACAAACACCACAAGGTCTAGGCTGATGGGGTTAATTCGTTTGCATAGCCATCTTGTTCACAATCTCCATAGGCCTATCGATACTATCCTTGTGTCTATCTCTCGAACTATCCAACTTATGAACTCCTCTAACTCCTTGGTGTCTCCCATATTGTTGCGATGCATTAGTCAACCCTTTAATAATCTGCATTGCTTCCTGAGGTGTTTTATCCAAAATATCTCCTCCGCTAGTAGTATTGATGAAACTCCTATCGGTGTCAACCAAGCCTTCATAAAGATACATCACTAGATCATCCTCAGGTATACCATGTTGCGGACAACTACCCTTAAGCTTCTTGAACTTCTCAACATACTCATAAAGACTCTCCGTTGTTGATTGCTCTATACTGGACATCTCCTTCTTAAGTTTGTTGAAGTGAGTTGTAAGAAAGTACTTTTGGAGGAAAGTTTTCTTCAATCGCACCCAAGTAGTAATGCTTTCTGAGGGTAAGTAGTAAAGCCAATTGCTTGCAGATTCTTTCAAGGTAAAGGGGAACACTCGCAACATCAATTGGTCATTAGTCAAGCCTTGGGGTCTCAGTCTACCACACATGCTCACAAAGGTAGCAAGGTGCTTGTTCGGTTCCTTCCCAGGCAATCCATGAAAGTAGGAAAAAGTTGAGGACCAATTTGACTTATACTCAAATCTTGAACCCTCAGCAAAATCAAGAAGATTAATTGCAAGTGGTTGAGCACTCAAATTAGGTTCCCTTAGGTTCCTCACGGTCCTTCTTGGTGGATCAACAACACCGTCTTCTGCCATCTCCTCGTCTGTCTCAAACACAAGCTTCCTCTTCAACCTAGGAGATCTTTCAATCTCAGGATCAAAAGACAAAGGCAATGAATTGGAAGATCTAGTTTGAACCATACAAGGACACAAAATACTCAAAGTAAAGAGTAATTGAAAGAGATATAGAAAAGCAAACTCATTTCTTCTCCCCGACAACGGCGCCAAGAAACTTGGTGCAGTACGAATCCCATTTGCACTTTCGACCTTTGCCAAGTTAGTAACAATATCCAAACTTAAACACACAACCAATAGATTAGGCAACCAATCACTTGATAAACCAAATAACTACAAGTATAGCGATGAAGTCTGGTGTCGAACCTACAAGGAGAATCGATTTCCTATTCAATAACTCTAAGCAAAGACTCTTATAGCCATGCAATGATTCTTAACAAGTAGCAAAGATGTAAAAGTAACCAGATTTATTATCGCAAAGTAATTCGATATCAAAGTAGAAAGAAAATTTCACCTCCAATCATCTAACAATGGTTGGAATTCATGGTTCTTGGATTGATCTATTAATTATTCATATTCCTAGGTCTACCCTAATCGAATATCCTTAACATAGATAAATTGAAATCATCCACTACAAAGACAAAGAGACATCACTATCATCAATACCTTTGTTTGCTATTGAGAAAACAACAACGAATTCATAGCTAAGATGCAATTCCTAACATGTTGATCAGATATAGAAAGGAACATAAATATAAATTAAGCACAAGATGATAACTAAGAACATGAATAATCAAATAGAATCAAATCCTCGCAATCCAAACAACCATCTCTTCGAATCACAGGCGAAACTATGAGTTTAGCAACTCATAGGCCAATTCTCTCTTTCTCTCTCTCTCTCTCTTTCTCTAATTGTGTTCATAGTCTCACAATACTACACCTCTCTCTAGAACAAACTGAAAACAACCTAAATAAGTCTCTCAAAAGCCGGCAAAACTTAAGTAGGAAATATAATAAAATAATATAAAATAATATCTTCGGATTTAAAATCGTGTATTCGGAAAACTGGGCCACGACGGGCGCCGTGAAAGGGGTGGCAGCCGCCGTCTCTACAGTGTCCGACGTTCCTCAATTGTCTTCAATAGATTCCAATGTCGTGCTTCCTTGCTCCTCCTTAGCTTCTCGTTAGCCTCCATATGCTCCCAAAACATGATTCTTAAGCTCTTCCCAAAGTCCATCCAAGGTCGGAATGTAATTTTTCAGAATATACACTAAAAACGCATAGATTCCGAACTCAAATACTTCACAAGTAATAAACGGAACTAGACTCAAACAATAGCAAAACCACTATCTAAATTCAATAAGAAACACCTGTAATTCCTATATGAAATATGCATTACCACTTCACGATACTTCTTCGTCTTCGACGTTCTTCTCTATACCTCCATTGTCGATCTTTAATTTGCCTCCTTTATCCTCAAAACCAGCCTCTTCTAGACATCTTAAGCCTCCCTTCAAGATCGGATTATAAAACTGCAGAATAAATACAAAATAACATAGATTCCGAACTCAAATACCCAAATGGATAATAATGCGAATTCAACATAAAACATGCAAGAAACCTATCTAAATGCGCCTAAAACTATATATAATACCTATCTAAAATATGCATTATCAACTCCTTTTCCCGTATTTATTTTTTGACCTGGCCCTGCCGTTGACAACCTTCTATTTGGATTTATGTTTGTTGCTCGTGTTAGAATTAAACTGTTTTATGCAAACTAGAAATTTTAGGACAAGTTTTGGTATATAAACACCGGATCCCCAATGGACCTAACACGGTTTTAGGGTTCAAAATCCCTACTTTCAAAACCTAACCCTTCGGTTTATATTCAACCCGTACCTGGATTTCAAGATCCGAACGAAGGTATCCATTCCTTCGAAACGTAACCTAAATTTTATAACTCGAGTCGCTACAAACCTTACTCATTTTTGAATCATTTGATTACACACATACATATGTATCTGATGGTCAACTGCAGGGTGGCTCGTACCGTATGTTGTACTTTTTGTGTTCATTTCAAATATGTGAATATGCTAGAAGAGTATTTGATCTCATCTTTAAAACCAGCAAACATGTGTTTTCAACCTTTTTTACGCCCTTAGTGGGGAGTTGATTATAGTTCAAGACCATGGGTTCATCAATAAAATTCCTCTATGGATATGCCATGGAAGACATTTTCTCATCAACAACCTTTTTAATAGCATTAGGAGGCACTTTAACCATATTTCTTTCAAAACCCTTTCAGGAGGTAAAAGGTGAAGAGGCAATTGTTAGGATGTTTATAAATATTTTATGTGGCTCATGTATCTTGATTTAATTGAGTATTTAGTTCATATATATTATGGTGTCCGATTTAATATAGAAGTCGAAAATGTGATGGATTGGCCTCAGTTAAATAATTAAATTTGGGGTTGGGGGTAATTATATATGTATTACCTCATCCCTTGCCTATAATACACTAATGGATGACTATCTCATAAAGGGCTATTAATAGGGAAAATAAATGGGTGAAAGATTACGGAAAATAAATAAGAGAGCGGTTACGAAATCTGAAAGGCTGATCTCTTCTTTATATATATGCACGTTCACTAATTTTTCTAAGTGTGTCTGAAATTGACGTGAGAAGCCAGTAAGGAGTCTTGTCCATCAGAGACAAAGAAAAGAGAAGGCTAAGGGGCGAGAAATCAAGAACGATTCGATCATTCTGCTGCGAAGACGCTCATGGATCAAGGTTAGTCTTCGGTATATAATTAGGGTTTGAATTGTATGAAATCTAGATCCTAGTTTGATTGATTTCATGATCGAAATCGAATGGAAATCTTACAATTGGTGTCAGAGCAGGTTTAGATTTCTCCAATTCACCATTAAATTGATGTATTCGGATGATCGGAGTATAGTATTTATCGATTTGGATGGAACCGACTGCGGAATGTTTATATATACATGTATGTCATTTATTGAAGTCCGTTGGGACTAGGGATCGAGGTCGTGTGCACATGTGCGCCCTTGCGCTAATAACCTAGCACATAAGCCAAGAGCACTCGGAGACAAGAGCACTCGGAGACAACGTTGGCGACACCTCTGTACTCTACCTCGACGCTAGAGCGAGACACCACATACTGTCGCTTCGCGGACCACGACACAAGGGTGTCGTTGAGCAAGACACAGTAGCCAGACGTGGATCGACGTGTGTCAGGACAACCACCCCAATCCGCATCAGTATAAGAGACGAGGTCATGCCGAGAGGAAGGGGTGATTCTGGTGCCCAGCTCGAGGGTACCGCTGATGTACCGGATGATCCCCTTCAAGGCCTGAAAGTGTGGTTCCCGGGGCGCATGCATGAATTGGCATATCTGCTGAACGGTGTAACCGATGTCTGACCTAGTGAATGTAAGATACTGCAATGCACCGGCAAGGCTTCGGTACAACGTCGGATCATCAAACAGAGGACCAGAGTAAGCACTGAGCTTGTTGGAAGTATCCACAAGGGTGACAACTAGCTTGCAGTTACTCATCTTGGCCCGAGCAACAATCTCGGCAGCATACTTACTCTGAGAGAGAAACAGCCCAGATGCATGATGTGGCACGGAAACCCCCAAGAAGTAAGACAACGGACCCAGATCTGACATGGCGAAATCGGCACTCAACTGGGAAATAATAGACGTCCGAAGAGCATTAGAAGAGGCGGTGAGGATGATGTCATCGACATATAGTAAAAGAAAGGCCATGTCTGTGTCTCTGCGATAGATAAACAGAGACGTATCCGAGCGGCTGCCAACGAAGCCCAAATGAAACAGAAGAGAAGAAAAGCGCTAAAACCAAGCCCGCGAAGCCTGTTTCAAACCATACAGAGAGCGCTTCAGGAGACAGACGTGCTTGGGACGATCAGGATCAGCGAACCCCGGTGGCTGAAACATGTAAACTGTCTCATTCAGATGTCCATGCAGAAAGACGTTCTTGACATCCTGCTAATGGATAGCCCACTATCGCGATAATGCTAAACTCAACACCACACGGATAGTGGCAAGCTTGGCCACTAGGCTGAATGTCTCATCACAATCAATACCTGCCTGCTGGGATCGACCGTTAACCACAAGACGAGCTTTGTAGGCCAACGACCCATCAGAGCAGAACTTGTGGTGGAAGAACCACTTGCAGCGGATGACGTTCGCCTCAGGAGGGCGAGGAACTAGAATCCATGTACCATTCCTTGTAAGGGCCATGTATTCGTCGAGCATAGCCGCCTGCCAATTCGGGTCCAAGAGGGCTGTTTTGTGAGAGGTTGGGATGGGGGAAAGGGAGGTCGGGTTTGAGGCAAGTGGGAGTTGGGATGTGGTGGGGGCGGGAGGAAGGGTTGCGGCGGGCGCGACAAACGGCGGCGGCCGCGGCAAGAGGGCTGTGGCGGGTTGATATTCCGCGGGCGCAGCACGATGCTGCGGCCGCGACATCTGGTGTAACGGAGGAGGAGGTCCGGAGTATGCAGGAGGGGGTGGGGCGGGGTGATGGGTGGCATTCATAGAGACGATCTGACGAGGTCTGAAGACACCAGAGATGCTACGGGTGTGCAATCTGGTGATAGGAGGAGGAGGTGGCGGTGGGGGCGGTGTAGGAGGAGAGGCAGGAGCACCGGTAGAGCTCTGGGGAAGGAGAAAGTGGGGGAAGGAAGACTCTGACTCAGACTGGAACATAGGAGGTGTCGAAGATGGGAGAGGAGGAGAAGAGAAGGGAAAGCGAGACTCATCAAAAGTGACATGACGTGACACAATAAGCTTATGTCTCCGAACATCGAGGCAAAGGTAACTGCGATGATCAGACGGATAGCCTAGGAAGACACATGGAGTGAAGCGCGGGTGAAGCTTCTGTGGGACGGTGGAGGACTGGTTTGGGAAGCACAAGCACCCAAAGGTACGAAGGTGATCACAACTAGGCAAGGTGCAATAGAGTGCCTGAGTTGGCGAGCGATGGTGTAGGGTAGTAGATAGAATGTTGAGGAGATAACATGTGGTTGATAAGGCGTGAGGCCAATATGTAAGGGGAATAGATGCGTGAAAGAGGAGAGAGTGCATCATGTTGAGTATGGTTCTAATGATTCGTTCGGCCTTGCCATTATGCTGGGAAGTATAGGGGCAAGACAACCGATAGGAGATCCCATTTGTGGCGAAGAAAGAGTGAAAGTCTTTGTTGTCAAATTCACGGCCATTGTCGCATTGGAAGCATTTGATGGATGTTTGAAACTGTGTTTTGATGTAGGCATGAAACTTGACAAAGATAGGAAACACTTGGGACTTGAAATGCAACGGGAAAACCCTTAAGAAATGAGTGTAATCATCAAGAAACAAGAGGTAGTACTTGTGACCCTCCTTGCTGGGCACTGGAGAAGTCCAAATCTCACTATGAATGATATCAAAAGGAGCAAGGTTGGAGTTCAAAGACCATTGGAATGACAGTCTTGCATGTTTGCCTAGCTGACAGGAAGAGCATAAACTAGAGCGTAGGTCTTTATGACAGGTGACAAGACTCTGAGAACGGAGGACATCTAGAACGGCAGCACTGGGATGACCCAGACGTGCATGCCACAGGCTGGACGACGATGCAGAGAGGGCAACCGGGCATGACTGGTTGGACGCAGGAGGAGGTGTGACAGGGTAGAGCTCCCTGGTGCTGTTACATCTCATGCGAGTAACCCCCGTAGTAAGATCGTTCACAGAGAAACCAAGGGATCAAACGCAAGAGAAACGTTATTGTCAGTAGTGAACCGACGGACAGAGATAAGGTTTTTGACAATCTTTGGGGCAATGAGGACATTGTTAAGGTGTAGTGGGTGGGTTGGGGTCTGTAATTTGGCGTGGCCAATCCCCGAAGTAGCAAGACGACCACCATTGCCGACGATAATAGAGTGTGTAGGACCTTTAAAGGAAATAGAAGAGAGGTTACCCGAGAAGTTCTTCATGTGGGAGGTGGCACCAGTGTCCATGTACCAAGAAGAGTCGGGAGATGTCGGCTGCATAGAGGAGAAGGTGTGATGCCCATCAAGCGGAACATAGCCTTGATCAGATGATGTCAGATAGGCCTGAAGACCGGCATGTCGAGGGGCAGGAAGACCGGATTGCATCCAATGAGGGTTGAAGCCAGGCAACGGGGACCATCGAGGGCCACCAGTCCAGATAGGCTGTGTTGTGAGCCTAATTTGCCATATTTTACAATTACTTTTATACCGATTTTTGCATGCATTTCATACATTTGGGTTAGAATAGTACATAATATATGTAGTTCACACTTATTTGCCAAATTATGGAGTCTACACTAGTTTCTGTTTAATTTCGCAGAAATAGGACACACTTTGGAGCTTAAAGGAAAGTCATGAAGAAGCTAAGGATGGTACAGCGGTAAAAAACGGCATTTTTCACCATTCATCGTTCTGAATCAAGCTTTGACGTCTTCATGAAAGTTGTAGCCCTTGAAAAGATCTTTCCAACGCATGCTCATATGCATCAATTCAACGAACGAGGACTCGGGAAATTGCGTTTTAAGAACAGAGCAGAATGCTGAAAGCGCACAGAACTAGTCGACGTCGACCAAACTGGTCGGCGTCGAGTAACTTTTTGGTCGACTTGCCTCCGAGAACTCGAGAACGAGCACCAGACCACTCGAGAGCACAATTCTAGTCGACGTCGAGGAGTTTTGGTCGACTTTGAGTACAACAGACGAGTCCGAATTCTGCCCGAGCTCGAGTGCAACCCCGGGGAAAACATTCTACTCGACGTCGAGGAGTTTGGTCGACGTCGAGGACAATCCAGTCGAGTCCTAGTCCGAGATCGAGTTGTGTCCGAGAAGATAGAGTTACTTGCAAGCCAAGAGATGTGGAATTCTATCCATTCAAGAGAAGATCTATCAAGATGGAAGGGATTTATCTACTTTAGATATAGTTTCCTTATAGATCTATTTTCTTTATCAATTATGTTTTATCTTATGCTTTTAGATAGGAAGTTTTTAGATATAGATAGATGTTCCATCCAAGATTAGCTAGATGGAACACTATAAATAAGGCCCTAGGGGGTTGATTTTCATATATTCAAGCCAAGTCGTCTTCGGGCGCAAGGAGAGAGAGAGAGAGAGAGAGAGAGAGAGAGAGAGAGAGAGAGAGAGAGAGGACGCAAGGAGGAGGAAAAGAGAGAGGAGGAGGAACGTTTGGAAGGTTTTGTAAATTTTATATTTAGTTTAATGTTAAAGTTATTTTCTATCATCATGTTTGCTTTCTAATTTCCTTCTTCTAGGGTCGGGGTGAGTCCGAAGATAGTCATGCACACTTGAGGTAAAGTTTTGATATTTATTATGTTTTGATCATCCACTGCCTTTTATATGTTTATTGCCAACTCGAAAGAATAGAGATTCATGTTAACAACTTGAATTATAAACATAAAATTGGTATATACATTCTGAGTTACTTGAAAGGGTTATCTAATTGTTGGAAAAGGCGAAAGCTTGTTCCTTTGATGTGATTACATAACTATTCTATCTTATCTTTTGTGTGTTTCATTATCGTTGCGATGATCCCTTACTTTATTTCTTTATTTTCATTCTGCACATATTTTACCCGACACCAACCATCATTCCCTATCCATCCCTCGACATCGACCCATTCTTAGCCGACGTCGACAACAACCCTCATCACCTTTTCCCGTTATTCCTGAACTCCTAAACCAACTAAACCTAGAACCGCTGACTTCTCTCCTGAGGACGAACCTGACTCCACTATCCTATAGTTGGTACCGGTGAGGCGCTGTTGCCGGGGAGATGTCAATCGCACCTAGCTTAGTTGTTTTTAAAGTTTAGAATAGCCCATCCCTTTTTCTTACTATCACATACCCTACCACCACCCGCCTCACCGATACCAACTAGGTGCCAAGCTTTTGCTACTAATTTGTGCTTTATTGATTTTGATTTCAAAGCTTAGGTACAAAGATAGAAGACTTTGTCGAAGGGAATCCCGAATGGGAAGAATGGTTCCAAGATTTGAGACGGAGAAATAGGCTTGCAATGGAGGAGGCACGATTAAAGGAAATAGCCCGGCTAGAAGATGAAATCCGAAGGCTTGAGGCTTCCATTCAGTCTAAAGGACCATGCCCTCCTCCTGACGAGCCAATTGACCCACTCGATGTCGACATCCAGGTATGTCCTTCATCGAATTTCATTTCTACTTTTTTACCTATTGTTGATGAATCTTTTGAAGGATCCCAAGCGCTAGAAGAAAAGAAGTTGGACATTGTTGCCCAGGGCGTTCCAAGGTCGCTTTTACCTTACAAAGTGAAGGCTATCCCCGATGATTTTGAGCAATTGATGTTCATATTCAAGTATGGGGTCCTAGCAAAGTGGCATGAAGCTCCGCAGGATGAGGTGGAAATATCTCTTCCCGCTCCACCGTTCTACTTTGGTGGAGATACAAAAACAAGTCAACCTATGAAGCGGAAGAGGTATGATAACGAGGTATGTATCTTTTCTTTATGTCTTCCTTTATACATGCTAGCAGGAGCCAGGGAAGATGAATGGGTGAAGTCATGGAGCGTTCACTCGGGGAGATTCAAGCTTCTTCACATGATGCCCCCGGATGACATTCCACGCTTCCCACCACCGGAGGAACCACTAGATCCACCTATACCTCCGGACAAAGATGAGCCAGGGTAAGACTTAAAGGGAAGTAGGTCAAGCTAAAGACTTAAAACTTAGCTCTTATGGGAGGCAACCCGCTATTTTTTTACTACCCAGAACGAGTAGAAACGCTTGTGGTCGAGGAAGGATCACCCTGGAGGCTTTCATTGTACTCGATGTCGAGTAGTTGTAGTCGACGTCGACTACTCTCCTCGAGGTCGACCACTTCTACAACTTCTTCAGCACTCGATTATGACGATCTGCACACCTGTCTAGTGAGTGTCTTTTCTTTACCCTTGTTTTATACAGTGAGGACACTGTAATGTTTAAGTATGGGGTGGGGGAGGGCTTACTTGATGCATATTTGACTTTATTTGACATTATGTGTGCATATTTGAAGTTTATTTTCTTGAATTCCTTATACATGGCTACTTTGGATTTCATATTCTATTTATGTGCTTATATGCATTTTTTCGAAAGTTTAAAGAAAAATGACCCCCATTAAAATTTTGATAAGTGTCATGGAAGCTTAAATTGAACTCGACGATGAAAAATTGGATTCGTTAAGAGATATAGCATGAAATTGCCTAGTAAAGGGAAGCAACAATGAAGTGCATATTTTCTTGAGAACCATGAAAGGAGGTAAAATTTGAAATTGCTTTTGACATGTTGCATGATAAGAGGATGGAGGACTTTATATTTCCATATATGCTCTATGTTTATATTCCTTAGCCATACCTATGCTTATGCATCACAAAAGCCATACTGAGCCTTATTCCATATTTTGCTCCACATGATCCAAATATTGCCCATTCTTTACCTATCCGGGGATTATGTTGAGAATGAAGTTACATTATGGAGATTGTTATATGCTTGTTGTGTTGTTATTATCATTATGGAGTTTGGCAGGAAATTGAAAAATATATGGAAAATTTAAAGAGTGAAAGAAAATCCGATCACCTCAGGAGATAAAGGTAGATCGACCCAGCTCGCTGAGATAATAGTTCGACAAGATGGGACACACAGGTGAGGAGTACAAAGCACTAAGTATCCGGGGTCATTCATGACACCTATGTTTGCGACTCACGAGAAGGCAGTGTTGAGGTTAGAGAGGTAAAATCATATAAGTTAAAAAAGCAAAGAGTGATTTATGAGAGGATGAATGATGTGGAAATTATGAAGGAGAAAGTGCATCAAAGCAAGAAAGCTAGTTTGAAGAAATTCTCTCCGAATTTAACACCCCATTGCCCAAAAATAGCCCACCACTTTACCTTTTACCTTTTCTTCACCATGAGCTTAAATTAAAGTCCTCTTGATTATTAATGCTTTGTCACAAATAAATGTTTTGCATAACCATCCTTTTGGGAGTAGATGTTGCTTTTTTATTGCACATGCATGGATTTGTGACATTAGTACCTTTTCGAGGATGGTAATTGATTGCATGGTTATATGAGAATGGATCTAATATGTTGAGAGTTTGTTTTCTTTCCCTGTATGACCATTTAAAGTATTGCTTGAGGACAAGCAAACTTAAGTATGAGGTGTTTTTGGTGAGCCTAATTTGCCATATGTTACAATTACTTTTATACCAATTTTTGCATGCATTTCATACATTTGGGTTAGAATAGTACATAATCTATGTAGTTCACACTTATTTGCCAAATAATGGAGTCTGCACTAGTTTTTCTTTAATTTCGCAGAAATCGGACACACTTTGGAGCTTAAAGGAAAGTCATGAAGAAGCTAAGGATCACGCAACTGGAGAAAACTCCATTTTTCACCATTCATCATTCTGAGTCAAGCTTTGATGTCTTCATGAAAGTTGTAGCCCTCAAAAAGAGCTTTCCAACGCATGCTCATATACGCCAATCGAACGAACGAGGACTCGGGAAAGTGCGTTTCAAGAACATAGCTGAATGTTAAAAGCGCACAGAACTAATCGACGTCGACCAAACTGGTCGACGTCGAGTAACTTTTTGGTCGACTTGCCTCCCAGAACTCGAGAACGAGCACCAGACCACTCGAGAGCACAATTCTAGTCGACGTCGAGGAGTTTTGGTCAACGTCGAGTACACCCGACGAGTCCGAATTCTGCCCGAGCTCGAGTGCAACCCCGGAAGAAACATTCTACTCGACGTCGAGGAGTTTGGTCGACGTCGAGGACAATCACGTCGAGTCCGAGTCCGAGATCGAGTTGCGTCCGAGAAGATAGAGTTACTTGCAAGCCAAGAGATGTGGAATTCTATCCATTGAAGAGAACGTTTATCAAGATGGAAGGGATTTATCCACTTTCGATATAGTTTCCTTATAGATCTATTTCCTTTATCAATTATGTTTTATCTTATGCTTTTAGATAGGAAGTTTTTAGATATAGATAGATGTTCCATCCAAGATTAGCTAGATGGAACACTGTAAATAAGGCCCTAGGGGGTTGATTTTCATACATTCAAGTCAAGTCGTCTTCGGGCGCAAGGAGAGAGAGAGAGAGAGAGAGAGAGAGAGAGAGAGAGAGGACGCAAGGAGGAGGAAAGAGATAGGAGGAGGAATGTTTGTAAGGTTATGTAAGTTTTAGATTTAGTTTAATGTTAAAGTTATTTTCTTTTATCATGTTTGCTTTCTAATTTCCTTCTTCTAGGGTCGGGGTGAGCCCGACGATAGTCATGCACACTTGAGGTAAAGTTTTGATATTTATTATGTTTTGATCATCCACTGCCTTTTATATGTTTATTGCCTACTCGAAAGAATAGAGATTCATGTTAACAACTTGAATTATAAACATAAAATTGGTAGATACAATTAGGGTTACTTGAAAGGGTTATCTAATTGTTGGAAAGGCGAAAGCTTGTTCCTTTGATGTGACTACATAACTATTCTATCTTATCTTTTGTGTGTTTCATTATCGTTGCGATAATCCCTTACCTTTGAAGTTTGCACCTTTATTACTTTATTTCTTTATTTACATTCTGCACAGATTTTACCCGACACCAACCACCATTCCCTATCCATCCCTCGACATCGACCCATTCTTAGCCGACGTCGACAGCAACCCTCATCACCTTTTCCCGCTATTCCCGAACACCTAAACCAGCTAAACCTAGAACCGTTGACTTCTCTCCTGAGGACGAACCTGACTCGAGAACCGTTGACTTCTCTCCATTGACTATAAATTTATTTGGTCGAGAAACCCTCTCATCAGGCTGCGAGTGTGGCCGAGAGATGCGGCTACTACAGGTGTTGCGGCCGCCGCTTATGTTGTGCACGAAGCCTGTTGGCGGAGAGAACTCGGGAGCGAAGAGGGCAGGGGGCGAGTAGGCGTTCATGGTGCCGAGAGAAGAGAGAGAAAGGCAAGAAAGGTGAGAGAGAGGGGCCGATGAGGCAGGCCAGTCGGCGGTAGGGAGGGGTGGGGCGGTGAGGCGAGAGGAGAAAGAGAGAGTTCGGCGGCGAGGGGACAACGCCGGCGACGGTAAGAGGAGGGGTGGGGCGGGAGGATCAAATTAGGGTTCCGTGAGGAAGAAAAGGTTGTGATACCATGTAGAATAATGGAATTGATGAAAAGTCCTCCTTGAGGGTTTTATTCATTAGACAATGATATATATAGGTTACAAGTTATTGGGCCTTTGGGCCCACTATACAATATGAAGGCAACCAATATAGATTTTGTGTGAACTCGTTCCTGGACAAAATGATAATCCAAGGAGATGTACTTGATGCGATGAGGGAGTACCGGATTCACCGCAAGGTAAGTAGCTCCTAGATTATCACACCACAAAATGGGAGGATGATGAAGTGGTATATGGAGTTGACGGAGGGAAAGTCATTGATTTACCTCGCCAAAGATAATTCTTAAACAAACAAACTAGTATAATATGCAAGTAAGGGGTCAAACCCTAGAGAATCAAGTATTTCTAAATATTGTGTATTTATCAATATGAAAGATAAGATTGTTATGAATGAAAATAAAAGAAAATAATATTGAGAAAAGTAAATAATGGATAGAAGAAAAGAGTTTCCACCCCCAAGTTCTCGACTTTGGTTGGTTTTATTGATCATCGAATCATTTTCAAGTTATTATCTTTTCCTATGAGTTCCTCTCATCTTGGTTTAAGTAGATTAAAAGTCCTACGATTCCAATTAATCCCTTACATCCCAATGCAACCTTAACACGGTCAAGATTTAACAAAGAGATAGCAAAACGTCCCAAGAACTTGAGCATATAAATAACACCAATTAAGCACGGTAAATCGATGTTTAAGATATATGTCAACTCCCTACAAAATCATGATTCAAACACGGGATCCCCAATCTTATGCGCGCTACTATAGAAATAACACAAATACGAAAGTATTAAATCCTAGCATGAAATCAATATTATCAAAGTAGCTAATCAAGATATCACAACAATTAACATAATCAATATCATACAATGAAGTTGAAAGAATTATAGAGGAAAAATAAATTATATTAGAAACTCACAAACCACCAACCAAGTCTCGAAAATGTAGGCGAAAACTACAAAATTAGCCAAGCTTGGCTTACCTAAGCTTTCTTCTCTTTAATGGTGATTTCTCTCTTTGAATCCATAGAAAACTAATCCTAAAATATCTTGTTTATAAGCCTAAAGTCTTGCATAAAAAAGGTAAAATATAGACCAATAAGATAGAAACTTCCTAAACAAACTAGATAGAAGATACACTTTTCATGTATAGTGTAGCGTCAAATTCCGTTGGCAGCGAAAATTTCGGCTAGCAACGAATGGCCTTAAACAAGCTACTGTTGGATTTTCGCTACTACCTCGCTACCACACTTATTGCTAGCGAATGTCCATGCCTTTGAAATTTTCCAATACTCTTTGATTCCATCGTTTTCGCTTCCACGAGTTCACCCTTCCGCTGCAGCGATAGCCTCCATTCGCTGCCGCAAGAGTGTCCATCCATTGCAGCGTGTCCGGTCTTTCGCTGAAGCGACTCCATTCGCTGGCAACGAGTAACCATTCGCTAGCAGCGACTCATGTTGCTTCCTCACTAACTCCCGGGCTAACTCAACTCGCTGACAGCGAGCTCCATTCGCTGGCAGCAAGACGTGCTGGCTCCTGGACATGCGCCCACTGACTTCACTCGCTGGCAGCGAGATTGAATTCGCTGGTAGCGAGTTCTGCTCAGGCACTTGCTAGACATGACGTCGATGACTTGATCCACAGCAGCGGAAATCCATTCCCTGTCAACGAATTTCCAGAAGACTACCATCATGTAGATCTTCAAAAGAGCTTTCCAACGCATGCTCATAAGCGTCAATCGGACATTCGAGGCCTCCGGAAAGTGCGTTACAAGTTCAGCTCGCCGGACGGACAGCTTTCGCGACTCGCCCTTGGTTTTTGCTCTTAGACCTCGATTTTGTTCTCCGTTGCTCCTTTGGTTGTTCCATGCTTTTCGGGACTTCTTCCTTATTCTGTCCCAAGTCTTGCCTTAGCCTCTCTTAGCTACTTTCCTCGTGTTTTTTGCCTCGGACCTACGAATCTACATAAAACCATCGAAATAGTGTAGATTCCGAACTTTTCCACAAAACGAGTGCTAATCTAATTAACACTAAAACATGAATATATGGAAATGAAATGCACCTAAACTAACCTATAATGCCTATTGGATTATGCTTTATCAAACTTCCCTATACTTAACCTTTTGCTTGTCCTCAAGCAATGCAAAAACAAGAGCAAAGCCATCATACCAAAAATATGATCTTTAAGCACTAACCTTGTCAAAAGAAACATCAAAGTGTAGGAGACATGAACATGAAAGCCAATGTCCTAGCAAGTATATGAGCGATTCAAAGTCAAAGGCACATGTAATCCAACCTCACCGGGATCATGTGTTTGCTCTCACCGTCAAGTGGTTAGGCTTAATAATGCGTCTATTAACTTAATCCAAAATGCAAAAAGCTACATAAAAATTAACACATTTATCACATATTCTCCACCGATAATGTCATCACTTAGAAGAAACATCAAGAGGTCTTTTATTAAGGTTGTAATGAGGCTTGGTAAGGAATTAAGGTAGGAAAATATTTAGGCTTGTGGTGCTAAACATCCGGGAAAAAAGGATCCTTAAGAACAACCGGAAAGACACTAAAACCCAAATACTTCCATAACCAAAATAACTCAAACTTTCACTTTCAAAACACTCAACCAAAGAACTTTCTCTTAACCATACATTTTTTTCCAACTCTCACATACATAATAAAATAAAAGGCTCTTTATTCATCTTTTATTTTTTCCTTTCTTTTCTTTTCTTTTCTTTCTTTTGACTTTTTTCTTCTTTTTTTTTTCAATTTTTTAGATCCAAAAATACAATAATGCACAATGTGAAGAATAAAACCAAAATTACATAATCATCCAAAACTTGTAACTATCTTATCAATATTTTCTCTTCCACTCAATGTACTAGATCAATCATTCACCGACTCTAATCCCAATTCCCGGATAGGGTAAGGATTATCATCGGCTATGGATATATTTTGTGGAGCTTTAAAGAAAAGGTTAAGGCTCAAATTGGCTACAAGCAAAGGACACATATGTAGGGTGGATATGGATAATAACATGGCGAAAATCATGCCTCTATCATTTGAATCTCACAAGCAATAGACATATAAATTCGGCCTCAAATATAGATAACAATGTCAATCTCAAGAGGTAATTGCATAAGGAGAGTATAATGTCACACAAGAAAGCAAAAGGGAATAAATATGATGAAAATCCCTGTAAGGCCAAAAATTCCTCACTATGACAATTTTTTTTGTTGGATTTCAATAATGCCTATAAGAATCATACTTGCTCAATTGAACTAACAAGTCATGCTCCAATGAACATCAATACAAGTATGTGACAAGGCTAGATAATTCAATCATATTATGGAACATATATAGTAAAACTCATAAAAATAAAATAGAGGACAAACTAAGGCAAGATGAGTATTTGAATAACACATATATGCAATGCATAATCTTTTTGGATTTTTTTTATTTTTCTTAAATTTTTTTTCATTTTCCAATGCAATAAATTAATGAAAAATAAACATGAATCGATGAATAAAATAATGACAAAATAAACATGAATGCATGAATTTATGAATGCAACCATTGCCCACACTTTGTCCTCAATGAAAATCAAAGTCAACAAATCATAAAAATATGATAGAAAGAGAGTAAAGAATAGCTCACATTGTGGAAAAATTTCGACGGAGAATATGAAGAAGCTTGGAAGAAGAACGAGGACGACGGACGAACCACGAGCACGGATGAATGAAGATGATGAAGAATGAATAAGATGGGTTACAACGACAACAAACGAAGACTAGGCAGGAGTCGCGGGCGCGATTGATCAGGCCACGGGCGCGGCTACTACTAGCTTCGGACACTGGGCATCGCTGCTCAATTCGCTGGCAGCGAGTTTTGGTTCGCTGGTAGCGGATGAAATCAGCTCCAATGTCATATGTGTGGTTGGACTCGCTGGCATCGAATAAGGATTTGGTGGCAGCGAATTTAGCACATATTCTCTATTCTTCGGTCTTTTCTTTTTTCTTTTTCTTTTTTCCTGCATGGTTAGCTCCAAAAATATTCCGAAAGCATCTATCTAACATATAAAGGAAATCTCATTTATCAAATGAAAAAACTAATTAACTAACTAGGAATTGAAATAACTAATTTAGGAAAACTTACCTCGAGTTGCCTCCCAAGAAGCATCCTTGTTTATCGTCATAGACTCGACGGTTTATTCGTCCATGTGTTCAAGACTTACTCGGAAATCGCCAACGCCCTCTTTAGCAAATCAAACTCTGGTGCACACCATTTAGGTAGGCGAGCACCACGTATGAAGAAGCCAAAGTCAAATGATGTGATGTTGAAGAAGGTCTCCAACTCTTCATATGCTCGAGCGTGACTTCCCGACGAGGGTATGCAGTACCACCAACACAGTTCCACTGGTGGTTTGTTGAAGTAATGCTCCCAAGGATCTACATATTCACCATAATCCACAAAAGTGTAAGAAATATCATTACCTTGCTCGGGAGCCACAAAAATCGGCTCCGGACTACATTCCTCAATAGGTGAGTTGGGGATGACTTCTATGGCTGGAGTAGGAGCCAAAATACATGGTTTCTCACGCGTGCACTCATAATACTCCATGTCAAGGGGCATCGGGCTCCCTTCTCCATCTTCGATTGAACCATTGATGCTTGTGTCTTGGCTTCCCTCATGTATTTCACCCACCATTGGTTTGAAAGGTAAGGGTATGGATGCAAACTTATAGTCTTCTTCCACCTTTTCCATGTCACCCACGCAAAGGAAAAGATCTCATAATTCCGGCCAATCCAAACCGTAAAAGCCTTCCTCTTTCAATGATTGAGCGAATTCTCGTATCTCGGAAAGCATGCCATCTTGAATACAAAGTACTCGTTCTTTTAAATCATCTTGGATACCCCATGAAGCATGGTCGTCCACTAAATCTTGCACTCTTGCGAGGTAATGGTGAAAGTATTCTCCCTGGTATTGCCATAACTTCAACTCCATTGCAAACAATTAGTAACGAGGTGTCGTGAACCATAAGATAGGTCCACGACGGGGTTAGATATATATACAAAAATTAATAAATACACAAAACAAAGAAATAAACTTGATTCCCCGGCAACAACGCCAACTTTGTCGGTGGTAAAGTCGTTGATTTACCTCGCCAAAGATAATTCTCAAACAAACAAACTAGTATAGTATGCAAATAAGGGGTCGAACCCTAGAGAATCAAGTATTTCTAAATATTGTGTATTTATCAATATAAAAGATAAGATTGTTATGAATGAAAATAAAAGAAAATAATATTGACAAAAGCAAATAATGGATAGAAGAAAAGAGTTTCCACCTACAAGTTCTCGACTTTGGTTGGATTTTCTTGATCATCGAATCATTTTCAAGTTATTATCTTTTTCCTACGAGTTCCTCTCGTCTTGGTTTAAATAGATTAAAAGTCCTATGAGTCCAATTAATCAGTTACACCCCAATGCAACCTTAACACTGTCAAGATTTAACAAAGAGATAGCAAAACGTCCCAAGAACTTAAGCATATAAATAACACCAATTAAACACGGTAAATCGATGTTTAAGATATATGTCAACTCCCTACAAAATCATGCTTCAAACACGGAATCCACAATCTTATGCGTGCTACTATAGAAATAACACAAATACGAAAGTATTAAATCCTAGCATGAAATCAATATTATCAAGGTAGCTAATCAAGATATCGCCAATAACATAATCAATATCACACAAAGTTGAAAGAATTATAGAGGAAAAATAAATTATATTAGAAACTCACAAACCACCAACCAAGTCTCGAAAGTGAAGGTGAAAACTACAAAATTAGCCAAGCATGGCTTACCTAAGCTTTCTTCTCTTTAATGGTGATTTCTCTCTTTGAATCCATAGAAAACTAATCCTAAAACATCCTATTTATAAGCCTAAAGTCTTGCATAAACAAGGTAAAAGATAGACAAATAAGATAGAAACTTCGTAAACAAACTAGATAGAAGATAGACTTTCCATGTATGTCCATGCCTTAGAAATTTTCCAATACTCTTCTATTCCATCGTTTTCGCTTCCGCGAGTTCACCCTTCCGCTGCCGCGAGAGCCTCCATTCGCTGCCGCGAGAGTGTCCATCCGCTGCAGCGAGTCCGGTCTTTCGCTGAAGCGACTCCATTCGCTGGCAGCGAGTAACCATTCGCTGGCAGCGACTCATGTTGCTTCCTCACTAACTCCCGGGCTGACTCAACTCGTTGAAAGCGAGCTCTATTCGATGGAAGTGAGACGTGCTAACTCCTGGACATGCGTCCCCTGACTTCACTCGCTGGCAGCGAGATCCAATTCGCTGGCAGCGAGTTCTGCTCAGGCACTTGCAAGACATGACGTCGATGACATGACGTCGATGACTTGATCCGCATCGATCGGACATTCGAGGCCGCCGGAAAGTGCGTTACAAGTTCAGCTCGTTGGGCGGACAGCTTTCGCGACCCGCCCTCGTTTTTGCTCTTAGACCTCGATTTTGTTCTCCGTTGCTCCTTAGGTTGTTCCATGCTTTTCGGGACTTCTTCCTTATGCTCTCCCAACTCTTTCCTTAGCCTCTCTTAGCTATGTTCCTCGTGTTTTTTGCCTCGGACCTACGAATCTACATAAAACCATCAAAATAGTGTAGATTCCGAACTTTTCCACAAAACGAGTGCTAATCTAATTAACACTAAAACATGAATATATGGAAATGAAATGCACCTAAACTAACCTATAATGCCTATTGGATTATGCTTTATCAGGAGTTTAGAGAGCAGGGACTGTATCCATAAGAATTCACAAGTTGCAATAGCCAAGCTTCGGTATTCAGCTTCCGTTGATGAACGAGCGACAGTGTCTTGCTTCTTGGAACTCCAAGAAATTAAATTATCGCCAAGAAAGATGCAATATGCACCAGTGGATCGGCGATCTAGAGGGTCTCCTGCCCAGTCAGAATCAGGGAAGGCCTGAAGACGAAGTTTGCTGTGTGCAGAGATATGGAAGCGAAGAGAGGATGTAGCACGGAGGTAACGGAGTATCCGTTTGACTGCTTGCCAGTGGTGTACACATGGATGATGCATTGATTGGCAAACTTTGTTAACCGCAAATGAAATGTATGGCCGAGTGAATTGGAGGTACTGCAGACTACCCACGGTGCTTCGATATAGTAAAGGTTCAGAGAATGGGGGACTCTCAGCAGGAGAACCATCGGTGTTGTTACCAAGCTAGCATTCTACATATTGGTCTTCACTAAAAGATCATGAATATACCTAGATTGAGACAAATTGAAGCCAGACGCATCCTTAGAGACTTCAATTCCCAGAAAAAAATGAAGATCACCCAAATTCTTCACTGGAAATTGTTGGGCAAGTGCATCAATAAACAGAGTGGATTGATGCTCATCGGATGAAATTACGAGAAGATCGTCTACGTACACTTGAACATAAACTAAGTAGCCTGCTTGGTGATAGATAAAAAGAGATGAATCAGATCGATAAGGGGAAAAAACGAGAGTGATGAGAGCCTCACTGAGTTTGGAAAACCAAGCCCGAGGGGCCTGCTTTAGGCCATACAGGGATTTTCGAAGCATGCAAATGTAATTAAGATAAAGGGAATGAATGAAACCTTTTGGTTGCTGGATGTACACATCCTGTGTCAAGTCACCGTGAAGGAAGGCTTTTTGAATATCGAGTTGTCGAACCGTCCACCTATGTGTTGCCGCCAAGGAGAGGAGCAATCGGATGGTTGCGGATTTTGCCGCTGGACTAAAGGTCTCAGAGAAATCAATGCCTTGAATCTGATTGAATCCCTAAGCCACTAAACGAGCTTTCCGACGTTCAATTGCCCTTGTAGCAAGCCTTTTGTTTTGAAAACCCATTTGGTTCCTAGGACATTGATGGAAGGGGGGGAGGGACAAGAGTCCATGTGTTTGTGGCAAGGAGGGTAGTGAATTCAGCATTCATTGCTTGTTGCCAGCCTAGGTATTTAGAGGCCTCCGTATAAGAAGTGGGTTCATCTGGTATGATAGGGGAGAATTGGGCGTTGGAGCATTGAGATGAACAAGGAATGGTTCCATCTTGTCGAAGGAGAGGGTTGGTAATGTTGGCTTTGGATCTGGTTATCATGGGATGGAAATTTTGGCTTGTAGGTGCCGACGGGGAGGGAGGTGTTGGAGACGCAGGCCACGGGGTACAATATGGAACAGAGTTCGTGGAAGATGGGGAAGGGATAAGTGGTGTTGATTGTTGGGGTGAATTGTGGGGTATTGTGTTTGGGCTGACAGTGGGGAATGGGGAATTGGGCTCAAGTCCAATATGAGGGAATTGTAGCAGGGGAAAAGATTGGGCCTCTAGATCAGATTGAGTTGTAGATCCACTTGTATTAGAGAATGGGTAAGTATCCTCATGAAACAGTACATCCCGAGATACATAATAGCGAGAATTAATCCAATCAAAACAAATTTAGCCCCGGTGTTGGGAACTACACCCGAGAAAAACCGTTAGGGTTGAGCGAAAAGAGAGATTATGTGAATTGTAAGGCTGAAGGTTGGGAAAAGCAAGACAACCAAAGACTCGTAAGAACTCATAGTCAGGGAGTTTGTGAAACAAGAGCTCAAAGGGTGAGCGATTTTGTAGAACCGGGGTGGGAAGACGATTGAGAAGATAAACCGATGTTTCAAAAGCAAAGTCCCAATAGGAGAGAGGGAGAGAGGCATGCTTTAAGAGAGTGAGTCCCATGTCCACAATGCGACGATGTTGAGACTAAACGGTGCAATTTTGAGGGTGAGAATACGGACATGTAAGTCTATGGATAATGCCATTGTCTTGGAAAAATGCATGAAGGGGTTTCAACTCGGTTCCATTGTCCATTTGGACACTTTTAATGGTTGTAGAGAATAAATTTGTAACTAATTTGGCAAAATTGATGAAAGTGGATGAAACAATAGACTTTGTAGCAATAGAAAAAATCCAAATAAATTTCGAATAATCATCCACAATAGATAAATAAAAACGACAACCCTTCTCAAAAAGATAATAAGAGGGACCCCAAACATCAACAAAAAGAAGTTCTAGAATACGAGTGAAACTACTAGGTGAAGCCGGATGTGGTAGTGCATGGGCCTTGGCCCATGAACAACTTTGACAGGGCTTTATTGGCCCTGATGAAAAGGGTCGGTTGATGGAAGAAAGAATTGAGTGGGTTAGGGTTTGGGAGGGATGCCCTAATCTGTAGTGCCAATGAGCAAAAGATGAAGATGATGTGGTGGTGACATGAGCTTGCGACGGTGACGAAGGTGAGACGGTGATCGGCAACTGATAAAGGCCGCCCTCAACAGTTCCTTGAAGAAGAACCTGGCGTGTTTGCACATCCTTAACAAATAAACATTGAGCATGAAAATCAAAAAACACTTTGTTATCAAGACAAAATTCATAGACAGAGAGAAGATTTTTTGAAATTTGAGGAGTATGAAGGAGGTGAGAGAGAAAGAAGATACGGTTTGGTGTTGAGAATTGGGCTGAACCATGATTGATAATTGGAACGGAGGATCCATTACCAAGCAGTACTTGTTCAGTTCCACTATACGAAAGCGAGTCTAATCGCAAGTTCGAGATATCCGTTGTGTAGTGACGATTTGCAGCAGTATCGGGGTACCAAGTATTGGTGTAGTTTGCCTGGAAGCTGGATGGTGGTTGTGACTAGAAGGCCTGATCGAATCGATGCCAACGGGAAGGGGCTGTGTGTCCTCTCTTTGAGCAAAGCTGAAAGATGGGTCTCGTATCTTGGAGACCATTGAAAGTTGAAGGGCGATTCTGATTTGGAGTGAAGGGAGTGCTATGGTTTCTTTTCTTGCTATGGTTTCTTTCAACTTTGGTATTTTTCAACACCTCAAATTACTTGAATAAAGTCCACTTGAATATCTTTTGACGCGAGTTGCAAACATGGGTGTCATGAATGAACCCGGTTACTCAATGATTAAGCTTCTTTTCTTAGTGGGTAGCTTTTGACACTGCTTTGCCCGAATCATACCCATGGGTCTCATGCGTAGATCCGGTTACTAAGTGTCTCAACCGTTGCCACTTTATTTCACACTAAACTCTCAATAAGCAACTAAAGCCAAATGTAGAACATAAAAGCATAAATTCCGCAAGCAGCAAACATGTGAGTCGGCTTTGACAATAGCTAATGAAGTCAATATCAAGAGGTAGAAACATATGGAGAGTAAATCACACATCAAAGCAAGAGGAATTATAAATGATTCCAACAAGGCTAAAAACAATTTCACAAGGGTCATTTTTCGTAGGATTTCAATCATACTCAAGATTAATCATACATGCTCAATTACATCACCAAATCATGCTTCATAAGAAAAACATTTTAAGGCGATATGGCTAAACACTTCAAACTTATCGTAGGATTGACAAGTTCCTACCATAAAAAATTGCGGAGTTTCGCTAACTAAGGTGGGTGTTTGGATAACAACATATATGCAATGCATGAAATTTTTAGATTTTTGACATTTTTCAACTTTATTTTCTTTTCTTTTTCTAATGCAATAAAATAGCGGAAAAATACACATGAAACTGAATTTAAACGTGACCTAACGTACTATATCACCTAACTCACTATCCCCTCCCCAACACTTAAATCTTTCATTTTCCTCAATGAAAATCAAATAAAGACAACAAATTTTAAGATAAAATCAATTGAGGGAAAAGGAAACCTAATTGATCGTGGCGGTGGTGGCGACAATCGTCAGACAAAACAAGCTTCGGAGCACTGAGGGTGGCGGGCGGCGCCGTGGGTTAGGCAGTAGGTGCCGCTTGTGCAGAACCATCAATCCGAGATACTTTCCTGTATTGGTTAGTTCAGGACTCCTCCAAAGACACATATCTATATGGGACTCCATCATTTTGTTGAATTTGAAAGAATAAAGACCTAACTAGAATTTGAAAAACAGGAAAACTAGAGAACTTACCTTGGGTTGCCTCCCAAGAAGCGCCTTTGTTTTATGTCTTTGGCTCGACACAATAAGTTTCTCAGTCTCCTAAGTTGGGTCCTCTAGGCGCATCTCTTCCAAGACTTGCCTAGAAACACTCTCATGGCATTCCCATAAGCATCCCAACGGATCTCTTCCAACTCCTGAAGTTGAAGCTTCCTCAATTCTCCTGCTACAGATGCGTCCATGTTGGCCTGTTTGACTGCCCAATATGCTTTGTGCTCGAGCTCAACTAGTAAATCACCATGCTTTCCATAAGCCAAGAGAAATGGAGACATCCTCATAGTTGTCTTGTAAGCAGTACGGTAAGCCCACAGTGCATCTTCCAGTCTAAGACTCCAATCCTTCCGAGTTGGTGCAACAGTCTTCTCTAGAATCCTCATAACTCACTTCCAACGAACAGGCAGAATTGTCCAACATGGAAGTGAGTTATGAGGATTCTAGAGAAGACTGTTGCACCAACTCGGAAGGATTGTCCAACATGGAAGTGAGTTATGAGGATTCTAAAGAATGACGGATCTCTTCCAACTCCTGAAGTTGAAGCTTCCTCAATTCTCCTGCTACAGATGCGTCCATGTTGGCCTGTTTGACTGCCCAATATGCTTTGTGCTCGAGCTCAACTAGTAAATCACCATGCTTTCCATAAGCCAAGAGAAATGGAGACATCCTCATAGTTGTCTTGTAAGCAGTACGGTAAGCCCACAGTGCATCTTCCAGTCTAAGACTCCAATCCTTCCGAGTTGGTGCAACAGTCTTCTCTAGAATCCTCATAACTCACTTCCATGTTGGACAGGAAGTTTGATTGCAAGACTTTGCGAATTTAAATCAGGTTCCTTTAACTCTCTCAATGTCCTCTTGAGAGAGTGATTAACTATTTTAGACATCCCTTCCTAGCCTATCAACAACTTCAACAAAGATTGATTAGTAACCAAAGTGCAATCCACCGAAGTGAATCACACTATAGATAGCAATAAAAGTAAACAAAGAAAATAAAGTAATTCTCCCCGGCAACGACGCCAAAATTTGGTGGGGTGAAATATCGTGTGTTTCACGTCTCCAAAGATAATGATTCCTAAACTAATAAACCAACTAGTAAACTAGTATAGCAGATAAGTAAGGGGTAAATCCACAGAGAGAATACCTTTCCTGTCTACTCAAATTGCTATCAAAGTAATGAAATTAAAGGTAATTGAGATGATCAAAGTAACCAAATAAAGTAAAACTAGGAATGGTGGTCGATTGATAACAATAGGGATGAAGTAGATTCACCTATAAATTCTCAACAATGGTTGGTTTATTGATCCTTGGCCCCTTTCTAGTTATTCTAATTATTTTGATTAATCTGACTTTGGTTTATATGGATTGACACTCTTCGTAGAGATGATAATCCCTTATATCCATAGGCAAAACCCTAACACTGCAGGATTTAACATACGAATAGCACAAATTCCCAAAGTTCTAGGCATAATGGTCGCCCAAACTGTCATTACCCTACACAATCAAGATCATCCTTGCGGAATCACTTGCATGTGGTTGCTACAAAAGGCACAATTACTCTCTCGAAACAATTGAAACCCTAGCACGATGCAATTCTATCAAGGATGCCAATCAAAGTAGAATCAACAACACAAAATCAGCGCAAAGGTAATGAATCAATCATTGGAATAACATAGAATTCAAGTCTCACAAGCCAACCAAACATGTCTTTGAATTGTAGGTGAAACTAAAGAGATTTAGTAAATCATACCAAAGTAGAAAACCTCCATTCTTTTCTCCATAGTTGTCTAATGAATGAATACTAAAGAGAATAGTCTAATTAGGCTCAAAACCGGCCCTTCAAAACCCTAGGAAAAGATAGATAAAAGTTCCCATAAAAATAAAATCGGGCCGCATATCGCCATTCCGGATCTGAGAGGATGGGGGGCATCGTGGAAAGAGCGGCGAGCTCGTCCGTACAGCTTGACAACATTGATAGACTGAACTTGTAACACACTTTCTGGAGTCATCGTTCGTCCGATTGACGAATATGAATATGCGTTGGAAATCTCTTTCCATGCAATACGATTCTCATGAATAACTCAGAAGCTAGTTCCAACTTCTCAGAACCTCAAAGATAGGAATTCTCCACGTTCTCCATTTCCGCTCTTGTTCCTTAGCTTTTCTTTTGTCCATTCGCTCTAAGTTTTCTCCTCATTTCGAGTCCGAATCATAAGACCTATAAAATAAGCACTAAAAACCGTAGATTTTGCAATTCGAATAACAAATGATCAAGAATACGAATAAGCTTATTAAACATGCAATATGAATACTTAATGCACCTAAGACCTACCTATAATGCCTATCTAAAATATGCATTATCAATGAATCGGCGTAGTGTTTTAGGTTTAACCTAAAATTCGCATAATATAAAGTTATATGCGTTACATGGTTTAATCACATTATAAAATATATTTATCTATGCATTAAGGTATGTTAGTTCATCGTCTAAATTACGTAAGGAACTTCTTAGTCACCAAAGTGGTCTGGTTGAAAGGAAATTTAGACTTTGATTTATGTTTCTCAATTGTTCATGATTAAAGGATGCTAAATGAAATAACAGGTTGATTGAACAATTGATTTTATTGACTATAATCCTTGGAGATCACCCAAAAGTGGATCATTGAATATAGTTGATAATATTAAAGGGTTGATTTTCCACAACTAGGATGGGTAGTATGTATATCCAAAGATAACATACTTATTTGTCTAAAGTGTGTGGTGATTGTCTATTAAAGTTTATATATTTTAGCATCGATGATTGTATGTGTGTTTGAGTATTTCTCAAATGTTGCTTGAATACATGTTTAAAGTTTATTTTCTGAATCTGTATTAAAGTTTCAAAGCACTAATAGGTAAGCGTGTATAAATGTTTGTGGCTTCATCCAATCTTTTTGCATCTACAAACTCTGTCGTGAAGTTCAATGGGCTCAACTATGATGATTGGTCCGAACAGATCCGATTCACATTGGGTATCATGGTCTTGGACCTTGCAATCATTACAAAAGTACCGCCCGCTGCCATTACAGAGGCTAGGTTCGACGCAGAAAAGTCCTTTTATGAGTTGTAAGAGCAGTCTAACCGGCTGGGTTTGAGCATTATGAGGATGAAGGTGGTAGAAAATCTTAAGCCACTTCTTCCTAAGACAGGGAGTGCAAGGGAATTCTTATTTGCAATGAAAGAGTATTCAAAGTTGGATTTGGCTGACAAGTCAATTGTAGGAAGCCTTATGTCTGAGCTGACTACGAAGATATTTGACTGGTCTCAGCCTATCCATGATCATGTGATGCATATGTCCAATTTGGCAGCAAAGTTGACAGCCATGGGGATGAACGTAAATGATACATTTCTTGTCCAGTTTTTCATCAACTCCCTACCTCACGAGTTTGATCAGTTCCAGGTGAATTACAACACCATTAAAGAAAAATGGAACATTAAAGAGTTAACGACCATGCTCGTACAGGAGGAAAGGAGATTAAAGCAAAATATGATAGAACAAAAAAAAAGATTAAAAGAGCTAAGATTATTCATTTTATGCATAATGAGAAAGAATTGGATTGATCTTAGTTGAAAGAAATATTGGTTGGGTGTTGTTGATGCATATGTGTGCATAAGTGTGAGATGATGATAAGATTTGATGATTATGAGTATGAGCTGATGATGAGATTTGATGATTATGAGTTTGAGGTTATGAGTGATGAGTTTATTAATATATTTTGAGAGTTGAGATAATGAAGGATTTTTAGGCTTTATTCATATATTATTGAGATGTTGTGTTATTGAGAGGTTGATGTATTGTTGAGTTGGTTTGTGTTATGTTGGGAGTTTTTGGATCTTATTTTCCTGGAATTAATAGCACCACATAACCAAATACAATTCCTTTCCCTTATGTTTCTTACCAAGCCCCATTACAACCCCGCCGAATGGAATCTGCTATGAAGGTTTCCATTGAACAAAAGTCCTACTGATGTTCTTATTTTTGCTTTGATGTATCCGGTGGATATTTGGTGATATAAATGTCAATATTTGATTTGATGCTTGTATATGGAATTGAGGTGAGTGTATGCTTAAAGCCTAAACACATGAGAGTGAGAGATATACACATTATCCTGGGTGAGGTTGGATTTTCGAGCATGCAAGCAACTTGATCCCATATATACATGTTATGAGGTTTATATGCATTGTCTATATTTTCACTTTTATTGATGTTTCTTTTGATGAGTAAAATTGTGAAAGAATCTCTTGTGAGATGTATATATTATGTCTTTATTTTATGGTTGCTTGAAGACAAGCAAGAGTTAAGTGTGGGGGGATATAATGCATATTTCATATAGGCATTATAGGCATGTCTTATTGCATTTAGATAGGAGTTTTGCATGTGTTTTAGTCTAGTTTCATATCTTGCTTGTGAAGTATTCAAGTTCGAAATCTACGCCTATTTAGTGTTTATTATGTAATTTTACATTTCGGCCTTAGATGGGATCTTGGAAGAGCTTAGGAGACATGTTTTAAAGTATATGAAGGTCGGGTAAGAGGATACAAAGGAACAAGGAAGCACAACAATGAAGAGAAGAAGAAAGTCGTTCACTGCATAGGACGGCGCTCGCCGTTTCTCAGGCGACGCCCGCCACTACCCCGTGTTCAGTGAATGGGATTTGGATTCTAACATCTTATTTTCTATTATATTATTATTACATTTTCTAGGGTTTTGCACATCCTATATATTTAGGGTTTTATTATTCTATTTCAGTCGTGTGTGTTGAGCTAAGCGGGCCTTTCAGGGTTTGAAGTGGATGTCAAATTCTGACAAATTCGACCTGAAATTGATGGTGAGTGAAGAACCAGATGTAGGGGTAGATCGGAGAGTACTTCGATGGTATGAGCCCGGAAGTATGGCCTTAGTCACCTGGCGACGAAGATAACAAATAGGGCCATTTTTTCAATGGGTATGTATCTTGACTCCGGGGGTTGTATCGAATTGGTGAGGAATCAATTCAGGGGCTTTTCCTACAGGGCCGTCTCTTGCGGCTTTTCGAAGAGTGTTGCACTGTTGGCGCCCGATTGTCGGTGGATTTCTTGCTTATTTGTCTATGCGTAGAACCCTTATTTGGATTTCGATTCTAATGCATCTTATTTAATTAATTAAGCATTTCTCCGAGTGTTGATAATGGATACTCGCATCGGTTGTGTAGGCCATTGAAGGATTTGTTGGCTATGTGGATGTCGGATAAAAAGAATCACTATGCAATTATGATTTGTACTTTCCCGGCATTGAGTGTTGAGGTCCATCAGCGACTTTCTAAGGCTAGGTGTGAAGTAGGGGAATTAGTTGCGGTGATCATTTGTACGTTGAATATGTTTGCTGATTCCTCCAATTCAATTGTTCGACGATTCCATAGGATATGAAATTGAACATCTTGGTAGGTGCTTTTGTGAAATCTATTGTCCTTATGTAGGATTCGATGTTGTTGTTATCATGATTTCGTCTAACTAATTCTCTATGTTAAACCTTCTCCAATCGTTTCTGAACACTAAATTCATTTGGGAAATCGCCGGTTCAATTTATTGACCACAAACCTTCCAATTGGTTCAGCTAATTAACAACGCAAGATTGAGGATTTTAAGATTGTCAGAAGCGGCGGAGAAACTTCAACAACATGCAACTAAGTCTATTCAATTGGGAAATGAGAATGATGCTAGTGATCTACTTTTGCAAAAGAAAAAGATCCTGCAAGCTATGGAGAAATCGAAGAGCCGCACGCACTTGCTTGATGAGCTTGCATCAAAGCTAACTGAGGTTATTTATGTTGCTCTCTTTAAACATTTGCTGCTTGATGAGCTTGCATCAAATCTTTTTTTTTTTGTATTTGCTATCTGCAGGCTATGCTAATCTAGCAGTTAACTATTCAGGTTGTTGAATTTCGGAAGAGGAATCAATTTTTTGAAGTTGATTATTTGTTTATTTATTGGGTTCGTTAAGAAACCATTTCAATATTTAAGAGGTCAGTTGTTGACCCCATCAGTTGAAAAAAAAAACACCAATGGAACTGTGGGTGTAAATTGCCTTTGCTATTGATTAATTGTGGTTGCTTAATTTGGTCAACTTGGATTTTTGATTTGTTACTAGTCATGTTTTAATGATTGGAAAGTAGAACTAACTTTTTAATAATCTTGATGTTGACCAATCACTACGGGAAACACATTGAATTCCAACCACAGGGTTCCAACGCTGTTATTCAATAGATGAAATTCCAACACTGAAATACAATGGAAAAAAAATCCAACGGTATACTTTGTTGGAAAGAAGTATTCCGTATTTTCCACTCGTTGGAAATAGCTTTCTAAAATTATTCCAATAACTTGATTGTTGGAAATTTAGAAAAATTATCTTCCATCAATAACTTTCGTTGGAAACTATATTTAAAAAATAAATAGAAATTAATTCCTTCTTTAATTTTAGGCTCGGTCGGTTAAAACTGAATGGGTCAATTATATATATATATATATATATATATATATATATATATATATATATATATATATATATATATATATATATATATATATATATATATATATATATGAATTATGTGCTTGACCGGTTAAGGCGGCATAACATAGCATTCATCTTAGTAATCTTGTTACTTACCATCTCACACTCGACTATATATATACACAACTCTGGATGTAAAAGATATAATGTGAAGGCGTAACGACTAAAACATCAGGTAACTTTTTGTGTTTTATATTATTTTTTAAAGTCTATTTATAGTTTTTTTGTATCAAGTTTACCACTGTATTCTATGTTATATGTATTAATGTGGTAGTTGGATTAATGTTTTTGCAGATAAAAAATTTACAAGTGGAACATATATAATTGATTTTGCATATATTTGGAGCTAATGGATGAGGGAAACAATCCAGTCAATCTCGGAAGATGTACAACCTCGTCAAATAGAGATCAAAATGTTGTAAACGATTTTGATCTCAACTATCCCACAGGTCTCGAAGGCAATGTGACCCCCAAAAAAACAGTTGGCAAGCTGGGACATACATTAGACTTGAATTATGATGCCGATGAAGAATTCGAAATCGATCCAGATTATATCAAGAAATATAATTTATGCACTATAGTTTTAATTGTGCACTTCATAATCTTATTCATGCACTTCATCGTTTTATTTATCTCTATTATCGTACTTAATAAGCTTTATAAGCCTATTAGCTCAATGGTAAAGCAATGTGCTAATGCGCAGAGAGGTGGGTTCGACTTCTATATAGGCTAAATTGCTTAATTTTAATAGTTTATATTATTTTCTGATAAAAAGTGCAATCCATAATCTTAATTGTGCACTTTATAATCTTATTCTTGCACTTTATCATTTTATTTATGCAGTTTATAATCTTAATTGTACACTTCATAATCTAATTCATACACTTCATCATTTTGTGCTTGCACTTTATCATTCTATTTATGCACTTTATAATCTTAATTGTGAACTTCACAATCTTATTCATGCACTTCATATTTTTATTCATACACCATCATTTTATTCTTGCACTTATCATTTTATTTGCATAACATACTATTGTATTTGCACACCATAATGTTATATATGCATTTTATCATCTTAGTTGTGCACGTTATCATTTTATTATTGCACTTTATAATCTTATTCATGAACGAGAACAAAAAGAAGACAATCATAAATAGTCTATGCGGGATTTTGAACTCGAACCTTTTTGCATGGGCACATTGTTATACCATTTTTTAGCTAATAGGCTTTTAATGACACATGTCGCATTGAAGTACAAAACTACCATCAAAATAGCAACCGGTAAAGAAATATTTTGGTAGGAAACTAACCTTACATTAGGAAAATGCACATTTATTAATAATAACCTTTATTGTATTATTTGTTCACTTTATATTTTGTAATCTCATATTTTTCACTTTTTAAAATAAAGACAAAAAAATGTGATCTAATATATTTTATTGCATTTTGTAATCTTATAGTTGCACCTTATAATATTATTTCAAATAAAAATTACGGGCTAAAATCTGTAATTTTTATAATTGAAATAAGGGCAATATTTTTAGAAATAGAAAGTATGGGGAAGCCAGTGACATGTACCCCATAATTAGGGTCATTTTCCATATACCCATTTATCCAAAAAAAATTAGGCTTACACATAAATTAGGCCAATTTAACCGTTACTCATTTAATTAGACCCATTTACCTTCAAATTAGACTCATTTTCATTTGAACATTTGCCCCCCCCCCCCCCCCCCCCGTCTCTTTATATAAATATATATAGTAATAATAATAATAATAATAATAATAATAATAATAATAATAATAATAATTTGTTCAATTCAAAATATTTAATCAATGAATTTTTATCCAATCGTATTATAATAGGTTTTTTTATTCCTTAACATATTCTACATTTTATAATCAATTAACTCAATTTCAAACATTGATTTAATACATAATCTATACCTATATTTAAATATATATATATATATATATTTATATATATATATATATATATAGATATATATATATATCTATATCTATATCTAACTTTTAAATAAGAAGCTTGCTTAGGTTTCAAAACTACCTTAATTTTAGGATCTACTCAACTTAATTCACATAAATTATTGAAATTTCACACATTTCAACCATTTATCTATCTATCTATCTATATCTAATTGTTAAATGAGAAAGATTTTGCTTAGGTGTCATAACCATCTTTATTTAAGATTTTTTTATACATTTATTATTTTTTAAACTAAATCCTTCTTATTTTATGTTAATGTTTGTTAATATATTAATTTACTTTTATAATAAGTAATTTTCTATAATGTTAAGATTTTTTTTAAAACATCGGGTATGGCACGTAAACTATACTAATTTTTATAAAAATATGATTAGATTAAACATTATATTCAAATAATTTCTCATAAATGCATCTTATTTAATTAATTAAGTATTGTGCTTTAGACTCGGGCCTAACATTAGTTAATTATAATTTTTTTTTAAAATCTAAAAAAACACTCCTTAAATATACCATTTGCACAATACCGCCCCTTAAATTGAAAATTTTAGGAAACTATCCATAAAAAGCTAGATGTTTTCAAAAGATAACCTATCCCACCTTTTCAATTAAGATGGTTGTTAAATGTGTGAAAATACTATTGTGCTCTTTTACTTTTAGGGCTCGTTTGGTTGGCTAAAATCAAACCCATCAAACGGAATGTTAGAGTCCAACTCATAAAATTGTGTTTGGTTACACTACTCAAATGATTGATTGTGTTTTAGGGATTAAACAATTCGGCCCATTTGTTTACCTCCCCAAAAGACGTCTTTTCAAAGCCCTTTCCCTTTTCAGCCCTCACGTCTCTCCACGTCATCTTCTACCAACTATCGTATGGACTCCTTCATGCCGCATGCCGCTTCTTTTACTAGCCTTCCTTCCTCCTTTGAGCTCCTTCCATGGCCGCTTCTTTCGAGATCCATCCATTGATGCTCTTCTTTCGATCGAGGCTCGATTATATTGAGGCTCCCTCTTTGAGCTCCTCCATGACCCCAAATCTCTTCAAATTTAGCAAAGGTACCCTGAAATAGCCTGTAATGGGAAAAATAGATAGTTTAAATTGAAAAGCTCTCTCTCCTCACATGGCAACACCTTCAAATCTATCTCTTCTTCCTGATTTATTAAATTGGAAAATTGAACACGTTATTTGTGAAATTAGGGGAATTAGAAACCTTAATTTAAAATTAGGCGAAATTAAAAAAAAAACTAATTTCAGAATTTGATAGAAAATTAAAAACCCTTAAACTAGAGAAAATTAGGGACATTTTATTTACAAATTAAAAACGACCATTGATTTATGAGATAATTAATTCAACCGAAGATAATGGAGAATTCAATGATTCATCTCAATTCTCAACCAAACAAAAATACAATCAAACACTAATTCTTTCCTTTCCGTTCCAACAAAGGTAATGAATCTCTTTACTTTCCCTACCTCTAACCAAACGGCCCCTTAATATATTTAAAGGTAAAAGAGGGATCGACTTTCCACAACTTTCATTTTTCATTTGAGAAGGGGGAATGGGAGGTAAAGGATGAACACTTGGGATAGCTTCGAATCAATTCAATTAAGGATGACCAACTTCGAAACAACTAAATCAATGATGAAATATTGGGAATTGCCAAGAGATTAACTAAGGGCATGTTTGGGAACGGGATGGATTTTTGGGGATTTGGTGGATTTGAGGGGATGTGGTAGATGAGGATGGATTTTTGGGATGTAAAAGATGAAAACTCAACACCCAATTTTTTGGGTTTTGTGTTTGATTGTATTTTGATTTTTTGGTGGATGGAGTGACGGGCAAAGACCAAATTACCCCCACTTATCCACATGAAAAGACCAAATTGCCCCCATCTTCATACCCATCTTCACCTCCTCGTGGAACATTAGAGAATCTTCGAGGTCAATGAAGGCCGCCATTGTAATCCTCCAAGTGACCGCCGACAAGGTAATCAAATCGAACCTGGCTTGATCCCTCCGTGTTATCTCTCAAAAGAAGATGAAATTGGAGGGATTTTGGGGGCAGTAACAGATGCGATTTCGAGGGGTTCTTGAGATTGAAGCTCGGTGGCGATGGTTAGCAGCGAAGGCGACAATCTCGTTGGAGATGGGCAGTGGCAAGGCACTTCCTTTGGCGGCTCAGGCAGTGATTGGAGGCAGCGAATTAGGCGACAAACGGTGGCGGTGCGGTGGAGGTGACAAACGGTGGCGGTGCGACGTCGTGGGCTTGGCGTTGGCGTTCGCCGGTGTCCTGGGACAGTGATGACAATGACAGCCGGTGGCGGTGCGGTGGAGGTGAGTTGCCTATCGTTTAACCAGAAATCAAATTGGGGGATTTGGAGAGAGGGTAAAAAAAGGCATCTACCCTTTCCCATCCACCAAACCTTGGTGGATGAGGTGTAAAAACACATCCCATACCATCCAGCAAAGCCCCGATTTCGCACCTTCCAAACCCCTTAAACACATACACCCAAACATGGAGGCGGGAAACCCGAGGCGAAAAACCCATCTTCCAAACCCCCTAAACACTACACCCAAACACGCCCTAAGATATTGGTGATGAAGGGGTAAAATAGTAAACATCTAGCTTTTAAGAGTTGGTCTCCTAAAAGTTTCAATTTAAAGAGTGGTTTTGTGCAAAATAGTGTATTTAAAGGGTGGGGAACTAGTTAATTCCGAATTTCCGATGAGTGTTGCCAAATCAAGCCCATAATTTGAATCGTATGGCCCATTCATAACATAACAGCCCATTCATAACATAACAGCCCAATATCGGCTCATTTTGCTCCAATCGGGGTGGGAGCGAAATGAATGTGGTCTTTCGTTCTTCAAGATCTCGTTCTCTGACTCCTCCCTCTCTCTTCTTTGCTCTCTCTCTCTCTCCCCATCTTCGTCGTCGTCAGGTAAATTCCTCTGTCACCCCGTCCCTCTCTTTCTGGAATTAATGATGAAGCCTTATGGTGATCTTTTGAGTTTTTCATTTTGATTTTTCGATTTGTATATAATGTGATTTCATCTGTCTCCACGGTTTTTGATTTTTCTTCTCCGTGATGTTTTTGGATTAGATTTCGCGTACGTGTTGATTGTCGTGGTTTCTGTGGTGAAATATTAGAGCTTTCACATCTATTTCTGTCGGTTTTTGCGGGGTTACGCGGTTAATTAAAACAATCGACCGATCTCACATCGATGATTAGCGGTTATTGCATTTCCGGAAGTGTCTTTTTTTCCATTGATGCATATTTATTGTTGTTCCATATCTGATGTTAGTAAATCTAGTTTGTATGGACATTGTGATTTTGTGCATTTTAGCTCAGAACTATGCCCTAATTTTTGTTGGATTTTGGTATCCCAAATGTGCTTTGCCCAGTTTCAATATCAATCTCGAGTATCATTAGCGTCATCCATTTCCTCCTCCTTTTTTTGTTTTTTTTTTTCCAATCTGCTATGTCATCCAGGAGGAATATGTTTTTAAAATCTCTCCATACACCTTTTTTTTTTTTTTTGCCTGCAAATAGTGTTAAATGATGGATATTAGACCTTGTTTTTAATGTATATATAAAGCCTGAGTAACAATACATATGAATTTTTCAGTTACCAATTGAAAGATTGATAAGCTTTGCAATTAAATTGCCTTTATGCTCTGTGTTTGCCCATGAATATGACTGGTTTTCCCACAAAAATTGGCAGCGGTTTTAAAGTGGGTTTGTGTGAACATTGGACTGAAAGATGGGTAAAACACCAGTGAGGATGAAGGCGGTGGTGTTTGCCTTATCACCTTTCCAGCAGAAGGTGATGCCAGGGCTGTGGAAGGATCTACCCGGCAAGATCAGTCACAAGGTCACCGAGAACTGGCTCAATGCAACTCTCCTTCTTAGTCCTCTTGTTGGTGTGTACAGCTATGTTCAGTACTACCAGGAGAAGGAGAAGTTAGAACACCGTTATTGACAAACTGTTTGTTTTGAAGAATGAAGAATTCTTCTGTCCATGATATTTCTCATTGTGAGTTGTTCAAGGATGCTTTTTCTTGATTTGGGCATCCGCTTTTGAGATGTTTACTCTTTCAGATGGATATAAGCTGGCTGGAACTTAAATTTACTAAAAAATAATGATAATTGAGAATATTATGATTGATGGCATTTTGATCTTATTTCTTCATCTCCTTTGCTTCCGTTGACACCCTTTCTAATGATTATTATGTTTGTTGAATTAGAAGGTTCACTACCCGCTGTCATGTTTTATTCTCTCATTATTTTGAAGAGAGTTTTGGAGTTACCAGTTTAGGTTAATTGCTTTGCGTTAGATGAAGATTGTTGCGTAGTTCATAGATCTCTCCTAGTTTAATTTTTCATTTGAAAAGGAACCCTTGTGGTTATAACTTTAGCTGGTTTGAACTATTATAAATTTCTATTTGATATATGTCAATTAGTTGATCACTTAAGTGCTAACAAAAGATCACTGTTTTATCAACAATAGTTTGAAAGCTTAGGTGTTATTACTAATGTTTGCAGGTTAGTAAATGTCCCATGAGCTGTTTATTTGTTTAAATTCCAATGAGTATACAATTGTGTCTTCTTCCTATTTATATCCATGTGGTGTCTTCATGTAATTCTTGATCAATTCACATAATCAAGCTAGAAAAGGAACGAAATTCGATGAAAATCACTCAAAATTCAACATAGAGGAGAAAAAGGGCGGGATAGGAGCCCCAAGTGGGGTTTTCTCTTGTTTGTGGTAACTGACTTATGTCTCTCGTCTTCCAAGCTTGCTCTCATTGCCTATTTATACTGCATGATCTAGACTTCTTATTACTAACATATTACAAATATATGATCTAACACTCTGCTATAGTGACCTGTGAGTAGGGCTGTGCATAATCGGGTATCCGACACGACACGACACGACAAAAACACGAAACCGATAAGGGGAAAAGTGCCGATCCGAACATGACACGATAAGTACCGGGTATCCGACACGATAACACGACACGGTTTCGTGTCGGATACCCGTATAACACGACACGACACGATTTCTACTAAAACCTCTCTTCTTCTTTTTTTCTAAATGTTGTTGTACTGGACGCCGGATCTGAAGCAACTCGAGCACGCCGGATCTGAACTTTGAACAAGGCCGAGCGTCGAGCGAGGTCGAGGGCGAGCATCAAATCTGAAGTGAGGCGGAGATATGCTTCATCTTCAATGTGGATCTGAAGCAAGAGACTGCGTTAGGGCTCGACCAGCGACGGCGACGACGACGATGTGGGCTGGTTGAGAGCAACCGGCGAGCCGTGGGCGGCGATTCTAAAGGCTGAGAGCAACCGACCACCGAGAATGAAGATTGAAGAAGAAGATTGAAGAGATGATTGAAGAAGAAGAGGCAAGTGTCGGATGTAGATCTGAAATAATAGAGACTACGAGAGGAGTCGACATGCGATAGACGACGGCGACGGCGGCTGGCTGAGAACAACTGGCGAGCCGTGGGTTTGATGGCGGCGAGCCGGCGAGTCTTGAGGCTGAGAGGCGAGCAACTGGCCGTCGAGAAGGAAGATTGAAGAAGAAGAAGAGTGAAAAGAGGCAACCGGCTGGCGAGTGGCGGCTATTGACCAAACCCTAGATAGACAACTCACTTCAAAGAGTTTAGGAAGGAAAAAAAAACGAGAAAGGAAAAAAAAATAAAAAAGGGTTGGAGATCCAGAATTCGAACTCGAGACCTCACGGTTACATCTAAACGCATGCGGCCACGCCTAACCAGCTGGGCAAGCGGGTTTTTATGATACACTAGGACAGTTATTATATATCTATTATTACAGAATTTTAATATTTAAAAAAAATAAAAAATTATCGTGTCGTGTCGGATACCCGATAAGGGAAAAATGCCGATCCGAACACGACACGATTATTGTCGTGTTTTACCGTTTCGTGTCATAATCGTGTCGTATCTTTATCGTTTCGTGTTTTTTCGTATCGTTTTGTTGCGGTTTCGTGTCGTGTCAACCGTGTCGTATTTTTCTGCACAGCCCTAGCTGTGAGAGAGTTGTTGTATGTGAGCTTGGTGAGGTGATACCACACCAACAACCCACCCCCCTCGAATTGACGGGTGGATAACCAACCCCAACTTGCCAATGACTTGACGAGACAGTCCAGTGAGTAGCTTGGTAATGACATCGGCTAGCTGTGAGGCAATCCACCCATCATTGAACTTTCACAAAGTGGTAGTCCAACTCTACGTGCATTGTCCTCTCGTGATATTGCTGCTTGATTGTCACACAAAAGTGGAATTTGAGTGATATTTGGTACTTTAATTCAAACGACAATTGAGAAAGCCATGCCTCCTCATAGATACGAGGGGCGATCTTTTACTCCACTTTCCTTTTTTTTGGTCGAAAGGAGAGTAGGTGCTCTCCGGTCTCCGTGCATCTAACCGCGGTTTTATTAATATTACAAAAGGCTAAGTAGTTAGTATACAGGAGATAGCCCAACCCCCTACATCATTCTGCAGCAAAAGAAATGTACCCTCAAACGAGTCAAACAATATAGTTAAGCCAATGTTATAGTCAAACGCTAAACTAGCCAAGTTATCCGCTACACGATTTGCTTCATGGAACACATGTCGAAACTAGATAGTCTAGTCTCTACGTAAGAAACCTTGGCATTTGCTAACTAGGCTAGCTAGTGGGTGGCACCTTGGCATTTCTTTGTCTAGGATATGTGCTACAAGTTGCGAGTCTGTTTCCAGAATTACATGCGTATTGCCCCTATCCCAGGCAATACTAAGCCCCTGTAGCACTCCCCAAAGCTTAGCTTTTCGGGACTGTACAGTTGCTTTGTTCATGACAAATCCACGATCCCACTCGCCGACACTATTTCTAATGATCCCCGCAGCCATGACATGTCCATCTCCTCGGACCGCTCCATTCGTGTTGACTTTCACCCGTCCTTCAACCGGCTTCTCCCACGCCACACGCATCTCTCTTCGCGATACCTTGCATTTATTTCTTGAAATCTTGTTCCAGCTATTGATGTAATTTTTTGTCTATTTAATAATGAACTTTTATTTGCAACCCTTCCACACTTTCTTGTTGAAGACCCTCTCATTCCTCCATTTCCAAATCCACCATATTGCCCCTGCAAAAATATCTCTCCAATATATATTTTTATTGAAAGCCATATTATTAAGAATGTTACCTCGTATCCAGGTGGCGAACGGAGTGTCAAAAAAATCCTTTTCAAATCTGGTGGCGTGAAGCTCCCTCCATAGTTGTGTCGCTTCCTTGCAGTCCCTAAATAAGTGAATTAGAGATTCATCTTCCTCCTGGCAAGCATTACATGTGGCCGAAGAAGCCAAATGAGGTCGTACCCTCTCAGCATTGGTGAGGACCGCTCCTTTCACACACCTCCAGGCAAACACCCTGGGTCTCTCTTGCACTCTCAACCTCCACACCCTGTTGTAAACTGTCCTGTCAACCGAGTGATGTGTTGTAGGAGGAAATCGAGAATGCAAATTAAAATACGAATAAAGCAAAGAAAACCAGATTCCGTCCCTTTGCAAATGATTACAAGACTTCCTCCAGATGCAGCAATAGGAAGTCAGGATCGATCCACGAGGAAGCGTGTCAGCGGATCCTAGGCAGCGGATGAATCTCACGGCAGAAGTCGACCACAGATGCTCGACCTCGAGTAAGTTTACTCGACAGAAGGTCAGGCAAGTCGAACAAAGCAGCAGCAGCTCCCGGGTTGTACTCGATATCGAGCAAATCTCCTCGATATTGAGGAAGGCTTTCTTCGATCTCGGATACCTGCACACCAGAAGCTACAGCGATCTTCGTCGAACAAATATCAGTGCTCGATATCGACCAGAATTAGTCGATATCGAGGAGACAGAAACTTAAAAACGAAATAAATAAAGAACAAGGCTTGCGGGATTCGAAATAAACTATGTATGAAAGACTTCCAAGATTAGGGTTTACGACAACAATAACCAAAGATGTATAAGGCATGATAAAACCGATAATCATGCAAATTGCATCGAAGGATCAAGCTTTCGCCTTTTCCAACAATTAGACAACTCTTTCAAGAAACCCTAATTGTATCTACTGATTTTATGTCTACAATCCAAGTTGTTAGCATGGATCTCCATTAAATGGGTAATAAACACATAACAAGTAGTAGATGCTCAAGACATGATAAAAGTCGGATCTTTACCTCAAACACGCAGGGCTATCGTTGGGCTCACCCCAACCCTAGAAGTGGGTGGACTACTCGCGCTTCATCGCAATCGCAGACATTGATTGAAAAGAAATAACTTGCATTAAATCAAACAGAGCTTTACAACCGATCGAAGCCAACTTGCTCTCGCTCCTTAACTCTTCTCGGCCACAAACTCTCTCTCTCTCTCTACTTCCTACTTACTTGGAATTGTGTGATGGAAATTGAATGCTTAGAAATCAGCCCCTAAGGCCTTATTTATAGGCTTCCAATCCTTGCTAATCAAGGAAGGAAATATCTATAAAGATAAAAGGAACATTTATCTCAAAAGGAAATATATCTAAAAAGCTAAATATCTTCATGTGTGGATAAATCCTCTCTCCATGGATAGATCTTGATAAAACTTGATAGAACTCGGACATCTCGCAACCCAACAGTCCAACTCATGATCGGACAGGCCCAACAGCGTCACGGCCCAAGAAAGGTTTACTCGATATCGAGTAATTTCCTCGATATCGAGGAGAGGTGTTGTCGACTGGGCTTCACTGGGCTTCTCGAGTAACTCTTCTCAACTTGGCTCGGACATGTCGTCTCTGGGTTTACTCGACATCGAGGAATTTCCTTGATATCGAGGAGAAATGTCTCGTCGACTTCACTGTCTGACTTGCTCGAGCAATTTCTCCCCGACCTGGCTCGGACAAGTGTTGCTGGTCTTGTCGATATCGAGTAAATTACTCGATATCGAGTAAATTACTCGATATCGAGTAAGTGCTGCTCGGTATGGCTTTGTTTTCGGCTTCTCGATCAGGCGATGCTTCCTCGACTCCAGGTGTGGTTTGAAGTTTTGTCGATATCGAGTAACTTTACTCGATATCGAGTAAGGTTCTGGAGTCGGGTTGGCTTCGTCTTCAGTTCCTCGATCAGCTCCTCCTCGACCAGGCTTTGCTCGGACTTCTTTGGTCGATATCGAGTAAAAGTAACCGATATCGAGTAAGGCTTAGCTTCCGTCTTTGCTCCTTGGTTTTGTCCCGGAATGGCTCCAAATTCTGTAATATTAAACCAAAACTTATGTAGATCTCCATTTCTTGCAAATAAGAATATATTGCATAAATTCAACATATTCCCAGCCCGAAATATGCAAAGTGTACAAAATAAGGAGCTAAAATGTGCATTTCAACATGGCCATTTTGGTGGACATCAAATCACCCCATACTTAAGCTTGCTTGTCCCCAAGCAATAACTTGGATGGTCATTCAGGGGAAGAAATTTAGACTCTCAACATCATAGATTCATTCTTATATAACCCTGCAATCAATTATCATCATCGAAAAGGTACTTGTGCCACAAATCCATGCATGTGCAATTAAAAAGCAACATTTACTCACAAAAGGAGGGTTATGCAAAAACAATCCATATGTGACAAAACATTAATAATCAAGAGGACTTTAATTTAAGCTCAAATAAGAAGTAGATTGGTAAAAGGCTAAAGGTGGGCAATTTTTGGCAATGTGGTGCTAATAATCCGGGGAAATGGAGTATTTTCAAACTTTCTTTACCACATCCCTTCTCTTTCATAAGATTCACCACCTTTTATAATGCTTTTTCTCAATAGTAATGCTTTAACCTCTCTGACCTCAGCACTGCCTTCTCGCGAGTCGCAAACATGGGTGTCATGAATGGCCCCGGATACTTAGTGCTTTGGACTCCTCACATGTGTCCCATCTCTCCAAACTATTATCTCAGCGAGCAGGGTCGATCCACCTTTATCTTCTGAGGTGATCGGATTTTCTTTCACTCATTAAATTTTCCATATATTTCAAACATTCCTACCAAACTCCAATAATGATAACAACAACACAACAACCATAAAATAATCTCCATAATGTAACATCATTCTCGACATAATCCCCGGATAGGAAAAATGGCAATATTTAGGTCACGTGGAGCAATAATTGAAATAAAGCATAATATGGCTTTTGTGATGCATAAGCATAGGTAAAGGCTAGGATATAAACATATGAGCATTATATGGAAATATAAAGTCCTCCATCCTCTTATCATGCAATATGTCAAAAGCAACTTCAAATTTTACCTCTTTTCATGGTTTTCAATAAAATATGCACTTCATTGTGACTTCCCTTTACTAGGCAATTTCATGCTATATCTCTAATGAATCCAATTTTGCATCGTCGAGTTCAATTAAAGCTTCCATGACACTATTTATTGAACAATTTACAAGCAATGGGAGATGTCTCATAGAATTTTGAGTTTTAGCCTTATGCACAAAAATTTAAAATTTACTCAAAATTTCACCATGTAAAACCAAAAGCAAGAATAAAATATATAATAATGATAATAAGCCATTCCCCCACCCCATACTTAAAATATATAGTGTCCCCACTGTATAAAATCAACTAAAAACAAGGGTAAAGGAAGGTACTCACCGAATAATGCGTCGAGGAAGGCAATACAGGGCATGTCGAGGAACTGGGTTGGTCGATATCGAGTACTGTACTCGATATCGAGTAAGATGTCGGCGTCGAGTGGAATGCTGAAGTCGATGAGCTTTCTGACTTGGTCAACATCGAGTTGGCCTACTCGATATCGAGTAACACTGGGCTGCTCCTCTTGGTCGTTCTCGACTGGCCTAGTCGATTTCGACTATCTTTCAGGGACTTCTTTATTCCACCTTTCGCGATCCTTTCATGCTTGCTGACCTAAAAGTGTTAGATTTCACACGAAGACAAGACTTTCCACATGAAGTATTCTAAACTAAAAAACATAAACCAAAAACCAAAATCAAAAGTTCCAAAGTCCCAAAATTCAAAAGTTTTATATACATGCTCTAGATTTTAGAGTCGCTAGGCCGACTTCTCCGTTTGTGCTCAATGATCGTCAATGTGGGGCCCACTTGTGCTTGGCCCTTCTCCTGGATCATCTAGGTCCTGATGGTAGTATGCAAGCTCGGCTGATAGGTGTTTGCTTGCATAGTCTCCTTTTTCTCCCTTCTTTTTCTTTCCAGCTCTCATTTTCCGCAGATTCTCTCGCCATGGGGCCTTACCTCCCCTTAAATTATTTATAAATTTCTTAATGTACTGAGGAGGAGTAGAAATCATACCCGAGCTTACCTTTTCGGGCCCAAAACAGAGATCTTCGGGCTTAGGGTTGGTCGACATCGAGCAAGACTGGTCGATATCGAGTACAGGGACCCCATACTTAGGCTCTTGGCAAGTCTGGTCTCAGCAGGGGAAGTCGATGTCGAAGAAGATTGGTCGACATCGAGTAAAAGCTTGGTCGATATCGAGGAAGGCTTGTCGATATCGAGTAGAGTTCTGGTGCCTTCCTCCGTTGTTTGCTTGATCCCTTGGTTGCTGATGCTCTTCACCTCCAACCATGAAATTTCCTCTTTTGCAGGGCCAAAAGAGAAATATAAGACCTCATCGCCTATTGTGAAGGTGAGCAATCACTATTTGACACTAATCTTGGCATCTGCAGTAGCTAAGAATGGTCTACTAAGAATAATAGGGCTAGTAGGATCTTCAGCATTGTCTATAATAAGGAAATCAGCTGGAATAAAGAATTTACCAACCTGGACAGGGACATTCTCAACCATACCTGTAGGGATGACAACTGTATTGTTTCTCATGTATCGCTTGGCATCCACATGCTCTATAGACCCTATCTTCACCTTTCGCCAGATTGATAAGGGCATGATGCTCATACTTGCTCCTAAATCACACAAGGTGATAAATTTGGAATCCCCGATCCTTCGCCTGTGGGCTCAAGATCAAGAACCCCAAACTGTTGTTGATGGCTCGATCTTGCAATATTCTTGATATCCTTGATGTTTACAAGTAGTTACAATAAAAGGGTTCGAACTATTGCGAAAGAAACGAAAACAAACAAACAAAAACTAAGTAAAAGGCAATCAAGGAAACTGCAGCAGCGACGGCACAGTGGTGGCGACGGATGCTGCGGGCGCAGCAAGCCTGCGGCGGCCGCTGCCAGCGACGGCTCCTGGGTTATGCAGCGACGTATTCTGGGTTCCAGCGACAGTTTCTCAGCTTTTCTCTTCTTTCTTGTGTTTGGTTTTGTGTTTGGAATTAGGGTTTGGTATCGGATGATTGATGAATGAACAAGAACATAAATTGATTGCGAAGACTTTTGGATTGGGAGATTGAAGAACCTTTTTAATCCTAAAAAGGGTTCCTCAATATAATTTCCAATCTAATTTTATTGAATGTAGAACATGGGTTTAAATAGACAATAGACCAATTCTATCTTGTGCAAAAGATAGAGTTTTGGTAACTAAAGATAAATCAAATAATCTAAAAATATGTAAATCTTTCCTAAGATAAGTAAAACTAACTAAGGATAGAAAATTAACAACTTGGTGGAAAAGGAATTACCTAGATGAAATATTTTCCTTCCACCTTATTATTTCCTAATTGCATAAAATAAATATATCTAATTAATTAAAATTCGAAATTAACTAAATAAATATGTGGAAATTCGTCCAAACAGTGACAGCTGCAAAGATGATGAATTTCGGCCATTCTCGACGTCGATTTTGGAGAAACCTTCAACAACAAAGTTGTAGATCTTTTCGTCCTCGTTCCAACAAGGTATAGCACGACCTCATCCGATAAATATGGACTCCGAACAACCTGTTTTACTGAGAGGTCGAAATGCTGTCAACCCATTAAGAACGAACCCAAATTTGAACATTAGCTCACCTTGCTCCTTTGAACCTTGTTCCATGGTGGAGCCTTCTTCCTCCTTTTGAGGATGAAACTCTTCACCATCAATGGCCCTCGAATCGGTCTTGAGAGCTCGCCTGGATCAAGATCATTGTTGGACCCACAAAAGGCCATCTTGATATGCATCATTCTCCCCTTCTTAGCTTCGATTCGTCCTCGAATCGAGTCATTGAAGAGCAGAGGGGAAGGATCAGCAATCAAAAAGTAACTTCCTTGATAATCAATTTGAGATGGCGCCAGCAGAATTTGAGGTAAAGGAACCTCAAAAACAACACCTGACATAGGGAACATTGAGCAATCAAAAGGAACAATATCAATAGGCTCAATAACCCTATGAACTTCAGAAGTCTCAACATTAGGAACATTCTCAAGAGGTACAATAGCTAACTCAAGAGAAGTGTCCCCAACGTCCTCATCGTTGTCGTCAGAAGCAACCACATCATCTTGCAGAAAATTACAGCCAGATAGCAGATCAGATTCGGGTGTCTTCACGGAGGAATCTTGCAGCGTGTGACCCACCGTTGGAAAGCTCGTCGATTCAGCTTCGCAACAAGACTGAGTTGACTCAATTCTGAGGTCGGAGTCAACGGGAATCTGCGAAACAAAATCATCGCGCAGTGCAGTCTCTTGGCCAACGAAAGTATCCGAAACAACCTCCTTTACCTTCCCGTCGGCCGTATAGTCAAGAAAAATCACGTCCACATCGGGGGAGGATATCTCCAAGATCTCATAGGTAGGTGACGCGTGAGGCTGACTATCAAGAAGTTTGTGAATATAAGCTTTCCTCCAAGCGTCATCAAGCCAATTAGCTTGTCGTTGGGCCACTTCCTCCAACTTTCGTTTTCGTTCCTCCTCAACTTCTCGTTGTTGGAGAAGCCAAATTTGACGGAGGCGACGTTTTTTGTTGTCGTTTCTCCTCCTCAATTGCGGCTTGACGTTGACGCTCAAGGAGTTGTTGTTGTTATCGACACCTCTCCTCTTCAATTTCCGCTTGCCGTTGAAGCCAAAGGCGGCGCCTTTGAGCCTCTCGGTGTCGCTCTAAAGCTTGTTGTTGTTGCAAAGCTCGTCTCTACAACTCTCGGCGACGTTGTTGTTGTGCAGCCCATGGATCGGGATCATCATCCCAATCTCCCCAGATAACCTCAACCATTGAATCAAATCGGAAATAACATCAAGAAAAAAAAAACAAGAACTTGCGAAACCTACGGCTCTGGTACCACTTGATACGTTTGGAATCCCCGATCCTTCGCCTGTGGGCTCAAGATCAAGAACCCCAAACTGTTGTTGATGGCCCGATCTTGCAATATTCTTGATATCCTTGATGTTTACAAGTAGTTACAATAAAAGGGTTCGAACTATTGCGAAAGAAACGAAAACAAACAAACAAAAACTAAGTAAAAGGCAATCAAGGAAACTGCAGCAGCGACGGCACAGTGGTGGCGACGGATGCTGCGGGCGTAGCAAGCCTGCGGCGGCCGCTGCCAGCGACGGCTCCTGGGTTAGGCAGCGACGTATTCTGGGTTCCAGCGACAGTTTCTCAACTTTTCTCTTCTTTCTTGTGTTTGGTTTTGTGTTTGGAATTAGGGTTTGGTATCGGATGATTGATGAATGAACAAGAACATAAATTGATTGCGAAGACTTTTGGATTGGGAGATTGAAGAACCTTTTTAATCCTAAAAAGGGTTCCTCAATATAATTTCCAATCTAATTTTATTGAATGTAGAACATGGGTTTAAATAGACAATAGACCAATTCTATCTTATGCAAAAGATAGAGTTTTGGTAACTAAAGATAAATCAATTAATCTAAAGATATGTAAATCTTTCCTAAGATAAGTAAAACTAACTAAGGATAGAAAATTAACAACTTGGTGGAAAAGGAATTACCTAGATGAAATATTTTCCTTCCACCTTATTATTTCCTAATTGCATAAAATAAATATATCTAATTAATTAAAATTCGAAATTAACTAAATAAATATGTGGAAATTCGTCCAAACAGTGACAGCTGCAAAGATGATGAATTTCGGCCATTCTCGACGTCGATTTTGGAGAAACCTTCAACAGCAAAGTTGTAGATCTTTTCGTCCTCGTTCCAACAAGGTATAGCATGACCTCATCCGATAAATATGGACTCCGAACGACCCGTTTTACTGAGAGGTCGAAATGCTGTCAACCCATTAAGAACGAACCCAAATTTGAACATTAGCTCACCTTGCTCCTTTGAACCTTGTTCCATGGTGGAGCCTTCTTCCTCCTTTTGAGGATGAAACTCTTCACCATCAATGGCCCTCGAATCGGTCTTGAGAGCTCGCCTGGATCAAGATCATTGTTGGACCCACAAAAGGCCATCTTGATATGCATCACAAGGACTCATATTTATATTGTCCAAATCCCACAGTAACAGAAAACTTACCAGGATCAGGTCTCTTCTCAGGGAAGTGGAGCCATTTGCATTCGCCAGCGATTTCTGAGATGGATCGCTTGTTGCTCAGAATCTCCTACAGGAATTTGACATACACAGGCATCTCTTGAAGAGCTTCTGTAAAATGAATAGAGACATTCAGTTCTCGAAGCATATTAACAAAACGTTTAAACTTACCTGCAGTGGGATCTTTTAGCGCCTTGGAAGGGAAAGGCAGTGTCTTTTTCTGCTTCGGAGCCAGAACAGATGTCGGCGGTGTTGCAGAGTCCTCGACATCGGCCAACTTTTCCTCGACATCGACAAGGGGTTGCTCGATATCGACAACAGTTGTCGATCTCGAGTTGCTGGGCTGTGCAGATGAGTCCGAGTTTGGCTTATCCTCCATGTCGGGTTGTGGCTTGTCGATATCGACCAAAGTTTGGTCGATATCGAGTTGCTGTTGCTCGTTGTCGAGTTGTTGCTCTGCTTTGTCCTGGTGCTTTCCGACCTCTGGCTCGCGTAATTGGTGCCCGCTCTTGAGCTTTACAGCTGCGATGTATCCGGTCTTCCCCTTGGGATTTGGTTCTGTTTGCCCTGGGAGCTGCCCGGATGGTCGTGGAATCTGCGCCGCGAATTGACCCATTTGAGTCTCAATGTTTTTCTTCTAGATGTCTAACTCTCCAAATTTTGTATTGATGTTCTGGAACTGATTGTTGATGGTGCCTTGATTCCGGCGCATCTCATCAAGGATGAGCTGTAAATCATCCTTCTTTTGGTCCCTTTCTGGATGTCCTGGAGCTCTGTATGGCGGGGGGTTCCTAGGAGGACCTTGGTTCCACTGTGGTTGATAGAACCTTTGATCCCCCATATAGCGATTGGGACCCCCTGCGTAGGCTACCTCCCCGTGAGTTTCAGCCATCCTGACTTGCTCCTTGTGCGGACACTCAGTAGTGGTGTGCCGTTGTGAACCACATTCAATGCAAGGTTGATTGACAGAGAGATATTTGACTTGCTTGAGGAGCTTGCGATTCTGATCCCTGTAGTATTGCTCCTTGACATCAGGGTCTATCTCCTTAGACGGCTCATAGAGAGGCATGGACGGGGCTGGCCTGGCATAGGCATTCTCATCATAGTTGATTGGAGTCCCATACTTGTTATCATAGTTGGTCAGCTTGTCGAGGGCAGCCCATGCGTCAGCTGGCGGCATTGTCAGATACTCATAATGAGTATATGTGTTGATCCTATCTTTAGCAACAAGGTCAAGAGAATTGAAGAAGATCTCCTGAACGACGCAAGGTTGTTGTCCATGTGTAGGGCAAGATCGCAGTAGATCCTTATAGCGTTCCCATGCCTTTGCCAGCGGCTCTCCAGGTTGTTGTTTGAAAGATGTAATCTTCTGGCGAATGAGCGCTGTTTTGGCAGGAGGGAAGAATTTATTGAGAAATTCCTGTTTTACTTGAGCCCATGTTGTGAGGGATCGTGGACGGAGACCCTCAAGCCACTTCAATGCTGGACCAGCCAGAGACCAACGAAAAGCCTTCATCAAGATATACTCCAAGGTGGTACCTTCAGCAAGAGTACGACACATATCAGTAAAATTGGTAATATGTTGAAGAGGGCATTCATTAAATCTACCGTGAAAAGCATTATGTTTAATTTCTATTAAGAAAGGAGTGCGAATTTCATAGTTATTCTCAGGGATTAGAATAGCCGATTCAGGCACGACGAGAGTTGGGTACATGTAATCCTCTGCAGTGGTAGGATATTGGGCAAGCTCAGCTTCTGCTTGCCTCGCACGCTCAGCTTCCTGTGTAGTGCGTGCTCTCTCAGCAGTGAGAGCAGTATCTTTAGCGGCTAGTTCCCTCCGAAGCCTCTCAATCAGATGTTCTTGTGTTTCTGCGGCCGCCATGGCTCTTTTTAGTTTAGCGTGGACGTGTAAGAGGCGTTCCGGTTCGTCTAAGCCGTCAAACTCAGGTGGTTGACCAGAACTGCGCATACACCTGCGAAGTAACTCAAAGCAAACGTGAGACTTAACTACCTAAGGCGCGAATGATAGCTTCCCCGGCAACGGCGCCAATTTGTTGTAGGAGGAAATCGAGTTTAAAATATAAAATATAGATCAAACCAGATTCTGCCCACGCAAATAATTACAAGACTTCCTCCCGATGCAGCAGTGGGAAGTCAGGATCGATCCACGAGGAAGCGTGTCAGCGAATCCTAGGCAGCGGATGAATCTCACGGCAGAAGTCGACCACAGATGCTCGACCTCGAGTAAGTTTACTCGACAGAAGGTCAGGCAAGTCGAACAAAGCAGCAGCAGCTCCCGGGTTGTACTCGATATCGAGCAAATCTCCTCGATATCGAGGAAGGCTTTCGTCGATCTCGGATACCTGCACACCAGAAGCTACATCGATCTTCGTCGATCGAATATCAGTGCTCGATATCGACCAAAATTAGTCGATATCGAGGAGACAGAAACTTAAAAACGAAATAAATAAAGAACAAGGCTTGCGGGATTCGAAATAAACTATGTATGAAAGACTTCCAAGATTAGGGTTTGCGACAACAATAACCAAACATGTATAAGGAAAGATAAAACCGATAATCATGCAAATTGCATCGAAGGATCAAGCTTTCGCCTTTTCCAACAATTAGACAACTCTTTCAAGAAACCCTAATTGTATCTACTGATTTTATCTCTACAATCCAAGTAGTTAGCATGGATCTCCATTAAATGGGTAATAAACACATAAAAAGTAGTAGATTCTCAAGACATGATAAAAGTCGGATCTTTACCTCAAACACGCAGGGCTATCGTTGGGCTCACCCCAACCCTAGAAGTGGGTGGACTACTCGCGCTTCATCGCAATCGCAGACATTGATTGAAAAGAAATAACTTGCATTAAATCAAACAGAGCTTTACAGCCGATCGAAGCCAACTTGCTCTCGCTCTTTAACTCTTCTCGGCCACAAACTCTCTCTCTACTTCCTACTTACTTGGAATTGTGTGATGGAAATTGAATGCTTAGAAATCAGCCCTTAAGGCCTTATTTATAGGCTTCCAATCCTTGCCAATCAAGGAAGGAAATATCTATAAAGATAAAAGGAACATTTATCTTAAAAGAAAATATATTTTAAAAGCTAAATATCTTCATGTGTGGATAAATCCTCTCTCCATGGATAGATCTTGATAAAACTTGATAGAACTCGGACATCTCGCAACCCAACAGCCCAACTCATGATTGGACAGGCCCAACAGCGTCACGGCCCAGGAAAGGTTTACTCGATATCGATTAATTTCCTCGATATCGAGGAGAGGTGTTGTCGACTGGGCTTCACTGGGCTTCTTGAGTAACTCTTCTCGACTTGGCTCGGACATGTCGTCTCTGGGTTTACTCGACATCGAGGAATTTCCTCGATATCGAGGAGAAATGTCTCGTCGACTTCACTGTCTGACTTGCTCGAGCAACATCTCCCCGACCTGGCTCGGACAAGTGTTGCTGGTCTTGTCGATATCGAGTAAATTACTCGATATCGAGTAAGTGCTGCTCGGTATGGCTTTGTCTTCGGCTTCTCGATCAGGCGATGCTTCATCGACTCCAGGTGTGGTTTGATGTTTTGTCGATATCGAGTAAGGTTTTGGAGTCGGGTTAGCTTCGTCTTCAGTTCCTCGATCAGCTCCTCCTCGACCATGCTTTGCTCGGACTTGTTTGGTCGATATCGAGTAAAAGTATTCGATATCGAGTAAGGCTTAGCTTCCGTCTTTGCTCCTTGGTTTTGTCCCGGAATGGCTCCAAATTCTGTAATATTAAACCAAAACTTATGTAGATCTCCATTTCTTGCAAATAAGCATATATTGCATAAATTCAACATATTCCCAGCCCGAAATATGCAAAGTGTACAAAATAAGGAGCTAAAATGTGCATTTCAACATGGCCATTTTGGTGGACGTCATGATGCGAATTGTTTGCGCGGATCAAATCATACGTAGACGAGACTGTGTACTCATCGTTCTCGGACGCAACCCAACTCATCTCATCAAACCTCCCATCGTCACTTATATCCAGTTCTAAAATTCGGATAAGTTCTTCCAGCGGCAGTTTCCCATCAAGTTTCTCCGAATCCCAATGACCAGCTTTCGACAAAAACTCCGCCATCGTGAGCTCTTGCTCCTCCTTCGATATGTCCCTTGAAGCCATATGGAGAAGAGGCTTGTCCGTAGCCAACACATCCAGCCAGAATCTCACCTCTTCACCATTACCAATCACCCATTTGGATCCCTGTTTAACCACCCTACTAGCACCAAGCTGTAGGCCTCTTCAAACATGAGATTTCTCCCGGACAGTAGCTCCTGTCTCCCGAACATATTTACTCCTCATAACTTTAACCCACAGGGCTTCGTCGTCCGTTATAAAGCGCCAGACAAGCTTTCCAATTAGAGATGTGTTCAAATCCTCCATAACACGTAGCCCCAGACCTCCCAAATCTTTTGGAAGGCAGAGATCCTTCCACGCTATGAGGTGAATTTTCCGCTCTCCTTCACTCTCTCCCCAGATGAACCTCTTGCACATTTATCCACCTTCCTACACACGGTATTAGGCAGCATCATTGAACCCATCGAGTAAACCAGAATCAACGTGAGGACCGATTTAGTTAAAGTTATCCTTCCAACAAGGCTGAGTTTTCCGCTTCTCCATCTGGACAACTTACTTTGGATCTTTTCCAATAGAGGAATAAATAGATCTTTCGAGATGCGTTGGTGAAGCACTAGGACCCCCAGATAGTTGCACAGGTTCTCCGTCACCCTATTCCTGTTGATGTTATTTAAATTCCTCTTCAAGTCACTGGCCACATTTGTAGACATGAAGATCTTCGATTTTTCGTTGCTGATTTTTTGCCCCGACGCCTTGCAAAACCTTTCCACAACCACCATGATAACTTTCATCTATTTGGTTGAAGCCTCCGCGCATAATATAATATCGTCAGCAAAGAACATGTGAGATATGGCCGGTTCACCCCTCGAAAGCCTAATCGGTTTCCAATCACCCCCATCCACAGATTGGTTAGTGAGATGGCTGAGACGATCCATGCAAAGCACAAAGATATACGGGGACAGAGGGTATCCTTGTCTAATCCCCCTTTTCGGTTTAAATCTCAACGATATCTCACCATTCCAAAGCACCTGCATCATAGTGGAGCTCACGCACTCTCCTATCCAGTCCACCCAATCCTTCGATAACCCAGCCACTCTCAGAGTGTCCTCTATGAAGTCCCACCTAATGCGGTAATAAGCCTTCTCATCCATTTCTTACCCGCTCTCTTCTTCCGCATGAAGTGAACGATCTCTTGGACAAGTACAATATTGTCATGAATCCATCTGTCCAGGATGAAGCTCCCTTGGGTCGGCCCAAACAAGTCACCCATCACACCTTACAGTCTCCTAACAAGAGTTTTCGAAATAATTTTGTAGACCACATTACACAGGGCAATCGGACGAAACTGTTTAATGTATTCCAGCTTGCCAACTTTAGCCAGGAGCAAAATAAGCGTATCATTCATTCTTCTCGCCAGTCTCTTGTCCTTGAGAAATCTCAACACTTCTTCCTCCACATTACTGTCGACGACCCCCCAACATTTTTGGTAGAACAAGGGTTGGAATTCATCAATCCCCAGGGCTTTATATGGCCCCATATCTTCGTCGCAAGCCAGATTTCTTCCCTGCAAAATGTTTCATCCAGTCTCTGCCAAGATGAATCATCCAAACTAGGAAAGTCCTTCGTGTTGAGTGTGCAACTTAGGAGCGGGTGCATATCCTCACATCTGTAAAGTTTCCTGAAGTACCTTAGAGCAGTCTCCTCCATTTTTTCGTTCATCCTCAATCCATCTATTCTCCTCATCAAATAACCCCTTGATTCTATTCCGTTTCCTTAGTATCATAGTGGATAGATGGAAGAAAGCCATGTTCCTATCCCCACAGCTGAGCCAATTTTCTCTCGACTTCTAAAATAACAACAACTCCTCCTGTTGAAGCACTTGTTTGAGCTCAGTTTGAAGACTTAACTCCATGTTCATGAGCAGAGCCGATCTATTCACCTGGGGGTACCTCTATATCTCATCGATCTTAATAAGAAATCCTTTTTCCTACTATGGATATTTTCAAACACATAGCGATTCCAGGTAGTAAGAACATCTTTAAGCTTAGATATAGCGGTACTGACCTTGGCATTCGTGTCCCATCCAACCTTTACAATTGACATGAACTCCGGGTGTGTTATCCAGGCTGCCTAAAATCTGAAAGGCCCCATACTTTTATTGCACTCCTACATCAGTTTCATTCTGATCAGCAGAGGCGCATGATCCGAAGAGAATTTCGCCAAGTGCCTAACGCATGCTTCCGGCTACTTGAGCCTAGCTCCGCCATTCATGAACATTCGATGCAGTCTTTTAGCAACACGAGAGCTAGCTTCCTTTCCTCAAGCCCATGTACATTTCGGACCTATAAAACCCATATCAATCAGATTGTTATTATTAGTCATGTGGATGAATTTATCAGTGTCCTTATGGAGACTTCCGGAGCTCCCCTCCCTCTCATATAAGGTCATGATGCAATTAAAATCCCCCTATCAACAAAGGCCCCTGGACTTTAGCTATTTCCTCCTCCACCAGCCCCCAAAAGTCTCTCATTTCCACATACTTGGCAAGACCATAAACAACAATGATGCTCATTTTTCCTTCTTTTCAATCTCACTTTGGCATGAATGAAATTCTTGTGCATCTTCACCATATTCACCTTAGCTTTGTCATCTTTCCATAACAACCAAATCCCCCTGGCCTTCCCAATAGACTCGACATGAAGACACTTGGTGAAGTCCAGACGCGCACACACTTCCTCCGCTCTATTCCCCGAAATCTTGGTCTAAACATATGGCCACTAGACCAATCTGATGATGCCTAAACTTGTACCTCATCGCCCTCAAGAAACCGTCCTTGTCGGCTCTGAAACAATTCCAAAAGATGCAATTCATGGAGACACAAGGTGCAACCCAAGCAACCAGCTCACATAGATACCCCCAGGCTATCCTCCGAATGGATTTCCAGTTTGTTCAACTGCCGCATCTTCTCTTCCTCTTTTGAAATACTCCTCTCAACATCAGCACCGTTGAACGGATCATGTTCCTTCGAACTGTTCCCATGCATGATCTCAATGGTGTTATTAGACGGATTAACCTTCGAGGCAAGGGTGATGTTTTTCCTCTCCTGATTTAAAGGCTTCGTAAGCTTACTCCAGTCTGTATACCTGCCATGGATGTCATTCATATCCTCTTCTTGTATCCCTGGGTTCATACCGTGTTCATTGGTTTCATATCTGTGCCTTTTTCTACTCGCAATTCCACTCGTCCCCTTCGACTCATCCATTTTCCTCCAAGCTTTTTTCTTGGCTAAGCTCCTGGGCTTGTTCTTTTTTTTTTCGCAACCTTATTCTCTTCTTCATTCGCTTGTGCCACCACCTCTTAGTCGATCTGTCGTCCATATTTACTTCTTCCTTTTCTGTCTCATTCATTCCCCCACTCATCTCTCCTTTCTCCTTCATCACTAGACTCCCCTCACTCTTTCTTTCATCTCTATTTTCTGTCTCCTCCATCTCCTCTCCAAGGACTTGAAACATATTTCCCTTTTGCACTTTCATATCTCATTTGGCATCGCTACGGTAAGCCTCATTTCCTCTACTATTCTTACTTTTCTTTTCCCCCATCCCTCTTCTCCCCTGCACTTCAACATACTGTGGTTTCCCTTGCACCATTCCCCTGACAGCCGACGTCCTCTTGGTTGGGTGCATTGAAGGACCGAATCTAAACCCCTGATCCTACCTTCTTCCATTCATACTCTTGTGCTAATCATCCCTTTTCTTACTAGTATGCCCCTCAATCTTCCCTGCATCACTTACAGTCACTGTCTCCTTACCAACCTCCACATCTTTGTCTTGGGCTTGAGTATTGTTCGTATTCTACACATATTGACAATGAGACGCATAATGCCCGTACCTCCAGCATTTATAACATATAAATTGCAACCCCTCATATTCAATTAGGCACCCTTTACCATTGATCGTAACCATCTTTTTAAGAGGTCTGCTAAAGTCTAACTCCACACACACTCGAACAAACCTCCCTCTATTAGTGAAGAAGGTCTTCGGATCCACCATAATTGGTCTTCGGATCCACCATAATTGGTCTTCCGATTCCTTCAGCCATGCTCCATATAATAGTTTCGTCGTGCCATTGCATCGGCACGTCGGTTATATGCAGCCAAGTTGGGGCAGTAGAGATGGCATCCGACGTAGAAAAGTTCGGTGTCTATCGCTTCATTATTAGGCATCTCCTGTTGTAGGAGGAAATCGAGTTCAAAATATAAAATAAATCAAACCAGATTTGTGCCCACGCAAATGATTACAAGACTTCCTCCCGATGTAGCAACAGGAAGTCAGGATCGATCCTCGAGGAAGCGTGTCAGTGGATCTCAGGCAGCGGAGGAATCTCACGGGCAGAAATCCACTTCAGGGTGCTCGACCTCGACTAGGGTTAGTCGACAGGGGCCAGGCAAGTCGAATCCGAGCAAGCAGCAATCACTGAGGTTTTGGTCGATCTCGAGTAACCAACTCGATATCGAGGAACTGGTCGAAGTCGAGAAGTCTAGTCGAAATCGAGGAACCTGCAGAGACACAAGCAACAACGATCTGCTTGATCGAAGGTGAGAAGTCGACGTCGACCAGATTTGGTCGAAATCGAGCAGTGACAGAAACTTAAAACAAATTAAACTTCGAACTTTAAACAATATATGAAAAAGACTTCCAAGATTGGGGTTTGCAACAACGATAACCAAACATGTATAAGGCAAGATAAATAACGATAATCATGCAATTCGCATTGAAGGATCAAGCTTTCGCCTTTTCCAACAATTAGACAACTCTTTCAAGAAACCCTAATTGTATCTACCGATTTTATGTTTACAATCCAAGTTGTTAGCATGGATCTCTATTGAATAGGTAATAAACACATAAAAGGTAGTAGATGCGCAAAACATAACAAAGGTCGGATCTTTACCTCAAACATGCATGGCTATCATCGGGCTCGCCCCGACCCTAGAAGTGGGTGGACTACTCGCTCTTCATCGCAATCGCAGACATCATTGATTGAAAAGAAACAACTTGCATTAAAGCAAACTGAAGAAAGTACAAACCGAACAAAGCCAGATCACTTTCGCTCTCCTTGCTCCACTCGACCTCTCTCTCTTTCTCTACTCTCTACTTACTTCTCTTCTTCTGAAATTGAATGAATAAAAACTAGCCCCATGGGCTTTATTTATAAGCTTTCAATCCTTACTAATCAAGGAAGGACATTCTATCTATATCTCTATCTAAAATAGAAGATATAATTCTACTTAGGAAATAAATATATCTAAACTAGATAAAACTAGATAAATCCTAGGGTAATTAATTCTTCAACCCTTAGGATAGATAAAAAGATAAAAATATCTAAATCTTCATGTGTTGGAAATCTCGTCTCGAAAATATCTCCATCAGATCCGGGATAGAACCTTAAAAAGACTCGGACTAGCTCGAAATCGGCCACTGTTGGTCAACTAGATAACGAGTAGCTTCCTCGATATCGACCAACTTTTCTCGCGTCTTCAGCTCAGCTACTTGATTCCGGCTCCAGGAGGGAAAATCGACCAACTGTTTACTCGATATCGACAAGGCTTAGTCGATATCGACTTGAATCTTCTGCTCCCAGCTTCTCCTGGTCGATTCCTGGTTCTTGCTCGATTTTTGGTTTGGTCGACTTCGACCAACTTTGGTCGATGTCGAGCAAATGTGACAGCTCTCAGCTTTCTGCTCTGTTCTTGAAACGCACTTTCCCGAGTCCTCGTTCGTCGGATTGACGCATATGAGTATTCGTTGGAAAGCTCTTTTCGAGGGCTACAACTCTCATGAAGACATCAAAGCTTGATTCAGAACGATGCCTGATGAAACATGGCGTTTTCTCCAGCTACGCCATCCTTAGCTTCTTCATGAATTTCTTTTAAGCTCCAAAGTGCGTCCGATTTCTATGAAATTAAACAGAACTAATGTAGACTCCATAATTTGGCAAATAATCATAAACTACATAGATTATGTACTAATCTAACCCAAATGCATGAAATGTATACAGAAATTGATATAAAAGTGAATATAAAACATGGCACAAAACATGGACATCATCTCCCAACCACTAACCAGGGGCCACCAGTCATCACCTGGTTAAGTTCGCTTTCATTGTCGAATCTGAAAAGGAAGTACCTGTTTGCCAAATCTATAATCTGCATATTTTGTCCCATTTTCCACATTGCCCTGACCTTCCGTTCCATCACCGGAAAGGCCACCAGGTATCTCAGAACCTTGAAAACCACGACATTTGTCCACTTTGATTCGAGGACCGCCGTGACCTCCTTGGCAACGGTGATCACCGGGTCTCCCTCAGGTCCATCCAGAAAAGTAGTAATGATCTTACTCCTCATGCTCTCCCTGTCCAGTTTTTCATGTTGATCAGCACTACTACCCAATCCACACATGACAACTTCCAAGTTTTCTCACCCCTATGTGCGTCCACCGTATTCATCTTTCCTTTCTACATCTCGACTTTCTCACCCTCGTCGCTTTTGCCGATGGCGAAAGTACAAGGGGTTCCAACAGGCAACGACTTCTTTCCTTCGCTTCCTTCCACCATTGTCGCATCCAGTTCCACGCTTTCCTCCCTTCTCTCCGGTGACGCCACCTCTACTTCCATCCTCATCGAGTCTTTCTCCATGTCCGACCGGTTCTGAACGTCCGGCCAGACTCATGGCAGTATAACAAGCAATCGGGTCAACGACGACACATGCACTCCCTTCCTTACAACATTAATTTATTTTAACATTTATCTAATCTTAAAAAAATTTAAAAAATTATATTTGTATTCCTAACATATAGTTTTATATATTTATATAAAATTTTATTTTGAAAAATCATATTTTAAAATTTTTAAAAATTAAAAAGGAAATATTTTACAAAATATAATTATTAAAAATTTTAAAACATGATTTTTTAAAATAAAATTTTATAAATATATAAAAAGGTGTTCGGAATATAAATATATATTTAAAAAAAATGTTAAATTAATTTGGTGGTATAGGAAGGGGAGTAGGGAGAGGAGTAGAAAATCCTCACTGCATAGATACATACTCAACTTCTGTAGAGGTCAAACTTACAATGTGTTGCTTCTTTGATTTCCAAAGTATAGGACTTGAACCAAAATAACAAAATAGCCACTAATGGATCTCCTTGTAGTAGGACTAGCCCCCCAATCTAAGGCTCCAATTGGAAAAATACTAGCTGATGGGCTAGCTGAAGCTGGTGGTTTATTTGTGTTAAATATATATTAATAAGCTAGTATGATATTTAGTACACCTAGCGGTTGGAGTAGCTGATGGAAACTTGTGAAAAGAAAATCATAAGCTCCGAAAAGCTTTGGGGAGTAGCTGTTGAAATACACTCCTTCCGAAAGGTAATTAAACTAATATCTTATATTTATTTCATTTACAATTATATGATATCAAAATTAAAAGGTCCAATAATCTAGCAGATAATATATATATATATATATATATATATATATATATTTGGCTAAATGAGGCCTAAATCACATAATGTGTTTAAAGTGAAATCGCGATCTTTAGAAAATCCTAGACAAAAGAGATAGAGAGCCAGTGACGTGTCTAAAATCAAGTATATTGTAGTAATCAAGTATCGATCCCACATAGACTAATGTTAAATGTCAATCTAACCTCAAAATCGGTAATTTAGGTCAAATAACTAATGATAAAGATAGACAAGTTAAACCTAAAAATAAAACATAAACGAAGACACAGAGATAATGTGGAGAAAGATGTCTAAAGTTAATTAACACACAACAATGTTTTGGCAAACTCAAACGGATACTTAGATACGTATGAAGGTAGGTTATCAAAGGCAATATATTACTAATCTCCTTTTGGTCTCATAGTAAATGTGTCTAATATGATTAACTCTCTCCTTTCGGTTTTATGAACATCAAGTTTGATCCAAGATTTCCAATGCAAACAATCTCCTTTCGATCTCATATTCCAATCTAAATTCCTATTTAGAGTTATCTCCTTTTGGTATGAAACCCTAAAAAAAAAGAACACAAAGATATTCCTATCAATGATCACTCGTCAATATAGTTACTATATGTTTCTATAGTATTTATCAATTAAGTTCAAAATACATATGACACTATAAGACCCACATCAAAACTTTTATACTCATCGCATACAAGTCTGGTTACTTAAATGTTTAGGGGATGCTTGCATTCAAAATGTATTGACCAATCCAAAAAATAGTTACCATTAAAAAATAGTCATAAACACCCATTTATTACTAAGCCTTTTCTACTTCGGAGTTTCAATTGGTCTTTTTTTTTTTACTTTCTTCTATTACATTTTCTTCCTCCTTGGGTGAATTTTATCCTCCACAAACAGGATCGGTTACTAACTATATTTTTTCTCGAGTGAATTTTGTTCTACTCAAATGTGACACTATTTAAGCTTTCGCTTGGTTTATTGATGATTCTTTTCACTCGAGTGAATTTTATCATCCTCAAGTTGTGTAAGTGAATTTTATCCTCTTTGCAGTCATCAACCCAACATTATTTCAAATCATAACAAGAACATAACCAAATTTATTAAAGCTTTTCATTAGGGCTTTAGAAGTCTATATATACAATGGAAATCAAAGAAAATTCCTCTAAACTAAACATCCAATTAAATAATCAAGCTCATTAATGCTCATACTTCAGATTGTCTATAGAAACCTCAAAAGTGTCATTAATCAATTAATAATTGAGTTTAGTAACTCTTAATGGTTATTGGGATCTCGATCCGAATTGTAGGATCTTACGATCTTAGACTGGCTTCTGATCCGGATCGAGTATATATACTTGTTAGTGCTAGATCGGACTAGGATCGGTTGGAAGCGAGCTAGGATCGGACAAGGGCTCACCAATAAAACAGCTCAGCATAAAAAATAAATAAAAAAGAAGGAAGTTTGATGAAATGGCAATGAGCCTAGAAAATCTGATCTCGTAGATGAGCCAACTCGTCATGGCAGAAGTGGGCCCCGTCCCACGTTTTTTTTGGGTCCAAATTGCTGAATGAAATGATGTCGTTCCGGGCCTAAAATGCTGATATGCGCCATTTTGCATGTGAAAGAAGCAGCTCCATTTTCACACTTCGGTAATGGGCAAATAGTTTGACAAAAATTACATGCAAACGTTTTTTTTAAAAACCCATTTTTGGCTATTTTAGGTAACTTAAAAATAATAATCAAATCAAAGAAAATTTTGGGAAATGGAACCCAAAAACCCAAATAACACCAGGGAGTACGCGCTCCCTCACGCGCCCCCTTCTCCCCCGAAATCACCCAACTCTAACCCTAAATCGAAAATCTGATCAGAAAAAGCGATCAATCTCCCTGAAAATCTCACCCTAATCCCTTCAAAAAAGAAAAAAGAAGTGTTGTCATCTCACTCTTAAGTGTTTTCTATTCTGGATTTGGCATAAAATCTGAGTCCAAAATGCGTTTGGTGCTCTCTATCTCTGTCTGGGGTTAAATCTCCAAGCTCTCTCAAATCTTTGCAATGGAGGAACTTATATGCAATCACCACCCCAATCAACGGGTTCTGCTCTCCTGTTCCCCTCCTCGGCCGCCCGACTCGATTAGACGAGTCCAAGCCCTGTGGTCTGGTGCTTATGACTTCTGGGTTGGTGCTTCGGGTTCCTGGGCTTCGTCAACCTAGTGTTCATCATTGCTTCTCCTGTCTCTCGGAGTATCTGGGTTCGCCTCTCCTCTTTGACAAGTAGGACTTCTCAATCCCCTTCTTTAGATCCAAAATCCAGATGCTTGCTGGTGTCTGTAAACCTAATATTTTCTTGAAATCTGCTTGCCCTTACTTAACACATTGTGATATGAAATTAAATGCACATCGCTTACCTAACTGCTCTTTTCTCTCTGTTCTTGGCCAAAAGCTCTCCGTTCTTTCTGTGAATCCTTACTGGTTTCTGTACTACACTGCCTTAATTAATGGCAAACAACCAAAACGACAAAGGGAAGGGGATTCTCCTTGAGGATTCCACCGACACCAAAAAAAACCCAATCCAAAGGGAAGCCTTCGGGTGACACCCATAAAAAAATCTACCCCCTCCAAGTCACTCAAGAGTGACAAGGGTAAAGGGAAGCTTGATCTGGTGAGCACTAACTATGTTCGAGAGAGGTTCTATCTCGAGCAAAATACATATTCATGCACTCTGCAGATTCATCTCCAAGGGCTGATCAACCCTAAAGAGACTCATGGACAAGCATCGAAGCTGGCAGCACTCATACTTGGATTATCAGTATCATGGAAGAATAAGGATCCCCATCAGCGCCATGAAGAGCAGATACATATAGAATATAATAGCCACTATCAAACTTTCAAAAAAATAAGCACATGTAAGCGGATCTTTGCTCTCTTAATTTTGTTATTCTGTTGAGAGAACTACACTTTACCTTTATGGTCTTACTTCTTTTCTGGCTACACTCGGACTGTATGACCTCAATCACATAATTTTGGACGCTTTGGGCCCAAGTATGCCAGTTCACCTATGGTGGACGCTTTGGGCCTGCTTACTTGTACTCCTGGTCCACACTTACAATTTGAATGGAATTCTTCAATTGTATTTCAGTATTCATCATAACAAAATGAGCATAAAGGAAAACCAAATTATGTTCACGACATCTTTGTCATCTGGCACCAAACGAAGTAGATATCAACAACACATATACCAACACCTTATAAGGAATCTACCCAGCCAAGAACAATATACTAAGACGAGTCCCAGGACTCGAATAATTGCACCTGGAAGATCGACTTTACCTTCCTCTACCATGAATAAGCTTGAACCCTCTTTTCAAAACACACTGCCTCAACACAAGAAACATGCTCTCAAAAACACTCAGGTACTTAGGATCCCAAGGCTTACGAACCAAGAGATACCCTCTCAAGAATATTCATGATAATGAAATTTAGCTTCTGGAACATTAGAGGCCTTAATAGGAAGAGCTTATAGACTCAAACTGAATCAACCACTAGGGCGGATCATATTAAAATTCTCATGCTGACAAAAACAAAACTGCAAAACCCACCACTAGACAACTGTTGGAGAAACCCAGGTTTTGACAAAATGCACTTTTGTCCCTCTATAGGTTTATCAGGTGGACTTTGCCTCCTATGGAAAGAGTCTCAATTCCAAAATGAATCCTTTACAATAAGGAACTCGGATAACAGGACAATACATGCAACATATAGTAATAACACCTTAAATATAGTAATTGAGATTCTTTTCGTTTATGCTACACCTCATGAGGCCGATAAGGATGATTTCTGGTCCTTCCTCTCATCTACTATAAGAAACATTAGTGAACCATTAATAATAATGGGAGACTTAAATGAGATTCTTGAACCAAATGATAAATTAGGAGGAAACCCCCACACTATGAACAGATTTAGGCGCCTCAATGACATCATTATAACATATAACCTGGTAGAAACCCCGACTTGCGGGAACAAATTCACTTGGAGGAAAAAAGGAAAATGGACCCGATAATATCTTCGAAAAATTAGATAGAGCCTTGGTTAGCTATAATCTCATGCAGAGATTCCCTAACCTTTATACAAAAACACATGCTTTTATAAAATCTGACCATGCACAGATTACTCTAGACCTAATGGAAAATCAAAAACCAAAATTACAGCCATTTAAGTTTGAAATGGCTTGGACTACTAGAACAGACTACGAAGCACTTATACAAAGTGCTTGGCGTGTCAACCCGCATGGGTCTCAAATGTAAAAGCTAACCAAAAAATTACAGGAGGTTAAAAAGATGAGTAAATTATGGAGTAAGGTTACCTTTGGTAATATTTTCTGCCAAATTACCCAAGCAGAAACTGAACTACAGAACCTACAAAAAAAACTATGTAACACATATGATCGTAATACAGAAAGCAAAATAAGAAGACTGACCATTAAGCATGTCTCACTTCTAAATTACCAGCAAAAATAATGGGGTCAACGAGCAAAAAAAACACTCACAAACCTAAACGATGCTAACACAAAGTACTTCCACAAAATAGCGAAGGGACGTCGCAATAAAAATATCATAAAAATGATACAAACAACTTATGGGGTAACTTTAAAAAATGAAAAGGACATACGAGAACACATTAAGGTGGACTTTGCAAAATGACTAGCCCTACAACCGAGACAACACATACCAAGTAACTTATTAAACAACATAAATACTGAAGTCGTAAATGAAGACAATGACTGGCTAACAAGACAAGTCTCCAACTCGGAAATCAAGAATGCAGTTTTCAGTCTAGGAAATGACAAGTCGCCCGGACCCGACGGCTTTCCGGTTGGCTTTTTCAAAAAATATTGGTACATTATTGAACCTTCGGTTGTAAAGGCTGTCAAAAGCTTCTTTCTAAGCGGGCGAATTCTAAAATAAACAAACCACACTTTCATAGCTCTAATCCCAAAACGTGACGTTCCGACTACGACATTCCACTACAGACCAATAAGCCTATGCTCCACAACCTACAAGATCATCTCAAAGATTCTGGCTGCACGACTTAAAAAATAATTCCTAAGATCATTAACTCTTACAAAGTGCATTCTCATCTGGTAGATCCATACAGGACAATATATTAATAGCTAATGAAATCTTTCACTCATTTACAAAGAAAAAGGGAAATCTAGGATGGATGGCTGTAAAACTCGACATGGAAAAGGCTTTTGATCTGGTTGATTGGGAATTTCTGCTAACAATACTTAACAAATTTGGCTTCTCTACCCGTTTTTCGGGTTGGATTAAAGAATGTATAACAATAGTCTCATACTCAGTGCTAGTAAACAATGAACCGACAGATTTGTTTTTCCCACAATGTGGACTACAACAGGGAGATCCTTTATCACCATACCTATTTCTCATTCTCTCTGAGGTCCTTGCCAGAGGACTTCAGAATGCAGCTACTAAACCACAAAGTCACCTAGGTTTAAAGATAACTCGAAACGGAACCAGGATTTCGTTCTTAGCCTTCACAGATGATATTGTCATCTTTGCCTCAGCCACGCAGACGGCATGCAACCAAATCAATAAAATACTAAAGGAATACACATCTCTGTCAGGGCAAAGAGTAAATAGGCATAAATCGCACTTTCAAACTTCCTTAAATGTAACAACAAGACAAAAGAGTCTAATACATAATGAACTAGAGATTGGACACACGAAGAACTTGGGAAACTATTTGGGTTGTCCAATCATATGCGGCCGAACAACTAAAGATGACTTTAGAGATTTATTATTAACCACAAAATCACATCTTCATCATTGGAAGGCTAACTGCCTCTCTCAAGCTGGTCACTGTACTCTTATCAAGTCAACTTTATCTGCCAAACCATTACATTTGATGCAATGCTTTCAGCTACCAAAGCAATACACGTCGAACTTGACAGAATAAATAGGAATTTTTTATGGAACAAGGGACCAAGATACAAACCTCTTATTAGTTGGTTTGATGTCTGTAAGACTAAAGAAAATGGGGGGCTGGGGATTCGAAACTCGGAGGACATGAACAAAGCTCTACAACTTAAACTAATTTGGAAAATACTAGCAGAACCCCATAACCCCTGGGTAACCATATTAAGAGAAAAATACCTAAAAAAAAGACATTATGCAATATCAAAAAAGAGGGGGCTAATCCTGGCAATGGGCCCAACTAACCAAATTAATCCCTCTGTTTAAGGACGGTATCCAGTGGTCTATTGGGGATGGTAAAAATATTAATTTCTGGACCGATCTTTGGATGGGAAATGAACCTATCATTACCAAGATATCTAGCCAACATCAACCTGACGTAAGCATCAAGGTTAACCATTTTATTAAAGCAGACAAAACGTGGGATTATGAGAAATTAAATACCTCGTTGCAACACACCCTACCCAAGGAAACAATATCGTCAATAAAAGCTACACCAATACCCAAAAACATACACATGGATATACTTTACTGGGAATGGAGCCAAAATGTTTGGTTTTCCACTAAGTCAGCTATAGATATGATTAACAACACAAAACACCACCGAAAGTTAGATATGCGATGGATCTAGAACCTTGACATTTCACCTAAGGTCATGACTTTTCTTTGGAAAATCACGCGGAATGGCCTACCCACTACTGTCAAACTGGACTCCCGACATCTGGGCATACCCACAAACTGCCCACATTGTGACTCTAACTATGAGGACCTACACCATCTCCTATGGAGTTGTCCAATCACGCGAGAAACACTTATATTGACCCAGCTTCCTTTATTAAGATTAATGGATGCTTCTTAGATGGAAATGATATAAATCAAACCCATCAGAATATTAAAGAAAACATAGGAACACAAATGTTTGCTAAACTAGCCTTTGCATGGTGGGGAATATGGTATTTCCGTAACAAAACGATATTCGAAAACAAAAAGGCAAACATAAGATGCATCGTGTCTTTCACAAGAGATGAAGCTTCTTTGTGGAATTCCTCCAAAAATATGGATGACCCAATTAATACCTCAAAAGATAAAGGCCATAACACCGAAGTAAAGGAGCAAAAAAGAAAATGTGCAAAATGGAAACCTCTAGAGCCGGGAACTTATAAACTAAATTTTGATGGTGCCCTTTCTCCTTCTGCTCTTGGTTCCTATGGATTTATTATTAGGGATAGCAGAGGTGCCCCAATCTTTTGTGGTTCCGGAACTTGCCTCTACCCTTCAGTTGCTTGTTTTGAGGGCTTGAGGCTTTGGAAAGGGATCATAACAGCAACACAACTCAACATAACAAATCTTGTAATCGAAGGTGATAATCTCACCATAATTAACAGTCTTAAAGGTCTTGGGAAGCCTACTGGAGACTCTGAAATGATTGTCTCTGACAGTCTAGTCTCGCTGGACTTCTTCGCTTCGGTTGAGATTTGTCATGTCCTCCGGGACGCAAACCCTTCAGTTGCTTCGCAGTCTCATCCGCAAGGATGCTCTTGGCTTGTAAGGCAGTGTCTTACATGATTACATCAGAATTTTTCCATTTAAAAAAAAGGTAACTTAAAAATAATAAAAAAAATATTTTTCAATATAATTTTTTTTTGAAGAGGATTAATATAATTTTTTTTATCTACCCATAGACACCCACCTTTATTTTTTTTTTAAATTCAAATATATCAACACCCATTTTTCAATTCTTACCTATTAAAAAATTTATTTTTATCTCATTTTTCCCTATAATAATAATAATAATAATAATAATAATAATAATAATAATAATAATAATAATAATAATAATAATAATAATAATAATAATAATAATAATAGCTTTGTTTATTTGAAGGAAAAAAGAAATAGATAAAAAAAAAAAGGTAAGTTATGAGCCCGGGACGGAACTCACTAATAATTTGTTGAAAAAGTGAAAAGCTGGGTTGGAGCTCATAAGCTGACGTGGCAGTTAAAAAGTAAACAGGGCTCACTGATAAATATGCTCTAAGCACTTCACAATTTTGGGAGTTAGGCTTCAATAAAATAAAAATTACAGGCCATATGGGCTTTACTGTTCGGAATATGCCCAAAGTCCAACAAAAAAACACACAAATATCACATTATAGGATTATGCAAGGATCATATACTCATAGCTTAGTAGAAGGCAGAAGCAATTGAAGCTAAACGTGGAAACCCTAAGCAATAACACGAATCCTAATTCAGCTGAGGGGCGGCAATTTTGTGGATTTCTTGGTGGCGGGCCGACACCAACTCTGACGAGGACCTTAGTAGAAAGCACTGGGGAGTAGCTCATCTCAGGAGCTCAGCAACAAGGATGAGTGACTGAGTGATTTTTCATTTTTCAGTGCATTTTTTGGTCGGGGTGTCGAGTGATTTTCCGGAATTGATTCTAGTTGCTAGCAAATTTTGTAGATGATCGTTGCTTTTTTGTATAGCTATGAGATTTTTCTTTGTTGGTTATGTGTGGTTAATGGTGTTCAATCTGGAGAAAATTGTGTTCAATATACCCAGTGGCGGAACTACTTGGGGGCCAGAGATGGCCCTGACCCCCACAATCTCTTTTTTAACGTATAGGTAATATAGGTAATTATATATTTAGTATTATTTACATAGGTAATTATATGTGATATTAGAAGTAAAAGAGTAAAATAATACATAATTTAGTTGTTAAAGGGTAACTACTTTAATTTAGAGATTAGAGATTCAAACCTTAATACCTTTTGTTTGGTCAAAATTTTGTATCGATGATTTTTTTAAAAGAAATTGCATATTTAAATTATAAATTTATTTCTTTTTTTAATAAAATTTTAAAAAAATTTGTACTTGAGAAACAAAAATAAAAAATTGGCCCCCTCATCTTCAGGAGTCTAGATCCGCCACTGAATATACCAAAACATCTCACCATTTGCAAAAATGTCACCCCCTCTAAAATGTGGTAAATGTCAAAAAGTGAATTTTATTTGCAAAACTAACAGGTTACCTTTACCCTTTATAATGGGTTAAAATTTTGGGCGGGAGTTTGAAATTTTGGAGGTGTGTTTGGGCGGGATTTAAGGCAAAGCAAAGGAGGGAGGGAGAGAGAGAGAGAGAGAGAGAGAGAGAGAGCTTCACAACAACCGAACAGGAGAAGGAAGAAGGGGGAAGTGGAGGCCTAAGGCTGAGGGCGGCGGGGTGGAGGGCGGCGGTTATGGTGGCAGCAGGAGACTGGTGCGGAGGTCGGTCGGTCGGATTTGGCTTCCTCTTCTCTTTTTTTTTTGTATTTTGTGAAAGAGAAAATGGGAATGTGTAGAGGTCGACCGGATTTGTGGAGATGGAGGGAGATTTGTGGAGGAAGGGTGGTAGAGATGGATGGAAGAGGTTCACTCCGGCCACAATGAATCTTTGACTCGTCGGACGCCAAGGTGAAGCGAAGGGTTGAACGGTGGAGGGTTGAACAGGGGTTAGTCTTATATTGGCTAAGAGATCGTAGTCAGTGGCTAGACAACAGTAGTTACTAACTATTAAGCGTAAATCGTAACTTTTTCTTCTTCTTTTTGGCGGGAGTTTGAAAATTTGGAGGTGTGTTTGGGCGGGATTTAAGGCAAAGCAAAGGAGGGAGAGGGATGGAGAGAGAGAGTTCACAACAGCCGAACAGGAGAAGGAAGAAGAGGAAGTGGAGCTGACGGCGGTAGGGTGGAGGGCGACGGTCATGGTGGCTCTTCGCCTCTTCCTCTTCTCTTTTTTTTTTGGATTTTGTGAAAGGAGAAATGGAAATGTGTGGAGGTTGGTCGGTCGGATTTGTGGAGATTGAGGGAGATTTGTGGAGAAATGGTAGTAGAGATGGATGGAGGGGGTTCACTCTGGCCATGTCGGCTCTTTGCCTCGTCGGACACCAAGGTGAAGCGAATGGTTGAACATTGGAGGGGTGAACAGGGGTTAGTCTTATATTGGCTAAGAGATCGTAGTCAGTGGCTAGGCAACAGTAGTTACTGACTAGTAAACGTAAATCGTAAATTGATATCAAGATACGATGTAGACCCAACTTACTTCGATTTTTTTTTCCATAAACATATATAAAGTGGGTGTTTATAGATAGATAAAATTAAATTAAGTTCAAAAACAAATTTATTTTTTAATTTTAACAAATAAAAATGGCCAAAAAATAGTTTAAAACAATTAAAGTGGGTCTCCCTCTCTCATCCTCTCTCCCCCTTGGTTACATTCAACCGGTTTTTGTCATTCCCATGGTAATTATTCCCCCCCATGGTTATTTTTGCAAAGTTGGTTTGATTTGGTATATTGGTGCAAATCATCCTATAAAATAATTAGGGAAAATATATTAACAAAAATTGAATTCCATGAGTCGATAACCTTTACACGGCTAAGCATTATTTCAATTATCCAAAACTTTTTTTCTTCTAAAAATATGTTCATATTGATGAAGTTATTGATAAAGTTATTTAATTAGTATGACCATGTAAGATATTGATAAAGTTATTATCTTCTAAAAATATGTTTATATATAGCGAAAATAGGTAAAACCTTATCTTATATAATAGTCTTTAAAATTAGTTAATGTCTTCTAAACATATGTTTGAAAATTAGTTAATATCTTCTAAAAATATATCCATATCTAATCAAATTGGGTCAAATTTTATCTTATGCATATATAGATATATTGATTAAATAGAGTTAGCATAAAAATTTATCTTATGCATATATTTTAAAATTAGCTAATATCTTCTAAAAATATATCCATTTCTAACCAAATTGGGTTAAATTTCATCTTATGCATATATAGATATATTGATTAAATAGAACTAGAATAAAATAGTATCTTATAATTTTATCTTATGCATATATAGATATATTGATTAAATAGAGTGTCATATATAGGATTATAGATGTATGGGTATTAGTATATATACCCTTTGTTGTAATTGTGAGAATCATCTAATGAAATAATCAAATCCCTAAACACTTACTCTCTCTCTTCCTTTACTCTCTCTTATCCCTAAACTCTTTCTAACCTTAATCTTTCTCCTTAATCTCTTCCCCTTTCCCTATCAATCTACCTAAATCATGTCTCGGACATGACAAATTGGTATCAGAGCTTACCTTGGGATGCCACAAGTTGATTAGTTGTGTGATTCAATCGGGAGTGGGAGCACCACAATCATCAATCATGGCGAGCAAGAGCTATGCCAATTGAATATCGATTCATGGCCGGGGCAAGAGTTTGAAGTGTCGGCTATTGCCAAGATTCAGATGGAATCCCCAATCGTCCCAGATTCGACAGAAATCATCGATCGAGAAGAGATTGAAGGTCAGCCTTTCAATTTTGTCGAAAATTTGCCAGCAAAACTGATGAACCGGAGGAGCTTAGACAAGTAAAAAAGATTGTGATTCCGAATGGGGATATAGGACAAGAAATCAGCACCGACGTTAAGTTTGAGTCTTTAAGGGCAGGAGAGTTGAAGAAACCTTCAAGCCCGGAAAAGGAAGACCTTGATTCTGAGGTAAGTCTGAATCCCTGTGAGGTTATGATCTATGATGATGCACCTAAAGAATTGCGTGAAGTAGTTGTGCTCTTGATCGAATTAATGGAAATAAGAATGGCTAATGCTAGAATGGATTCAGTTGATTGCTTGAGAACCCCTGATGCGCAGAAGGTGTTTGTTGAAAGTCCTAGGAGGGATGTTCAGTTAGGGAATGGGGTAGTAGCTATTGATTGCTGCTCAAATCACCATAGCTGTGAGCCAGGAGGTGCTGGTTTTGGTGATGAACTGAAGCAAAATTCCATCACCATGCCTTATGATAGAGGGAAGGGGGTGTCAATGTTATGTTGTTGGGACAATTCAAAGGGGTGTTGGTCTGCAACCTGTATATTAAACGACGACAGTTTTGTATTTGATCCGGGTATAATCGGATGCTTGGGCCATTTGGGAAAGTCATCAATTGCTATGGGTGAAGCTATACATAATCATAGGCTATTGAAGAAGACCTTAGTTTTCGATCCCGGAGGGTATTATCAATTGTGTGTTGTCTTAGTGATGACTTGGTGTTGTTCCGGTGGACTGAATTAGGATAGAAATTGCATCTATAGTATTGTTCTGGTGTGGCTGCTGGGAATGGTTATGGGTGTGGTGCACAGCAGAACATACACTTCAAAGATTGCTGTCATGGGAAGTTTATGTTGCTATCATAGGATCTATAAGACTGCTGAAGCCCTCTTCAAGTTCAATTTATGAAAGATTGATCTACAATGAAGCTTACAAATTCCCGTTAAGTTGAAATTTAGATGGGGTCCTGGAGCTGTGGTGTGTGAGAGATGCACCAAGATCTTGGTGTCCACCTTGTGGGGATGAAAGGGTCTCAACTACTGGTATAAAGTACATGGAACTTACAAGTACCTGAAACTGCAGGAAGAAATATCATTACTATATAAAAGCCAAACTTTACCATTACTATTCACAAAGTATAATTACCCTATTGTCCATCTTTTCTTTTCTTTTTCCTCTTCTTATGTAAGGCTGTTTTGGGTATTTCATTTCCCATTTTCTTTACCTGGTCCACTTCCATTCTAGGGCTTCATCCAGCCTCCATCAACACCGTCCTCTAGAGCAAGCGTTGTCGGCCCTAATCCGCGCCGAGGTCTCTAGAGGAGGCCGACAACCCTAAACATGATATGGTTTCCAGAATTTGTGTTTGTGAGATTCAAGCGCCGAGTACTGGGAGCAAGCCTCTCTCTAATTTTTGGTTTTGATTGTGGTGGCGAGGCACTGCTTTTCATGACGGATTTTGGGGGCAATCATTCATTTTTTGCTCCCAAAGTGTTGAGATCGGCGAATCCCTCGCTTTCTACTTTACTTTCACACTGTTGGACTTCTCAGATTCGGTTTTCCCCTGATTCAACTCCGTCCTTTATGCTAATTTTCTAATTTAACATGAAATTCGCTTCGTTCTTTTCACATTCGCGTGTAATTATGAAATTTCTGGTTCATCTATTGCTTGTTGAACTCATTGTGTGTCATGTCTCTGAATTCGTTACAGTTGATGCTGCTGCGTTTTTTAATGTTTGACTACTTTCATGGATGTCCGCACTAAGTGTATCATATTTGTTTTCTTGGTGGATTTGTTCATATGTGTTTACATATTATTTTTACTAATGAGTAATATGATCTTATACAGTGTCCTCACCAAAGGTAGCAATGGCAAAGTGGATGATTGTTTGAATTGGTAAGTTTACTCATTCAGCATGTCTCAAGCTTATGTGTTTTGTAATTTGACTATGCAGCAATTGCTGGAATTCTTTTTCTAAGGCATTTGCGTCTTTTCTCTCAGGTAAGATCTTGCACTGTTTGCATTTAGCAAATTGCCTGTTATCTTGCTTGTGTGCGAGTTCATGCTAATTTTGTTCCTTCTTGTTTGCAAAAACTATCATTTCCTGGTCTAATAAGCACAGCTATCAGGTCATTTCCTTAATATCCACTTCTTTTACGATTCACCTCTTTAAAATGCCTGTGAAGTTTCATCCAACTTGTTTACCTGTGTAGTTTAACGAAACACAGATAAAGAAATATGTTTGATCAGCCTTTGTAGAATATTACAGCAAGCTAATGAGTGCATTATGTTCTTAATAAGGTAATGTCTTTTTCTGTTGCTGTGGTTCGATTGTTGTATTCTTCATCTATAGGTTGATCATGTTCGGCCAGGATACAAAAGAAACAAATATTGACGGAGAACCCCAAACTTGATGCACTATATTGAAGAACATTCAGCTATCAACTTTCTGTTCAAGAGCCATTCTTTTCCCAGCTAAAAGGTATCGTTTTTGAGAAAATCCATAGCAATCTTGCTCAAATCCTTATGAATCCATGCTACATAATTTTTTTTATGAGCTACATGGTGTTATATACGATGTGGATGCTCCTTGCTTCTCTAAGTTCAAAGATACCTAATGACGATCTGAATCTTATTACAGGTGGTTCAAAAATATTTGAAGGAAGGTGTGCTGCATGTGATTATAATAGGTGAGGTGTGTGCCTTCAATTTTTATTTGATTTTGCAGTTAGATTGCCATTCTCTATCTCCCGTAATGAATCATCATCTTTCTTTACTGCATATTTTTTCCCCTGTTGTTGCATGGTAAACTTTTTCTATGTGAGTTGACATTCTAAAATGAAACTAAGTATTAAGGAGCCTTATAAAGAAGCCAATAAAAAAAATAAAGCCTGAAATTTAATATGGCTATACATTTTAATCAGAGTGATTCCCATAAAAATAATGCTTGAACGTATAATTGAGAAAAATGATTTAGAATGTAACTTAGCATTTTATTTGATTCTTCTTTTTGACCTTTTTTAACTAATTCTCTTAAGAAGCCATTATGTTTTCAAATATGGAGTTGTACAAAAATATTTAGAACACTAAGGAATTCTTTTATGTGCCCCTTAGCCATCAGAGATTAATCATGAGCTTAAAAATTATAAGAGAGATTACTTAGGAAACCAATGTGGTTAAAATGTATGTAAATGTAAGATTTTCATGTTATCATATAAAAGGGAATCCAAGAAATATATAACTCCTTAAAACTATAGGAGCAGTAGGACGCTAGGAGCACCATTGGTGGAGGATAAAACTACCCTTCACTTGTGCTCATTCCAAGCTGATCCGGTACCCAATGATATCATCAAAAGTCCGCTATGGAGCTCAGATGCACCCTTCTTGTTCTGGATGATGAAATCCTTTATCACTTCATGGATATCAAGCATACCTTGCAAACACATGGTGGTTGCATTTCAACCAATTTCGACTTTCAAGTCTTAGTTCAGCTGGTAGCATGAAACGTTTAATCAGACTCTCAAAGACTACTTTACTGGGTTATTGACAACGATGCCACCATCAATGAGGTGGAACTCCTTCTTGGGATCATATTCATTATATTCATTTTCAAAGTAGTAAGCTGGTAGAAAAGTTGACACAACTGATGTGCCGATACATATATTCGCCATCTTTGCATTCAAGGTCAGATGAGCATTCAACTGCACCACAAACATGGAGGAAAAGACTTATGCACAGATTATCAATTCATTCATTTTTAGCTTATAAGCTTCCTATGGTAGGTCTGAACTTGTGAAATAACTAAGGCATCTATTGTTATGATTCATTAATGTAGGTTTTCAGAGAAAATTAAGGAATGGAGTAAGCTATATTTGTGAATAAAGAGAACCTTGTAGGAAGACAGGTTGGTGGAGATGTTGAAGGCAGGGATCGCGACATTGTTCAAGGTATTGTGCAATCTCATCTCTTTTAGTTTCTCTTTGAGTAATTTGTGAATATATTTGCCATCATGTTTGGGTCCTATCATTGCCTTGAAAAAGCTTGTTACAGAAGCAAATAGACCCCTGAAGAAAAAGGATGGAAAATAAAATAAATAGGATAAGCATATTTGCTTATTAGCTTATGCCTTGTATATATATAATCACAAACTATGTACAAATAGATAGGATATATCACTTGTTAAGCTAATATATATGGGTTGTAATGTATCATTATTGTTCATGATTCCATATCATTCAGGAACGTTCCATCCACATAGTCGGGGAAAATGATAGACATGCCTTAATTATCCAACCCTCCTCGGAATGGGATATATAGGATTATAGGGTTTGTTGTTGTTGATAAATATGAAATATATACCCTTGAATCTTGTTTTATTTGTGTGATTTTAGAGTTCTATGCGAAATGAAAAAAATGAAAAATACAAAGTTTGGTTAAGTAGGCAAGTGCTATGTGTGACCATGTTTATAAGAACCTCATATGTTGTTCATTTGTTACTCAGCCTAGCTATTGCCTTAAATGTAAAATTTGCAACTGTGAACAGGTTAGTTCTGGTGAAATACTTTCATAATATGCTCCTGGAGGCAAACACGTTAGATGCCGCCACGCCAATGAAAAAGCAGTGAATAGGTCTATTGTTCAAGGGAAACGAATCGGGCTGATGAGGAGGAAAGATGTCAAAGATTGTCACGTCATGGGCTCCGACGTCGATATTTGGCCTTGATTACACTTGTAATGTATACGAAGATGTCAAAGGATGCTAATGAATTGTGGACAAGATTACAAGCTCAACGATCCAATTCCACCTACCGTTACACAAACTACATACACCCGCGCGCATTTGCGCGCGGCTGGAAACCTAGTAAGGCCAAATAGGTGACAGTGGGACCAAGCTTCAATTCACAGGATTGCAACAAATTGCTGTCATAATTCATAAAGGCCAAAGTGTTGTTTGTATGGTTCAATTGCTGCTGTCATAAGAAGGCAATTTAGCATCACTTGGTAATTGCATGACATTAAATGCAATTGGATATAAATCCAAGTGCTGCAGTTATATAGTAGTAATTATCATGTATGGGTATCATGAATTTTTTGTATCTCAGCACCTAGTTAATATTTCTTTTACTTTATAATAAGCTTTGAGGACAAAACTTTTATAAGGGTTAGGTATTGTCATATATAGGATTATAGTTGTATGGGTATTAGTATATATACCTTTTATTGTAATTGTGAGAATCATATAATGAAATAATCAAATCCCTAAACACTTACTCTCTCTCTTCCTTTACTCTCTCTTATCCCTAAACTCTTTCTAACCCTAATCTTTCTCCTTAATCTCTTCCCCTTTCCCTATCAATCTACCTAAATCATGTCTCGGACATGACATAGAGTTCCTTTGCTGTTGAAACAATGGGTAGTAGGGGAGGCTATGGATTGGAGTACTTTCAATTCAATCCCTGTTTGGACTCGAATCATGGATATCCCCCCAATTTTTTGCTCTAACAATATGCTTAGCATTACTGGGAGCGGGATTGGAACACCTTTATGCATCGACGAATTTACAGCGAGCCAGGAAATGCTTTCGTTCGCTCGTATGCTTATTGGGGTCAATGTGTGTAACGGCCCGGGATTATGATTCCCGAGTTATGTTTCGAGGGATGAAACCCCTCGTTGGGATCTTGCGCCCCGAGTACAGGTTGAATGTTTTAAATCGAAGATGTGTAGTTTAAAGTGGGATTTCGCACCTAAATCTGGAAGGTCCGTTGGAGACCCCGGGGTAAACCCATGTACCTGTCCTAAGTCTACAACGCGGGAAATCATTTATCATGCAAAGGGCATAAGTTCTGAAAGTGATACAACCAGTGCCACGGCAGAGCCGGGTCAAAACAGAGTATAATTAGGGAGAAATCCCAAAAGCGTGAATATGGTGAACTCAGGTTTCAAACACTCACTCTCCTCCATATGAATAGACCCCGTCATAACAGCACAAAATCAAGCAGTGTATCGGGTATCTGAAACTATACCACCAAGTCAGGCCAAGAGTCCGCCCGCGGGTCCTCTGACCGCGCTGAGGACATATGATACGCCTATACCTAGAATAAAGGATGCCTTCATGCAGTACTGAAATAAAACCACACTATCATGCTCATAATTCATATGCGCAGCATATTGAGGAAGGCCTTAACAAAGAATACCAAGTGGTATATCCCTCTTCTACCACCACCCCCCTTACAGATAGGGTGGAGACTGGCCAGTTCGATGTTAGAATCATATCAAATCTCATCATCATATCATATCTCATCATCATATCATATCTCATCATCATACCAAGTGGTATATCCCTCTCCCAGCCGCCCTCGCACTCTCGCTCGTCGGAAACCGATCTCGATCTCACCCTCGACCCCACCGATACCCTCCTCCGACTATCACAGACACTGAGACACGGAAGAATTGAAAACGACGACCGAGAAATGAGAAGGGAGGGTCGAAGCTCACCGGGGTAGTTTCGCGGATGTCGGAGCTTCGATTGGAGTTCTGGGCTTCGTCGGTGGCTCGCTATGGCTTGTCGGACCTGCGTGGGACATGGGTGAGGGTGATGGTGAAGTCCGAGGATGATTCCAATCGAAAACGGAGGAGAACGGCTTACCGAAACGGAGTTCGTGCTCGAATGGGGTGGTGGAGCTTCGGTGGCTCAGTGGTGGCGACGGGAAGCCTTTGGGGCTGCTTCAGGGTGCTCGTGGACGTCGGGATTTAACGAGGGGAGGATGTGGTGGTGCTGGGTGAAGATGGTGAAGCCGGAAGTAGCGACGGTGGTGGCGTTTGGTGTTGATGGACAAAGTGACAATGGTGATGGCGGCTGCGGGGTGATGGTGAGGAGGAGATGGTGATGGCGTGAGATGGTGAATGATGATGAATGAAGATCCTGAGAGGGATGGGTGAGGATTGAAGTGAAAGATATACAGAGGGAGAGGGATGGTCTCGAGCAGGGTAAGGTACGTAGGAGGGAGTGGGTGAAGATTGAGTATGAATTTGGTTAAACCAACACCCGGAAATAAATCCCGAATACGTGAATTTTGAATCTCGTAATTAGTTCTCAAATATTAGTTTCCCCGACTCTCGCTTTCTCGATCAATTAGATTTTTAAAATCGACAAGGATATCGCAATCCGATAATTATTTTGAATTTCCGAGGTAAAAGGACGGAAATTGTTCGTTAAATTTATATTCCGGTCCGAATCCGCTGAACGAGTTTGAAAACCAATTAAATTTCATTTTTAATTCTCTTTTTCTGAAAAAAATTTGGATTTGAAAATTCGAGCCTTTACATCATCCACCTCTAAAAACAAGTCTCGTCCCCGAGACTAAAATCATCTTAAAACTGGGGATGAAGTTTAGAATTGGTGAGTCCAAGGATCATGTCATTGATCCCGTAAGCCACCTCATATGTGCCCCTATGAGATCCTCACATTACCGTTGTCATAATCATAATATCTCCAATAGATCGTAGCAAGAATGTAATATGGGGCCGTACCACATCCTTACTCCGACTTCTCGGCTATATCATAACTCAAAAAGCATTACAACATCTACACTAGGTCTTAGCAAGCACTCTATAAGGGCCCCTATAAAATGTCTGTATCCACTTCGTGGGGCGCCATAATGCAAGCTCGGTTAGAAAATTTCAAGAGGGTCCTTAGTTTGAAAAGTTTTGGTGTTAAAATCATTGAAGTTATCGACCGCGTTTGATTTCTCAAAACCCAAATTAGTCCTTTTTAAACATCATTCAAAATTCCCTAACCTGACGTTAGTCAAGCAATTTTCAAATCTCAGGAGGTGGAATCATCCACCTCTAAGGGCTAATCTCATATTTCCTTCATAGGTTCCAAGTCAGAGTCAAATTTCACCAATTCGGTTCTAGCATCTTAGCAATTCCAATTCAAGGCCTCATATAAGATAGCAATTGCATCACGCATTCCTAACCAGGTAATACTCATGACACGGACAGTCACATACCATAACATATCTCTAGCATTGTATCATATATGGTAGGGTTTATCACATCATCTCACGGAAGTTACACACCATATCAATCAGATAAGCACATTATATCAATCAGATAAGTACATCATACTCATTCTAACTACCAAGCGTCATCGCATTAGAGGCAACAATTACTTCCGTACAGTAGCATTCCATCGAGTTCAGGGATAACTATGTTAGTACTAACAGTTCCCTATTGTCAACGACAACACATCAGAGAATCAATATCGTCTATAGCATAGAATTCGCACAACATTCAGCCCCAAGTAAAGTATACACTAGATCATTATCTCAGGAGAATCTGCCTACACTACCAATCATGACAAGACACGACCACTACCCATCAGCTCTAGCCTTAAGATCAAATTCACCGAGGTCTACCAACTCAATCGACTACTAGTTCTAGACATCATTGCATCCTGCTCATACACAGACTCTCTAGCCTCACAACCATCCGCAATCAAGGTCAATTACTCAAACCAACTACTAGGCATATATCTCAACTCCTATGCAATCAAGCCATCTAAGGGTCATTCTACTTTAACCCCCAACCTCGAGTCCTAATCTCTCACTCAACCATCTAAAACCCATATCTCGGAGTTCCTAGTCACATAAGTCCATATTCCGTCATGCTTAACAACTCGACCAGCTACCAAGATTCCCTATATAGCACACCCTCGTCCTTCTAGAAGCTTCTTAACAATCTCGCTTACTCTTCCTAGGCTCTCAAGACTCCGTCCGACCATCATCTTCTAAAGAGACGTCTCGAATCACCTTACTAACCTGATCATACTTCCCACGCCACTAACCACTCTCACTAACCATTCATCTCTAAGGACCCAACTCATGCTGACCATCTCACACCTGACACTCTCGACCAATTCTAAGGCAGGAACCCAACTAGTGGAACTCCCAACCATGAATCACCATGACCCTCAAGCCGACTCACTCTAGATCCTCTTCCCAACATACTCTACCTGGACTAGTTCCCTCAACTCCGCATGTTTCCCCAAATTGCCTCATATCACGCTTCCTCGAACTTCAAAATCTCTGCCACTTAAACCCTTATGTACCGATCATCATTTTCACCGAACTCCTATGACATCCTCGTCCGAATTTCCTAAGTACCGCAACTTCACCATCCTTCTAAAATCTCTTATCTTCTAGCGTCCTCAATACCTCCTGCTTTGCCTAGTTCCCAAATCCATGCTCATAGTCTTACTAGGATTCTCAACTACATCCTTGCCTAGCTACTAGCCTTTCCTCGAAGGTTCATCTCACCTCCTCAAATACCTCAACATCCACAATAACCGCCACTCATAAATCCCGATTCATTCCCTATGCCAAAATCCTCCAACCACGCATCTGGAAATCCTTCACTCATAAATTCCACAAGCATTACCAATCCTATCTAATCAACCCCAAATACTCATCACACGAACAACCCTGATATGAACAACCTAATATCCCCGATCGATAATTTCCCAAACAATCTCATACTACTCTTCCTTGGCAATTCCTCAACCTCATCCTTTACCGAAATCGCTCTCACTCACAACACACACAACCTAGTCCCAAGTTCTACGATTCCTTGAACGTTCCTTCATCGATCGTCCTCGACACCGCCCACGATCCGCTCCTAGACTATCTAGACACCTTCCTTAGCACACCAATCTGTCTCACAACACCTCCCCTCAAGAATCCCCTGATCAACTCCTATCTCTCTCATCCACCTCTAGAACTACGCCAACTGCCTATACTCACACTCACTCTCAAGGTCACCCTAATGAAACTAGTCCAGACCTCAGTCAACCACTCTCTTATACTACCCGCACACACTACCTGCCTAGAAGCTCATCTATACTCACGGACCACTATCTTCGACACATCCCAACTCATTCGGCTCTACCTAAGAGAACGCATCCTTTTTGCACCCCATCTCACACGACCAATGACCCAATCCGAAGACCTTAATCCATCTGCCACTTTTCAAACCGTCTCACCAAAGAATCTCAAGACTCAAGCTCAAGAAGAAAGCACTCCCATACATATAACCCATAACCTACTCACCAGCAAGTTAGTATACCAAGCACCAAGACACATCATCATAGAAACAAATTAGTCAGGCAATCATTGCTACCAATTCAGCACATCCGTCATCACACATTCAATTATGTCAGTTCTAGGCCTATCACAAAACATCAATTCCGATCAGTATAGAAGAATCCACGATTTGAATTAAGAGCGTTCTTCCTTGAGTCATCTAAGAGAATCACGTACGCGGCTACCATCTTTCAAATGTGTTCGTCCTTTGTATACTTTTGACGATGTCAGTCCTGTGGTCTATGTGTCATGGACCCATCACACTTCCGTTGCGCCGCTTTGGTGCCACTTGTTCGTCCGTCCTTTCTTGCATGTAGGCGCTCATCGAAGGATTACAAGGGTTAGAAGTTACAGAGATAAGGGAGAGACAAGGGCGGACGACACATCTTCCTTAAGAGTTCAGACATGGACCAAGACTAGGGACGATGAGACCAAGGAGAAGATCCTAACCTGAGAGTTACAACGATGCCCTTATAATTGTGGCACACAAGCACATAAAAATCAAGAGATATCATCACATTATTTCACACTAGTATGCACTTATCTCAAGGGATATCGATTTATGCATTCATAACATGTTCATATAATCATCTTTATGTGTGCGCAGAACAAGCTAGCAACCTATCATTTCATTCACCAATCATGCTTGACAGACTAAGAACATGTATGCACAGACTGACATGGGATATGTATGGAATAAGTTATGCAAGACCTAGCAAACATCACAAGATATCATATGCACGACTTATCACTCAATTTAGATACACACATAAGCAAGTAATAATATTGCGAGATTGAGGCAAGCATGCTAAGATGCACCCTAAAAATCATGCTAAGGGTATGGTCAGCAAATGCAGAGTTGGTATGACAACTATCTCATCAAATACATCCATATTCACATAGTAAGACTAAGACGTCACACAATCATATGAGGGCCTATAACTGAGAGGTACATGTCTTACATGATACTAGCAATACTCATTAAACATGTACATAGTCAGTGAGGTCTAATTAGGTTAATCTGGCATGCTAAGTGATCTGATTCACGTGTTAAACATGCAACGAGAGTTGACCACACTATCATGGACCTAGTACATAGAAAGACAGTAATCATGGGGATTCAATACATATGGCACATACATCTATTCATAAGTGAAACCATGCAAGGTACCAGACAAGTCATGCTGAATTATACCAATATACAATTTAATGAAATAACAAGGAGGCCATCATTATAACTTGATAGAATTCTCTAAGGACAATCACCGATTCACCACCCCGTTTTCCCGTGGGATGCTAGTATGACTCGCTTGACACAAGGACATTCACGCCGTTTCCGAGAGGTGAGGGTAGAACTCGTGTTTAGACTCTTGTGGCAATAAGACATGGTTGGCCATTACGAGGATCGAAAGGGATAACTCCATAGGAAAACTCACTTCTATCTCGAAACGATTTAAATCCTCACTCCCACTAACATATTCAGGTAACCCTCACATCTGACACCATTTCCGAAGGTATTTAATTGAACGACCCAAATTTCCCGTGAAAGACACCAACCTCAGGTATGAGACTTGAGAGGAGCGTAGATGGCGGGATACCAAGCAGGACTCGAAACGGGGAGAACAGACGCTCCTCGACCCTTGCTAACATGCCTAAATGTTTTGGTGGGGCGGATGACAGAGTCGGAACCATCAGGGGGTTTGAATTATGAAAGGGCTATTTCGACAAGATAGGAATTCCGGTTACATAAGAACAAGGTTTTCTCCCACTATCCCGTTTGCATAGTTATTCAACACATTATTCAAGTCAAGGCGTACTGATTAGTTTACTATCCTAAGCACAATAGAGCACTCATCACGAAAGCAATCAACAAGATTAATATGATCCTCTTCGAGGAGGATCGCCCTTGGGCCCAATTGCATATATGTACATATATAAACGTAAGCATAGAGACGATCTATGTCGTCCTTCGAGGGACGGCTGACTGGAGGGGCAAAACCTCACGGCCTCCTAACTCAACACTCCAACCTCCATGGTGTTCCTTGGAGTCTTTTAGGCCCATATGTAAATAAAAGCTAGTATTTTGCCTGCCGTTTCCCGAATTCTACATCCATAAGGGATGTCTACCGCTTGGGTCTCTAACCACGAGATCATTTCCTCTTTATTCATTTTAGGTTTTAAGTCTAATTAAATTCATTTTGCCCATTATAAAATATTTTCCAAAACCATTTGAAAACATTGGGCGATTTTCAAAACCTCTTCAACCTATTGTACTCGGATTGCAAAACCTGGCTCTGATACCACCTTTGTAACGGCCCGGGATTATGATTCCCGAGTTACGTTTCGAGGGATGAAACCCCTCGTTGGGATCTTGCGCCCCGAGTACAGGTTGAAGGTTTTAAATCGAAGATGTGTAGTTTAAAGTGGGATTTCGCACCCAAATCTGGAAGGTCCATTGGAGACCCCAGGGTAAACCTCTGTACCTGTACTAAGTCTACAACGCGGGAAATCCTTTATCATGCAAAGGGCATAAGTTCTGAAAGTGATACAACCAGTGCCACGGCAGAGCCGGGTCAAAACAGAGTATAATTAGGGAGAAATCTCAAAAGCGTGAATCTGGTGAACTCAGGTTTCAAACACTCACTCTCCGCCATATGAATAGACCCCGTCATAACAGCACAAAATCAAGCAGTCTATCGGGTACATGAAACTATACCACCAAGTCAGGCCAAGAGTCCGCCCGCGGGTCCTCTGACCGCGCTGAGGACATATAATACGCCTATACCTAGAATAAAGGATGCCTTCATGCAGTACTGAAATAAAACCACACTATCATGCTATTAATTCATATGCGCAGCATATTGAGGAAGGCCTTAACAAAGAATACCAAGTGGTATATCCCTCTTCTACCACCACCCCCCTTACAGATAGGGTGGAGACTGGCCAGTTCGATGTTAGAATCATATCAAATCTCATCATCATATCATATCTCATCATCATATCATATCTCATGCCCATCTCGTATCTCGTGATATATATAAATGACTCGAGGAGGACAACACCCGATGAAGCTGGGCTGCCCTATGACCCTAGCAAGGACTCTATGACTCACAGATAACGGTCGTTCTGTATTCAAACGCATACAGAATAAGGATGCTCATTCGTAAATGCAATTCCTAACCATGATACTACATGACATGCTCTTATGCATATGCAACACCTACATACTATATGACACATCAGGCAGGAGGTACTGGTTACTGAGCAAGCCCCGGAGGACTTACCTGACTAGCAGATCGGCAACAGAAGAATCCAGCACATAGTAGTCATAATCACAGAGTATCACCTAGTACATAATGGAATATACATAAGTCTACTTCCAACTATTAAGCACTCAAGCACACCTCAATCAATAGAACAAGTAACATATCGTAAATGTCATCGTATCGCACGTTCCATAAAGTCACATTTCTCACCATAAATCATCAACCAAATCTGCATGCTCATACTCATAATATCCGCATATATCCCAAAAGTTCATCACAATCATAAAGCATATAATTTGTTCGATAATATCCTACTAACTCGTCACAATTATATAACCTTTTAACCTCTTATAATAAATCACCACAAGTCATGCTATTAGTCACACATATCATGCCGTTAATCAACTGATCATATCATCATGCTAGTTAGTCATGGAATAAGTCATATCCCCAAGTTAGTCCCAAGCCGTTTCAAAATACGATTCAAACGGTTATAAATCTCAATTCTTAAAAATGCTAGCAAAACCCTTTTTTAATTATTTAATACATCATTTCCTAGATTGAAATTCATTTTCCCAGCTCCTTTTTTTTAAATCGACAAATCCGATTATTTTATCTTTTAAATCCTAAAATATTATATAATAATTTAAATACCACTAATTAATCGAATAATAAACGGACCAACCCGAACCGAACCGAAAGAAACTAATTAATCCCCAAACCGGTTATATAACAATATATATATATATATATATATATATATATATATATATATATATATATATATATATATATATATATATATATATATATATATATATATATATATATAACAATATATATATATATATATATATATATATGAAATGTTAGCAAGGGGCCCACAAGCTACTTCAGCCTCCCTCCTCCTCCAGATTTCAAAACGACGCCCGCCTCGCCTGTGCTCCGATCAACGCCGAACCGCACCTGCAACTGCGTCCAGCTCCTCGGCGCTCCGGATCTCGACTTCGCTCAGTGATCGCATCCTGCCACTCCCCACAGCTCCCTCGCACTCACCCAGGCCAGCGCTCATAGCCCTCGCTCTCTCAGCTTTCCTCTCGAGCTCGTCACGCCGTCCTCTCCCAGCCGCCCTCGCACTCTCGCTCGTCGGAAACCGATCTCGATCTCACCCTCGACCCCACCGATACCCTCCCCCGACTATCACAGACACTGAGACACGGAAGAATTGAAAACGACGACCGAGAAATGAGAAGATAGGGTCGAAGCTCACCGGGGTAGTTTCGCGGATGTCGGAGCTTCGATTGGAGTTCTGGGCTTCGTCGGTGGCTCGCGATGGCTTGTCGGACCTGCGTGGGACATGGGTGAGGGTGATGGTGAAGTCTGAGGATGATTCCAATCGAAAACGGAGGAGAACGGCTTACTGAAACGGAGTTCGTGCTCGAATGGGGTGGTGGAGCTTCGGTGGCTCAGTGGTGGCGACGGGAAGCCTTTGGGGCTGCTTCAGGGTGCTCGTGGACGTCGGGATTTAACGAGGGGAGGATGTGGTGGTGCTGGGTGAAGATGGTGAAGCCGGAAGTAGCGACGGTGGTGGCGTTTGGTGTTGATGGACAAAGTGACAATGGTGATGGCGGCTGCGGGGTGATGGTGAGGAGGAGATGGTGATGGCGTGAGATGGTGAATGATGATGAATGAAGATCCTGAGAGGGATGGGTGAGGATTGAAGTGAAAGATATACAGAGGGAGAGGGATAGTCTCGAGCAGGGTAAGGTACGTAGGAGGGAGTGGGTGAAGATTGAGTATGAATTTGGTTAAACCAACACCCGGAAATAAATCCCGAATACGTGAATTTTGAATCTCGTAATTAGTTCTCAAATGTTAGTTTCCCCGACTCTCGCTTTCTCGATCAATTAGATTTTTAAAATCGACAAGGATATCGCGATCCGATAATTATTTTGAATTTCCGAGGTAAAAGGACGGAAATTGTTCGTTAAATTTATATTCCGGTCCGAATCCGCTGAACGAGTTTGAAAACCGATTAAATTTCATTTTTAATTCTCTTTTTCCGAAAAAAATTTGGATTTGAAAATTCGAGCCTTTACAACGTGGAGCAGGTAAGAAGGAAACATTTGATATTGAGAAACGAAATTGGAACCGAATGCAAGTTAAAGGTGAATTTTGAGTGGCTGCCTTGGTGTTGTGGCTTCTGTAGCTGCTTTGGGCATACGGAGGCGTCGTGTTCGAACTCGGCTAAGGCTTGTACTCAGGTTGCTATGAATGTTATGGGTTCCCAAATGTCCCAAGGTACTGCTGTCATGAAGGTTATGACCTCCCAGGGGGTCCAAACTGAGGGTGAGTGTGTTTGGTGGGTTACAAGTATGGGCTGGAATTAAATAGAGTAGATTTAGATGGGTCGGTGAGTCGGTCCTTCTTTTGAGAATTATTTTGCTTAAAGTGGGCTTTTAACATGGGTAGGCCATTTTGTTATTCTTATTTTCCCCATTCCATTTGTGGCTCTTCTGATGGTTAGCTGGGACCGTTTGGATTTTAATATATATTGCTAAAATCATGTTAGGAATATATGATAAAATTCAAACTCGGTGCTTCATGGGCTAGCTGTTGGATCTTCCACGGAATGAGGTCCGAGAGGGGGTACAGTGGTAGGGAATAGCACATGGGGATTTTTGCGTGAGACCCTTGTTTGGTCTCACTATTATTATATTTTTTGGTTTAACCATCAAATCTATATATTTACCTATTCAGAGTTAGATAAAATTTTATCTTATGCGTAAATTGATTATTTCAAAAATTTGTGATTGGTTCATATGACTACGATTAAGGATAAGCCGTCATGTGTCTCAAGCGACTTCCCCTTTATTATATATCATTGATGATTGATATAATAGATAGATACTGTAATAGATAGATGCATACTATTTCATTTTTTTTGAATTTTGATTTTAAATAAATTTGGTAATAACAACGTTCCATTGATTAATTTATTTTCAATATTTTTTAATTTTTATATTATACACTCTTGAAATAGATTTGAAAAAGATTTCTCAAACTCTCCGACCATTGAATTTATTAATTTTTTAAAACCATCATTCTATTATCCGTGTATATTAACTATTTCATACGATTGGATTAATTATTTAGCCTAAACAAATATTTAAAGATAAATTGATATAATTGTTAATAAATAATAATCTAATTAAAATATTGGTTTTTGATAGAATCCTATCACATATTAATTGATTATTTTATTTATTTATGTATATAATATGAAAAGATTATATTGATTAATATCTATCAATTGGCTACAAATAAAAGAGATAAAATATAATATATTTCCATATTTATTAATCTTATAATTAAAATCTTATCTATCAATTGGCTACATATATTGTTATACAGTATTGATTAAGTAAAGTTGGATAAAAAATTGGTTAAATCTTATCTTCAACATATATTGATTAAAATAAACAAATTTCAATTGGTTATAAATACTATTATTAAGAACAAACCATCATTTATGAAAATGAGGTAAATGTGATTTTTTCTTATTATAGATACTGGATAGATAGATAAATATTTTCTAGGCTTTAAAGAACACAAATATTCTGTTATTATCATGGATATTTATAATCAATCATATTAACAACATTATTTTAAATTTAATAATTACTTTTGAAAATTAAAATTAAGGGAAAGTGAACTACGTACATAATAGTAAAAGATATCTATGTAAAAAGCAATAATATATCTATCAATTTTTTAAATGTCATACAATATCTATGACAAAATCTATC